>JAEAOA010001473.1:0-500000 GCA_016746295.1 Potamilus streckersoni
TTCAACCGCGAATAACCACACTGATCGATATTTCGGCGATATATCATAACCCACTTTTTTAATACAATCGCTTATTATTTTAGGTTTGATACCAGTATATGCTGATGCTGCTTTGATCGAATTAAATATTTTACAAAATCTATTTGTTAGATCGAATCTAACATGTCGGATTGGATGATAGAAAGACATTATATATAATATCTTATTTGTTAAATATAACATACTTGACCAATAAGTAGTAGAGATAATTGATGTATTCTATCTCAGAGCCTCCCCCGCCCCCAAAACATACTTTTGTCAGAAAATGTGTTATCAGTTTGAGCTAACAAAGGTTGCTGACAAAAATGTTAACCTATAACGTTTTGGGAGAACCGGGGGTCTTTGATAAAGGATTATCAATTATCTCCTACTACTATATACACCTCTTCTAAACATTGGGAAATGGGAATTAGGTTTTACTTGATTTGGCGATCTTTGAGTAGTATCTCTTTTCTGGATAGGTGGATGGCCCTTACCAGTACCATAGGGTATTTTTTCTTTAAAAACGCATGGACTGTACATAATAAATTTTAACTTCCTTATTTTATTGTCATAGTAAAGTCATACGGCTACTGTAGATGATTAGATATTGGTCAGTGCTGCTGATAGTATGTCAGGTGTAGTCAGCGTAGAAGTAGTAAAAGTGGAGTTGGAGCTTTTGGCTCGTGATGGTCTCTTTTGAGTATAGTTACTGGATTATGATACATGCCAAAATATCTACTAGCTAAGTCACCGTTTCATTTTTTCACCGTCCTTCTCTCCATCACACTTTCTCGTCTTCTCTCCTCGCTTTCTTCTTTCCTCTTCTTGCAGTTGTTAAATCACATAGGCTTGTTCTTTTTTTATACTTTTATCTAATTTTCCCTACTGTCCCTGTCTAAAATCCTTTAGCTAAGGCAAGAAGGAAGACGGTTAATGTATTGGTACTTACAAAATGCTTGCAAAGAGGAAACAAAATCCATTAAATTAAAATTATCCTCTTCTGCAAGTGTGACCGTGGCTTTTGAGGCCGGCATGTCGTCAACCTTCGTTTCCACTGCAGGCCCAACTAAGTACCATGTCTTCGTAGGTTTAGACATGCTCAAACTATGTCACATCCATTCACTACGCACGCAAGCTGGCTCACCTATATAATACATGTGACGTCAGACGTAGCTCTCTTCTCATTGGAAGAGAATCTCGGAGCTGTGCCTGAATGATGTAACGTCACTTGGATTGGTGAAACACTTCTTAGACAATGAATAGCAATGGCTCGCCTCAAGCATTCACCTGTTCTCATGACAAGATGGGGACAAACGTTGAGTCGCAGAAGATTACAGATGCAGCAATTTGGAAGAGAAGTAAGGCTGTCTTAAGATAGTCTTGATGTACGGTCCCGCTGTGAAACAAAGTTTAAAGAAGCGAAGAATACCAGTGCGATGCGCATTATGCATGAGCTCCGCAGCATGGGTCAAGTGGGGGGTCGGTTGCCCCACCACCACCACCACTACACTGAATATATATATATATATATATATATATATATATATATATATATATATATATATATATAAAGATATATATATATATATATATATATATATATATATATATATATATATATACATATATATATAAGTTCTGACAAGTTTAATTATGCAAATGAAGCTGAAAATATGTCACAAAATTCTGTTCAAAACACCTAGTAAATATTAACTTTAGTTTCAGTCTGCTTCTTATACTAACTCTCCCGGCCATGTCTGACTGACCCCACCCTCGAAAAAGTCATGACACCCTTGCAAAAGATCCTGACACTTCACACACACACACACACACACACACACACACACACACACACACACACACAAATCCTGCGGGCGCCTATGAAAGTATATTAACACTATTTAGTATACAAACCACAAAGACTCTTTTCAGGTCTACCCATTTGTCTTGGAAAGATATAATCTTTGACAATTTCCTCAAAAAAATATTTTTATTTGTGCGATGTGTATGTATTGTCTCTACTTTCAACTTCAATCACAAAACAAATTTTTGTCTTTATATAAGTTTTTGTTTGCGTATGTTGACAACTTTTAACTTCAAAACCCTTACCCTTTACACTTCCCATGTGATTTCATAAACACTTTTTGTTCCCATAAACACTTTTTGGGGATATAAACACTTTTTGGGGCTATAAAAAAACTTTTGAGCCGATGAAAACTTTTGAGGTTATGAGCTTTTAACGAGTTTCCCATACTTATTCGAAGTAGCGCGTATTGAAGTCCAATGAGGACAGTCACTTGTAACACTGTTGCCACCCTCCACCAGAAATGAACTTAACCAATGCTAAATTCACACGGAAGCCATCGGTTCCTTTTGATTCAGGCCTATGGGAAAATTCCATTGAGGTCCAAGCGCTAAATATCATTACTAATGTGGACTCTTCAACCACTGTTTAGGCCCATGCAATGTGGATTCTTCAACTAAATTTTAGGGGCATGTAATGTGGAATACGGTTGGCCCATGCAATATGGACTCGTCAACTACAGTTTGGGGCATTCAATGTGCACTCTTCCACTACAGTATATGCGCATGCATTGTGGACTTTAAAGAGCCTTGATAATGTATATTTATTGATATGTTAAGTGAAGTAACAAATATTCTACTCGAAATATGTATGGACTGTGCAATGATTTATCTCTCCAATGACATGCACATTGTTTCCATCCTGCTTTTTATGCCAAAGAATGGCAGAAAAACGTTGGAAATTTTGAAGACTAATGGCCACGTTAATATTGCTCGCTACATAAACATTGCTTTTGTTGCAGTAATGTTGTTGTTGTTTTGTTGTTCTTTCTTAAATAAAGAAATTACAAAAATATTTAAATCATAAAATTGATATATTTTGTCTCTGGTCAAGACCGTATTTTGAGCCTGGACAGACAGAGCACGAGTTACAGGGTAGCTTATTCCACTTGATCCTCTATGATCAGGATAAAGTGAACTATTTCCCATTGTGAAATAAAACCAATCTTAACCGGAGTATAATTCACATATCTGCAACTGAACAGGATTGCCTTGCATTTTGAACAACGAAATCCTTCTTAAGTAAAATAATTACATTATATACAGTCATAAGTTTTCCGCTTACAATCTAACATGTTCCTCCTAATTATTCCAATGTTTTATTGACCAATCACGTAAAACTGAAATGCCTATTTAGAATTCTATTTCATAAAATACATATTACGAACTAGGAAACGATCGTAAATCAGTTTTGGTTAATAAAAGGCGGGGTGTATGTCACTTAGAATGGCTTTAGATTATCGAAAGTCTCTGCTACATTGTTCTCTCGCAAAATCATTTTCCGGAACGGAAGTTGAGGTTATAACCTTTACCTACCAATTTTACCCACTTGTCTGATCCAGGCCGCAAGTTTGGTTTATATCAGGTAACAAATCATGTAAGTCTGGGGGTGAGTCCCCTTGGGGTCAAGTGATTTAAGACACTCAACTATACGTAACACACATCACACCACTGTCCGCGTAGGTTCAAGTCTCTGGCTCAGCCAGCGTAATCTTGCCAGTAGCTTGCATAGGGTCGGGGGTTACCTTTAACAAACATACATACATACATACATACATACATACATACATACATACATACATACATACATACATACATACATACATACATACATACATACATACATACATACATACATACATACATACATACATACGATAACGATAAAAGTGTTTAAGAACATTTGACTTTTTTGTGACCATTTGTTAGTATATGTAGACTTATTCAAGGTATGAAATATGGTTACACACATGCCATAAACAAAATAATGTATAAACAAACTAAACTAAGGTAGCGGCGAATGATAGATGCTTTGGTTTCAAATTACATAGCAGTACAAGTAGGTATACAAGTAGGTAAATTAGTGCCCAAGCATTTGGTGTAAACAGCCTTCCCTGGACCTTGGCTGACACAATATATATATATATATATATATATATATATATATATATATATATATATATATATATATATATATATATATATATATATATATATATATATATATAGAGAGAGAGAGAGAGAGAGAGAGAGAGAGAGAGAGAGAGAGAGAGAGAGAGAGAGATTTGTTCATGGCTAAGAATGAAATGACTAAGATTGAAAAGTTTTAATTATAGGTGTTTTTCTCCCAGGTATCTTCACGCTTGGCTAGAACCTGTCACCGTCTCGCCTGCATGAATTTTATTATATAACCACATTAAAAAGTTTCGTACAGGTCACGTGACTTGTCTGTTAAATTGAGGCGGGATGAATTATTTCTTTGCCTGGCTGCCATGTGGCCCTATTATATGCAAGTTGATATTTACAGTACCAAAAGGACTACAGGTAATACATTTGTATCGATATAGTCTTTTTTATTAGATAGTGACCATTTCGTCTTTAATAGCATCGTCGAATGAATTAATACAAATCGATCGATAGAATAGTTTTATTACCCGTGAGACTTGGCAATTTCGAGGTTTTTATTTCGTCCTAAGTGTTGAATGGGATCCGTGTACCATCATAGACCAGGTGTACGTTAAATTCTGATTATCGAAGAAACATTACACTTGACTAAAACTGTTTGCTGCACGCCTGTCCCCAACCTCGCCTTAAAAAATATTACTCTTGTTGCATATTTTCCTTTGATATCATTCGTGTCACTCTTCTTTAACATTGTCCAAATGCACCACTGTCGTATTAGTATTCCAACTTTATAACCTATACTATCTAGGATTGTTACCTGTAACGCATTTTAACCTTTCTGTATTGAATAGTAACACGCAGCGGTGTACTCCGTATTTTGGAGCCCTTCACCTGACAATTTATCTATGTACGTTCCCCACTCCTTGCTTGTAATTTTATATACTTTGTATGTGCTCAATCTGTGTGTGTGTGTGTGTGTGTTTGTTTGTTTGTGTGTGTGCGTGTGTGTGTGTGTGTGTATGAGAGAGAGAGAGACAGTGTTTTGAATAGACATTGTAACTCAATCAATACAGCTTACATACATGGGCTACTAAAGACCAAGATGTGTAGGTGTGAAGGCTGCATTAAAGGCTGGGGTTTTTTTGCACACTGTTTATCAATTATCCTGATGATTCATCTTAAACCTTTGTATGCGACTCACTTCAGTCTAACAACGGTATGATTTTGATGAGGGATGTTATCACACTCGCATACAGATAAGCGAATACATTTAAGAGATATGACTATAGCTAATAGCTTACTAATCATTATTTGAATAACTAAATTCAAAATGTTATAGGTTAGATGAAATTTTCCGAAACATATCCTACGTTTTGCGGCTCTTTTTTCAGTTTTTAATATATACAAAATCAAATACTTTCGCAGAACATTTAAACAAGTCTTTTAAAATTATTTATATCAGTGACATCGGTCTCATGTTCAAAGACGCAATGTTTTGTTCTCTCGATAATACAAACCTTGAGTACATAAATAGCACGGTCAGTGCATCAAGAACCTTGAGTACACAAATAGCACGGTCAGTGCATCAAGAACCTTGAGTACACAAATAGCACGATCAGTGCATCAAATGAAGGTCCTAAACTGTATATCATGAAATAGAACGACTTGGTTCGCATTTCCTGAATGAGAAATCTACTGAAGTAACTGGATTTAAAACTTCCAAAAGTATGCTGGTGTCTACTAAACCACAATGTCCGTTATAACAGGGTTACCCACACACGTGTCATGCTGAGTCATGGATACATTTTACCGTGTGTTTATCAGTCGCTTAGATATTCAGTATCATATATAAATCGCCAGTAAGTAACCTTGGTAGATTGGTTTGCTATTGCCTATATCATATCGATAAAATGGGAGATAAATGCCTTTCTAAAGGACTTACCAAGGTCAAAGATGTGGCTGGACTGGTCTGGGTTATCGATCCCACAGATCTTCAACCGTTGGTTTATTAGATCGACCAAATGATCTACCGTGCTGACGAATGGTGTGATTTGTGTGTGTGTGTGTGTGTGTGTGTGTGTGTGTGTGTGTGTGTGTGTGTGTGTGTGTGTGATTTAGAGTTTTAACGCAGCTTTAACAACTTTTCAGTCATATCGCTACGATGTCTGCAGTGACATTTTATAGTGATGTCTAACAGTGGGGCATCATGCCGCAGACATGTGGCATACTGACACCAGGCCGACCAGTCCTATCACTAACCTCTTAATGTTGAGCGCCATGTGAGGCAGCTGTTACTACCATTTTTTGTAAGTCTTTGGTATGACTCGATCGGAGTTCGAATCCACTACCTTCCGCATCCGAGACGGAAGCTAACCACTAGGCCACCGGAGCGGTTCTGACAGATGATAAAGTAGCATATAACTTTAGATTGTAAGATTTGTTGGTTATACTATTATAATTAAATGGCCTTGAAGTAGTACTTACTCTTTTCCAGGAACTCTCGGGAATAAATAAATAAATAAATAAACAGATTCATGCATATGTAGCAGAGAGTTGAGACCAGGATTACAGACAATAACTGGAACATATGTTGCACAAAAAAAAGACGCGGGGTTTCCCTTGATTTTTATGTCAAAGATGATATTCAATGACTGAGGTTTTATAAGTAAGGCAAAATACAGGAATTTGAATTGCTAACTAAATAATCCATTTACTTCTCCATTTGTTCTTGGTTTTCTCAAGTCCGTGAACTAAAATTGGTTTTACTAAATGTCGCAAATTAGTTTCCCCGTAAGAAAAATTGCAGTAACTAGATCAAATTCGATATGTATCAGCACCATATTGGTTCCATTTTCTCAGTATATTTCACATATGCGCCATTTAAAGCACACATAATGCAAATTTATTTTATATATAACACTGTATTGTGCACATGTACTCTAAATCATTTACGTATACACTATATATTTTTTATACGTATGCACTATTATTTTATGTATACACTATATAATTTACGTATATACTATATAATTTACGCATACTATATATTTTACGTATACACTGTATAATTTACGTACACACTATATACTTTACGTATACACTATGTATTGTATATACGTATGCACTATATTATACGTATACACTATATAATTTACGTATATACTATATATTTTACGCATACACTATACAATTTACGTATACACTATATATTTTAAATGTACAATCATATGTTTTACATGTACATCATATTTTGCAGCAAGGAGCTAGAAAGAAAAAGAAATGAGAAGCACACATGAAAAAACAGAATCAAAATTTCCATTTAAGAAGAATAAAATGTTTTATAAATGACAAATAAATATTAGATTTGTACAAGGACACATTATTTGAACCTGGACCTAAATTAAAGTGGCTTGTTTTGTGACATCTTTAAAATTCAGCGACAATGACGGAAAGTGTCCCTTTTCAAACACCGGTATTTGTATCTCCTTCAGAAATACGAATTAAGAAGAGGATAACAGAAACTGAATATGGAATCGGAAATTGCAAGCCTAAATATCTGCAATGCTGCGCAAACATCTGCACAATGGTCGGTGTGTATTGTTTGTCAGGTTTATTTACGTCTGTTTTAAGAACTTATATAGAATATCAAATAAGTAATATAAAGAAACAGTTTGGATTCGCCGATTCTCATATTAATCTTATACTCCGAATGAATGACGTTGGGTTCTTATTGTCAGTTCTTTTTGCTGGCTTCATAGCTCAGACGGTTCACATACCACGAATGTTAACTGCTAGCATAGTGTTATATGGTGTTGGTGGGATAATTTTCTCTGTTCCATACTTCTCATCTAAAGACTCATTTATATCACTACAAGACGAAGTCATGAGCAAGGACACGTCCGATTTTAGTTTTTATTGGAATCCAGTTTCCGAAATGCAGTCTTCCCATAGAGCCCCACTGTGTTCCTCAAAACAGACCGCGCCAGAAAACTGCTCCGCAGTGAATCAGCAGTATGACGGTTACACTTCAAGTCAGACTGATATTCTTCCAATGATACTGATGTTAGGCGGAGTGTTATTACAGGGACTTGGACAAGCGCCGAGGTATCCTTTGGTAGCCACTTTCATCGATGATAATGTAAATAAACGTCACACTCCAATGTATTTAGGTAAGAACGTATAAATTTTGGAAAAAAATGTCATTTTATCTTGTACAAATAGTTTCAACAAAATTATGTACAAAATACAGTAAGATGCAGATTTATCTCCCATTATGGTAAGTTCCGTCCTGTCCCGAGTAAGAGTAGTCCTCCCTGACTGGTTGGTATGCATACACATTTTGCGAGCAATGTTAGCACCTCGTCCCTTACAAATTGTTTAGAAAAGTACACAGGGAACACAATTAATTAATGTAAATACATATATAATAGCAAAGACTTTTACGAAATATAAATTCACAACTAGAAATGGATCCTGAAAACGTCTGAAAATTATATATATATATATATATATATATATATATATATATATATATATATATATATATATATATATATATATATATATATAGATATATATATATATATATATATATATATTCTGTTAGCTGTATTGAAGGAATAGCGAGTCGTGTAGGTAATCTCTCATAGAAAATCTTGAGTCTCACCAGTCATAGCTGGTCTCAGAACTTGCCTGTTAGGCCCTTGCTCACAAAACGGTATTATACATATATTTAAGGAACAACTGTTAGCTGGTTTCTTAAAAATGTCAAAACAATGTACATCAGGTCTATCTCTCTCAGTGAGAAGTAAGTGTTAATTATACTTGTAAAATAATAGTCTGTATAAGAATTTTCAAGACGTCTCAGAGACGGAAATCTTCTTTGTTGTAGAAAACGCCAATTGGCATCTTTGGGCTTTGTTGTTTGTATTCTGTTCCGCAATTACTCACGTGCATTTCTCACTCTGTCCCGTGATTACTCGCGTGCAATTTTAGTCTGTCCCGTGATTACTCAAGAGAATTTTTCAGTCACTCTCCAAAATATATATTTTCTTGCAATATTATATTAGTAAAAACTTGAATTAAACCCTCAATTCCTCACTTTACAGAACAACAAGGAATAGTAAACACTAGATGCATACAAACATTTAAATGCATATGTATATATAGGATTTTCCGTCATGTCAGCATAGACATGGCTGTATAATACCGATTAAATATAATATTTGTCAAATATGGAGGAAAGATTCCAAAACAAACAAAATATCGGGCATCGACAGCAAACTGATTGTCGTCGTAACTCCATTGTGGTATTGTTTGTCATGATAAAGCAGCTGCCAGATGTAACATAATTTTGTAAAGAAATGCATATTTGATCAAAACATGATTACACTGTTCTAAGCATAATAAAACACATTCTCACGTAGATAAAAAGGTAGGAGTGGGGTAACTGCAGAGCCCCTATAAAAAAAAAAAAATTGGAATACTTTTAGAAGAGAAGAATGGAACCAAGTCAGCCATCTTTACTTTAGATAAGTCGTGCTGACAGTAATGCAAATATGCATGTCAAATTGTTATTAAAATAATATCTCTTTTTGATATTGCAATTCAAATAAGTTCTGCTGTAACATGTATACCTCTCTGAAGCCAGATGTACTATACTAAAACTTACATATCGTTTGGACTGAGGCCATCTCTACTATACTAAAACACGGAAGTGTGTTTGTCAAAGGCCATTTCTAAAAATACTAAAACACATTTGTCTTTGTCAAAGACCAGTTTTATCACACTAAAACTCGGAGAGGTGTTTGTCAAAGGCCATCTTTACCATTCTAAAACACGTAGGTGTGTTTGTCAGAGGCCATTTCTACCATACTAAAACACGTAGGTGTCTTTGTCAAAGACCAGTTTTATCATACTAAAATAAGGAGGTGTGTTTGTCAAGGGCCATTTCAACTATACTAAAACACAGAGGTGTGTTTGTTAAAGACCATCTCTACTACACTAAAACACAGAGGTGTGTTTGTCAAAGGCCATTTCTACCATACCAAAGCACGGAGGTGTGTTTGTCAAAGACTAGTTTTATCATACTAAAATAAGGAGGTGTGTTTGTCAAGGGCCATTTCTACTATACTAAAACACAGAGGTGTGTTTGTTAAAGGCCATCTCTACTATACTAAAACAAGGCTGTGTGCTTGTCAAAGACCAGTGTTACCATACTATAACACGGAGGTTTGTAAGAACTTATATAGAATGTCAAATAAGTAATTTAAGGATTTTTAATTTTTTCTATACTAAAACACGGCTGTGTGTTTGTCAAAGGCCATCTCTACTGTACTAAAACACGGCTGTGTGTTTGTCAAAGGTCATCTCTACTGTACTAAAACACGGAGGTGTGTTTGTCAAAGACCAGTTTTACCATACTAAAACACAGAGGTGTGTTTGTCAAAGACTAGTTTTACCAAACTAAAACACGGAGGTGTTTGTCAAAGACCAGTTTTACCATACTAAAACACAGAGGTGTGTTTGTCAAAGGCCATCTCCACTGTACTAAAACACAGAGATGTGCTTGTTAAAGACCAGTTTTACCATACTAAAACACAGAGGTGTGTTTGTCAAAGACTAGTTTTACCAAACTAAAACACGGAAGTGTGTTTGTCAAAGATCAGTTTTACCATAATAAAACACGTAGGTATGTTTGTCAAAGACCAGTGTTACCATGCTAAAACACGTAGGTGGGTTTGTCAAAGGCCATTCCTAAAATACTAAAACAGAGAGGTGTGTTTGTCAAAGACCAGTTTTACCATAAAACACGAAAGTGTGTTTGTCAAAGGCCATTTCTAACATACTAAAACACGTAGGTGTGTTTGTCAAAGGCCATCTATACTATACTAAAACACGTAGGTGTGTTTGTCAAAGGCAATTTCTAAAATACTAAAACACAGTTGTCTTTGTCAAAGACAAGTTTTATCATACTAAAACACGGAGGTGTGTTTGTCAAAGACCATCTCTACGATTCGAAAACGCATAGGTGTGTTTATCAAAGACCAGTTTTACCATACCAAACTATGATGATCTGCTTGCCAAAGACCAGTTTGAATATATCTTGAACGTTGGAATGTATCTGAGATCAAATTATAATATACGGAAAGCAGATAGATATGTTTCTCTGGTTCACATTAGGCTATACTATAGGCCGTTCGATCTATCTGCCTGACACCATTTTGTAACAAAAAGGGTTTTATGTGGCTACTTTTCAGGTATTGTTACGGGTATTGCACTGCTTGGTCCAGCTCTAGCCGCAATCATTAGTGGAGTTTTGAGCAAAATTGATGTGGTCATCGACAGTAAGTTCCTCTCTCTCTCTCTCTCTCTCTCTCTCTCTCTCTCTCTCTCTCTCTCTCTCTCTCTCTCTCTCTCTCTCTCTCTCTCTCTCTCTCTCTCTCTCTCTCTCTCTCTCTCTCTCTGTGTTCAGTAATTTTTGTCACATTACTTAAATAGCCTTTCCCCCATGTTTTACAATTTCAACATAGTGCAGCTCTTTAATAGGAATGATGTTCCGTGTCTAATCTCTCGACACACTATAGCTGTGTATTTGTTTGTGTTAATGTTTTTAAAGTGATTTACGCAAAGAATGCTTCCATTTAGGTCTGAACAGCTAATATATTTACAAAACAACTGATATTTATTCGCAATGAACATCACAAAGGTTTTAATTGACAAATATAGTAAAGTCATCGCATTCTTTGACAGGAATTATAAGACAATGTGATTTGTATTAATTAAGTCAGACTCTATCAAAGCAAAATGCTTGACAGTGTTTGTTTATTTCCATGTTTATGCTATATAGGAAGGAAATGAATAACGGCTAGAAAAAATGTATGGTCAAATTTACCTAATGTGCCAACGTTTTCCGATTTACTGATTTTGTTTTATTTTGTTTTTATTTTTTAGCAGGAATTTGTTTTCATATGCAACATCTTCCTAGAATTGGATCATGGTTGCTTGGTTTCTTCTTAATCGGAGTAGCATCGGTTTTCTCTGGCATTCCATTGATGTTTTTTCCGCGATGGACAAAGGTGGGAGCCGTTAGAAAATCAAGACTGACACTGGGCAAAGGAACAAAAGAGATCAAATCCACCTGCAAAAGATGCCGTTCTGGTATTACATGAAAATAAACAAGTGTTCTCCATGAACCATTATTTTGAAAAATGTTTTGGAAAGTTACAAACAAAAATGGTCCATGCCCACCCATGTAGCCGTAAAATAGTTGTTGTTGGTCCTTATGCCAAATCAATGCAAGTCTGGCCTCAGAGATATAAATTCTTTGCTGAGGATAAGGGTAAGAAATTAATAAGGAGCAGAGTAAGGTTGACTGACATTGTGGCACTGTTAATTTGTTATTCATTCTGCAGTTGAAAATCAGTATAAATTCCACAAAAGAAATGTTGATTTAACATTTTCTTTCTTAGTTATTGGTTGTTTGTGTTTCGGATGTTGATATCGAAATGATCCGTTACATTAGGTATGTCGATACAATGTGTTTCCTCACATTTCGAGTGATGTTGATCCAGATTCTGAAATCTTACTCGACATGTACAATTTTAGTTTCTGATTGGTAAGAATATTTACGAGTAATCTTTGGGGTCAGGACAATTTAACGACGGAGAAGACAAAAATCACAAGAATTATACTGACTGTTAGAGTTATTGGTACCTCATGTTACTAGAATGCTATAGAGTGTTAAAGGTATTCAGACTTCGGGTCACTGGAATGCCACCGAGTGTTCGAGTTATTGATACTTCAAATACCTGTTTTACCGTATATCAGAGAGATATATTCCTTACTAAAGTTTAGTTACTTATAGCACCACAAAATTATCATATCAAGGGAAGGTCGTTGCCACCAGGCTGTTGTGTGCCCAAAACCTGATGCTGTATTATTTTGAAATAGCGGTCTCGTTTTATATCATATTTCTAAGGGTTTGCTAATATTTGTAAGTTGAATACGAGCAATACTTGTACACATCATGTAATGCCAAGAATTTTTTGGGAGGTATATAAGACGTAAATGGAAATCTGGAGTCATTCCGTCTGACTTATAACACATTATCAGGTTTCGATTGAAATGTTGTCAGTTTTACTTATAGATGTCTTCAGTTGTAAATGGAATTCGATGCAATCAAATCAACCAGTAAAACGTGCTACTTCGACATACTTATTTAAAACCTATAGATGACTAAGATGACTAATGTTTACCACTATATAGTCCCGGTTGCTTGCTATACTGTTACCATTCTGTTTTTCTGTTTACAGTGTTTACTGGACTCTTGCGCCGAATAGCCGTTAATCCGTTGTTTTGGTTGCTGACTGTTGCCGCCTGTCTACATTTTCTGGTGGCGTCGACGTCAGAAGCTTCCTCGGCCAAATATCTAGAAATAGCTTTCTCCATGCATGCGAGGAAAGCAGTTGGCTTACAAAGTGTGTACAAAACGTAATAGTCATATTTACCTATAAAAAGTCGTTACACCAACAATACTAAATTAAAAACAATTCTTGATCTCATATTAATCCATGCATATCTGAATTAGTTTTGTATTTAATGAACAATACATATAAGTTCTATTGATCACTAAAACATTTAAGGAAATCAAATGCTATGTCTAGTCACGTCAGGATTTAGTTCTCAAATACTGAATTACCCAAAGACGTTAACTTAAGGCTACTAATGAGCATAAACCTATATCACTTCTTTATGCCAGAAGAAAAATAATATACACAGACACAATTATACCATAAATAATTTAGCATTTTGTTAATAGTAACTTTCATGTTGCAGTATATACCCATATATCCAGCAATATGATCGTCCTTGTGGCTCCCAAGTTCCCTATCCATATTTCTACTCTCCTACCTACCTATCTGTCCAAATACTTACTTTTCCATTAAACACGCTCACTGACCTTCGTATCCATTTTACCCGCCTAACTTCCTACCAACCGAATTACCCACATACGTGCTTATTTATCTACATACCTACCTTTCTACTCAACTATTTCCTACCTACCGAATTACTAACTTCTCCACTTACATTCTCATCGACCTATCAATCTGCTTTTTAATACGGCATAAATGCATATATTTGATCACTTGCTTCATTTCGATGTTGATCATTTTTATAATAATAATAATTATTATTATTATTATTATTATTATTATTATTATTATTATTATTATTATTGTTATTTTTATTACTATTATTATCATTATTATTATTATTATTATTATTATTATTATTATTATTATTATTATTATTATTATTATTATTATTATTATTATTATTATTATTATTATTATTATTATTATTATTATTATTATTTGAATAATAAATTGTTATTTTAAGATATAATTGTTCATAATTCTCGACTTTTCTTCAGAAGTATAATCAAAACTATATTGGATTTTAACAGAAGCCATCAGTGTGTTATCGTTGGTGTTTGGCACAGTTATCGGGGGAGTGATTATATCAAGAACGAGGCTACATCCAGTTACGTGCACGAAGTTAGTCATCGTTGTGAGTGTCATAACCACAGTTTTAGGGACGTCATCACTATTTCTCAGATGCTCCATACCAGAAATTGAGGGATTCACTGCTAATGGTACAATTAAAATGTAGGTTCCTTCAAAAGAGCTATCCACTCTCTTGTAATATATATCTGTGTGTGTGTTCGTGTGTGTGTGTGTGTGTGTGTGTGTGTGTGTGTGTGTGTGTGTGTGGTTTTATGAATGGTACCAATAGAGCTCGCATCAACACACAATCAATCGGAAAGCAAACGCAAAATGTAGAATTCATATCAGAAAAATGCAACAAAATTCTGTATTAGACAAATCTGTTATGTAAGGCATTCTAGTGATTTCTCTTTTAGTAATAATTTGTATAAATAACGCTAATAATTAGAGTCGATAACATGTACGACTTTACCAAGGATTATAGTCATCAACTGTCGCGTCGAATAAATTATTTGCAATGGAAACCTAAAAAAAGCATACAAATTAAATTAATGAATACTACACTTAATACAAAAACATTATTTACATCAAAATCAACTAGAAATTGTATATGTTGATCATTGCTTGTTCACTGACAATCAAAAAGAAAATTAAGAAAAAAGACAACATGATTGGTATGCTGATTTATACAAAACTTGCATATTCAATCACCGTGGCATTTTGCATTGTTCTTACTGCCAATCCCACGTATATAATCATGCAGGCTTTACCTTGCAATTATTACTTTTCCCAAATATATTTTCTTGCAGAGTTTGCCCTGTGGATAATTCCAATCCCACATAAATTATCATGCACAGTTTACCTTGTATTTATTGCCAAGTCTAACATAACAATGTAACATACAATGCTTGTTTAATCTGGTCACCAACGTTCAAGTTATGTGGAAGACGACGACCAGATGTCATTGACCATATTTTCGACGTTATCGTCCCAAATTGGAGATAAGAGAATGGCAATTTACTCCCCAAAAGCAATGGCTAACACAATTAGTATATGTCAACACTGTCAGGCGACAAACTGTCCTTCCATTGCTTATTCATATTATTAAATCCATACAGTGACCCTATACACACTGTTAAATCCATACCGTGCCATTATACACACTGTTAAATCTATACAGTGTCATATTATGTTTTACTTATGCATATTTTTAAGTCCAAACAGTGCTATACCATGTTTTAATTATTCACATTGTTAAATCAATACAGTTCC
This sequence comes from Potamilus streckersoni, assembly GCA_016746295.1. NCBI lineage: Eukaryota > Metazoa > Mollusca > Bivalvia > Unionida > Unionidae > Potamilus > Potamilus streckersoni. The sequence goes on from JAEAOA010001473.1 coordinate 15,789, forward strand.
ATGCCTTGTTTGACTTATCATCATCATCATCATCATCATCATCATCATCATCATCATCATCATCATCATCATCATCATCATCAATCCCTTAACCTACTTGATTATTGGGGCACCACAGTTGACTTTACAACCAATTTTCTCCATCTTTCCCTTTTTCTCTACTGCCCTTTGGGAATCTCCTAGATCACACGCCTGTCTACTCCTTAATGTTGTCTTACCACATCTTTTTCTGTTTGCCTCTTCTTCTGCACCCTCACACTGTGCCTTGCACGATTTTTTTTCCAGTGCAGATGATCTTGAGATATGACTATACTACTTCAGTTTGAGCTTTATTACAGTGGTCAGGAAGTCTTCATCCGATCCGATGGCTCGTTGGGTCTTGTTGTGGACTTCTTCATTGTTACATGGTCAATGTATGAGATACCCAAGATCTTGCGGTATCATCTCATTTTAAGGGTTTAAATCCTTCTTTGTAGATGTCATCTGAACATCATATTTCATAAATATACAGAAAGTTGGATATGACAATCGGGCGCATCCTCCTTTTGTTGGAACCAAAAGCAATGTTGGTATGTTTCTATATTAGTCTCAACCTTGTTATTGTTGTTGTTGTCTGGCCAATCTTACAAAGTAGTTCTGGTTTTGTGCCCTCATCTGTGATAGTTGATCACATGTACTTGAAGGTCATGACTCTTTCCAGCTTCTGTCCACTGACCTTTATTTCTGCACTGATGGCATTGGTGTTGTTTGTTATCAGTTTGGTTTGACTTTCACATATTGCTAAATCCATACAATGCCATACCATGTTTTACTTATGCACATTGTTAAATCCATACAATGTCATACCATATTTGAACACCTGGGATAGTCTGCGTCTTTTAATAACCCAGTTTTACCACGACTCCTCCAAATCCACAAAGTGTTGTAAAGTTTGAATACCAAAGTGGTTTGTCTGATACTTGTCGTAACTACATAATTTAAAAACAAATATCGTTCTGACTTCAGCTAAAACGTTTTATTGATTAGTAGGTACATCTAAAAATAAAACTGTCGAAAGTGCTCACTGTAAACATGGACGAATTCATTTCTTAACACAACCACATTTGAACTCGTAAAGAGAGAGAGAGAGAGAGAGAGAGAGAGAGAGAGAGAGAGAGAGAGAGAGAGAGAGAGAGAGAGAGAGAGAGAGAGAGAGAGAGAGAGTTTTTCATTGCTACCATGCACAATGGAGAAAGAATTGGTATGCCTTTGTGTTTCTAGTAATTACTATGATATCTTGACATGTGGTTATTATGTGAACTACGTACTATTTAAACATACATCTGAACTGTTCCAAATAAACTATTGGTAGCAGTTTTTAAAATGTGGAAATTTATTTTTCCATATTAGATAATACATACTTTTGAAAGTGCAGTAAATGTATTAAACAATGCATAAGAGTTTCTTTGCAAAATGTTATGAACTCTTTTTATCCGTGTTTGCTTAAGAAATCTTAAAAGTGAAAGTGTCCAAGTAGTCTTATCAGTCTTTCAGAGGTGCAAATCATACCTAAGGCCAAGCTGTATACCGTATACACCTAATAATCATATATCACAATAAAGGAACTTAAAATTTATTTTAACAATATATATGATACACAGAATCTTTTGTATATATCCAGTAGAACCAGTGAGGAAATCATGGAAAATTCGTTTTCTTTAAACTCCAAACTCTATGTGATGTGCGAAACTGTAGAACGGAATCTTTGATGCAGGTCATAATTGGGTGTTGACTGAAGTAGGCATATATTCTTAGAGTGCATACTCTCCTCATCTTACTATATATCACACGTAAGATAACTCTGTGCAATAACTTATGAAAAATATCCAAGTGGATTTGGACAAATACTATTGTTAAAAACATGATTTTTATTGAAAGAAATGAACTAGAACTATAAATGCATTTCAGTTGTCTGTCTGCAAAATGCCAGAGGGAGGTACTTATTATGTGCACCATTTTGACTTCAGCTGTAGCTTCTGACGTGGATAATTTTTAGTCTAGTGGTTGCCAAAATATGTTTACATATAAACCACACCCAGCTAAGAATGTCATAATCAAGCCCCCCCCCTCCCAATGTAGCGCCTAGTGGTCTAAGCACTTAGTATAAAACCACATAATCTTCTAAACAATTGAATGACTTGCTGTCGCATTGTGTCAGACATTTCTGTTCATATGTTATGATGCTAAATTGAATTATATGTACAAGTTCGATGAAAGAAACTTCTGAGTTTATGCTTGAAAAATATAAACATGGAACTGTTTTTGGCAAAGAATAAATCAACTGTCCAGTGGCCAGTAATGCACGCTATAATGGCGGATGAAGTGTATTTGACTATACGTTGATAAATAAGGTACATGTATATGCAACTGCGTCTCCTGTTTCAATTCCTGTTGAGTTTATTCTATTGATTGTCGGAAATATCAGACCGTGCACAGATTGCTCCTTAGTGTTAAATCTTTAAATTTCTTACGATTTATATGGTATAAAATTCACTGGTATTTGGTAACATTTTACAAGTTATTGGATTTCCCTGCAGTTCTAGGTTTAAACCTTTTATTGCTTGTTCACTTTGTGCAATTTGCTTCTTAGGGTAAACTCCCCTCAAGACCAAAACAATGATTCCTCCATAACGTGTAAGGAAACATGTTACTGTGATATGATGGACTACTTTCCAGTATGCGGATCTGATGGAAGGAATTACTTTTCTCCCTGTATTGCTGGATGCACAACGAGAAAAGAAAAGGTCAGGGAAGTATATATATATATATATATATATATATATATATATATATATATATATATATATATATATATATATATATATATATATATATATATATATATATATATATATATATATATATCTGTTTGTATTTTTTCTTTTCATATTTTCATGTTTCCTCCATTTCGTTTTATTTAAACAACTTTTTCTTCAAAGATTTGAAAGTGAGTATTATGAATCCATTGATATAAAATATTTTCAATGCGCACGAAATCATTTAGATATAAGACAGTATATGATACGTTAAATAATGGCTTATGGGATCACGATGTGCTGGTAATAAAATTATTTATGGGCTTTTCAAGCGAACATACTAAGTTCGGATATTTACTTTGTGTTATTCAACTGTTCTTGTTAGATTTTCGCAAATTGTTCGTGCATCGAAGGCAAAAGGACAGCTACACCTGCACTCTGCGAACCCGATTGTTACAAGATTATACCCTACCTAGTCGCAACTGCATTGACGGATCTCTCATCAGGATTTTACTACATGCCGGCTTTCTTTGTCTTTCTCAGGTAATGATTGATAACGTTCTTTTAACCTTTCATTTGAATGTGCTTAATGCTTCGTCCAATGACATACAGTCGTCAGGAATGACATATGTTTCAGCTTCCATTAGAATATTTTTCAGGGCATAATCAATTGACAAAATAGCCAACAAGGAATAACAATCGTTTCTTAAAAAAATCAATAATGGTTTGGGAATCCAACAAGGAATAACAAAATCCGTCTGACATTTTATTAAATATGTACCAGACTCATTGGCAATATACTAGTAATAGAAATAAACAATGTCAGTTTTACCCTATTATTCTGTACATGTAGAATCAGTTTATAGCACCATGTCATCCCACATACCATCACAATGCAATCTGTTGCTGTTATGTATAATATTGTATTACTGTTCTTGATGATTATATGTTATGTTTATATGTATTTTGTAATTGACCATAGTCCAAAATCAAGTAATTGGTCTACCTTACTACTGAAATTTATTTTACAAACAACATAATACATATTAAATATTTCTCTAAGAATATAGGTTAAATATTCTGATCATTATTACCATAGGTAAACATATTCATTTGACTCTGAGTCTAAGGCATTAGTTTTCTCCTTGGAAATTATTGAAGGTGTCGATAACTTTGAATGTTTTTGAAAGGAAACTGACTTTTATCCTATCTCTATTGTTGGTTTGTTTTATATCAGTGTTGTTTACCTGAAAACTTACCTATTCCTACCTTAACATCCGAAGTGGAATCAGTCTTTTTGTTGTGTTCAGTTTTTAAATTGGGTTGATTTTATTTTCTTAAATTATTTACTGGAATTACAGAGGGCTCATTAATATTTCTTGGACTAAATCATTAATTTGGAATTATAGTGAATTCAGTCAAGGACGTTTGCATGCTATTGTGAGAAAACACTAAATATATCACTACATTGCGGATCATTGACACATTAACATAGTCAAGAATATATGCGCATCATCACTATATTTTTTATGAGACACCAATGGAATTCATTTGGATCTTAATACATTTGGACTTATGATAAAACTGTTAGCATTTTTGGATTTATTCATAGTATTGTAATTTCTTTTCAAATTTTATTTTTGTATTATAGGGAAATAAATTATTTGTCGAATTTTAAAAATCTTGATTTTTTGTTATATTACACAGTTTATGTCCATTGAGTCGTGACAGTTACGTACAGTAAATGGTTCAAATGATGCGCGGTAAAACTAGAGAACATTAGGAAAATGATTTTAGTCAATTTTCCTGTGGTTTTCCAAAAGTCATTCTTGGAATATAGTAAAAACGTCAGTCTTACACTCAAACAAATTCTGAGCGCTGAGACTGATACTTTAGGTGAAATTCCAAAATTATATTGAAAGCTACTAATGTGTACAGGCGGAATGTATCAGTCTTTCCTGTTATTTACTAGAAAAGGACCCTAGATATGACTATTGTTGAAATAAAATCATGCCCTTTATATTTATTTGCATCACAGCAACATAGTGATAGCAACATGACCAAAAGCGTCAACGGTACATGCGTAATAATACAAACTAAAGTCCAGGCATTGCAGTGGTAGTTAATATATCGGTGCATGTTTTTTTTATTTAAACGCTAACAATTCGAGGTGTCTGTTGTTATGGGATGAAGGGTGAGAGCTACATTTCCCCTATTGTAATAGCCCATATCGTTTCCACAGTGTGTTGTTGGGTAAGGTACATCACACAAATTGCATTTGCACATCATAACTTGCAAAGTGTTTCTCTTCTAAAAGATACTGAAACTCGAAGCCCCCAAAGCCCGTTTTTAATTATGAGAGTTTGTTATTCGCATGTGTAACCAGATGTTCGTCCGCAAATTTTAAAATATTTGGGAAATATCACAATTCTTGCTTTCGCGTTTTTTCTTTTAAAATTTTACCCAATCATAATACCTTATGAAAACTACTATTGCCCATAACAAACCAGCCCAACCAGATACTGCTTTAGCTAAGGGAACTAACTGTTGTCTACTGATCTATGTGGCGGTCGGGCGGTGGCGTATCTCGCCGTAGACATACGACTTGGCGGTAAAGTTTAAGAACATTTCAGTCACTACTTTCGCTTGTGCTAAGATGCACTCTTTCGATACTAGAGACTTCGCAAAAGTCAGAATCTTCGTGGAGATGTACCATTGGCTAACCTACAACAGACGGAATATAATTTATCTCCTTCCACACCGAATCCCTACAGGCATGAATGGGAGTCGGTTTCAAGAATAGCCATAGTCCTGAATAGAGCCACTTAACATACTTTTGCCGATGCCTTTATTGCAGCTACAATTTACAATTGGTGCTCCTTGCTTGCATTGTCCTGAATGACGACCATAAGGCCAAGATATCAACACAAACGATAATAACACAACCTTTATCCTCTAACGTTATGGTTTGCGGTGAGATTTAAGAGGTTTATAAACAAGCCACCAAGAAGAACGACGTCCATCCGTTCCACAACCACAGCGTTGATACAAGGATAGTACGGAAAATAAATAAAAGGACACAAGAGCTTTCATTGGACACGAATCTCTGAAAACCGTCATATCGAAGTCCTACCAAGGGAAATCGATAGGTCTCACATACCAAAGCGAATATAGCACAGAGATGGTTGATTTACAGACCCATAGGTAAAGGACACACTTCGCAAGGTCATCGACCTAAACGCATTAAGTCAATTCATTCATTTGCCTTGGTTTTCGATGGATACACAACTGAATATTTTGAATGCCATCAATGAGGAAGACTTCGCCATCACCGTGGACTTAAACGGCGCATACCTTCGAGTCCCTATTCCCAAGGTTTCTGGGATGTTCCTGCGGTTTGGCTAGGACACTCCTCAAAATCAATCCCAGTGTCTTCACTCGTCTGATGAATCGACAATTGGTCCATGTTTGGACCATTCTTACAGCGCAACATCAAGTTACCTGGATGACATCCTGCAGAAACATCAGTGAGATAGATATAACAAGACATGATAACCCTTCTTACCACTCTGGACTTCTTTTTATCAAGGAAATATCCGACCTAATACCATCTCAACAATTTGTTAACCTAGATATATAGTTCAATACACAGGCCACATATTTCGTCTCGGGCTTTGAAATCCCAATCATGGCCGCACCATTCTCTCGAGGAATTCAGTCAGCACGGGTTTTCCGTAACACACTAGCCTTGGCAAACGCGACAGCGGACCTTTTGGTCATAGGTCACGTTCCTATGCGCCCATTGCAAATAATTCTTCTGTCCGAATGGTGTCATAAAGTTTGTCCACTGGATCATACTTTCACCATCAGCACACAATTGAGGTACCATCTGCGGAATTAAGGCAATCTAACTTGGCTTATGGAGGGTATACACAAGTACAACCACTGAGATTTCAGTCTGTACCGACCTAAGTACGGAAAGCTGGATAACCCATCTGCTACCATACTTTCGGGAAGACAACACAGCATGCTTTCCCTAGGAAAGACATCATATCAATAAAGTCTGGAGATGACGGCCATTGTAGAAGCCTTTAACTGGGGGCAGGAATATATGCATGACTGTGTGTTCTGATTCTGTCGAACAGCTCTACAGCTATGACTTATCTCAAACGACAAAGAGGAGCCATGTACCAAGACTTTGCGTCATGGAGTGGGACTTTCCAAAGTGGTGTTGTCAGTAACACATCCACTTAAAAGTTTGCTGTATTCCAGGACTTCTAGCCGAATATTTGTTTCGGAACAAATAACTAATACAGAGTGTATGGTGTCTTCGTTTTTCAATTTTTCATTCATATATGTACCCGACGGGGACAACCTTTGGTGCTCATGTTTGCAACAAGGCTGAATAGCAACTTCCCAACATTCGTATATCCTAGTCTCGGACTTAAAAACTGGGCGGTCAACACTCTATCGATAGATTGGAAGAGGCCTTGATGGATACACCTACCCTCCAATACATCTAATTCCAAATGTGATACGGAAAACAAAAGAATATCAGTGTCGCCTTATTCACATTGCACCACTCAAATGAGAGATTAAAGGATCAATGACCTCGTCCGTCGATCGTACAACTGGAACTCGTTTAAGATTTAGGATTTTTCCTGATCTGCTCAAACAAGCAAGACTGCCGGCTGTTTCATTCCTACTCAAAGCTACGGAACCTGCACGTCTTGATCATATTATTCAAGCCCTCAGAAATAAGTAATTCTCACAATCAGTCGTGGAGAGAATCACTCTAGCAAATAGGTCCTCCACTTTAAAAGTAAACATATACATTTGGTACGTTTCTACCCAGTGATGCAAAAAATAGCACATCATACCTATCCAGGAATCTACCCTCTGACACTCTGAAGAAACTTCGCACCGAGTTGGATAAAAAGGTTACCGCTCCACGATTACTGACACGTTTTGTCATCTTGAAGAGAGGATATAAACAAGAACGTATACTACCTTCGCGCTAATGTTGATTATAGACTGCCGAAAATATCAATTTTTTGCCCTATTGGAACCTATCTTGGGTATTTACCTGATTGAACATGACAACGTTTGAACCAATTTCAAAGGCATCACTGGCGCATCCTTCCTAGATGTCCTGCTTCTTCTAGACTTTAGCGACTGAAGGAAGAATTAACCAAATACATGTCTTATTAATCGACCCGAATTTCATACAGTTCCGACAAGATGGGTCAATCTTACTTTTGACGTCATCCTCTTTTATTACCAATAACCGCCTTCCTTCCACAAGTAACCAACTTTTCGTCATGAAACCTGTCTTGTCTGGACACATAAGGCCACCTACAAGACCCAGCTCAGGCTTTGAAGTGGTACCTTAATAGAACAGAGCCATTGAGTCGAATGAGATCATGCCTCTACCTCTCAAGACGGGACAAGAGGATACTTAAACACAGAATTCTCTCCAAGGATTATGTGGGTTTTTTACTCAGCATTTAGGCTAATAATCCAAGCTTAAATGAACTTATTATGCATTGCGGTTCACGAAGTTAAGCAATTACCACCAGCCTCGCATTAGACCGGAACTGTTAGCTATTCGACATCATTCAGGCTGTGAGATAGAGGTCGAAGTCAACATTCTTTAGCTTTTCTTTTGCGAGATATTTCTTCCCAGGTGATCCAATTCTATTTGTAAGGACCTGTACCGGCAGCTCAACAGGTCCTCATTTTAAAGCTACTGACAGCTTCTTAAGATACTGCTAAATGACTTCCACGGGATTTGCAAGATAGGGGAAAGATGAAACCGCGCCCGGACAGATTGACTCCTCCAGTCGAACTACATAGAAGTTGTCTTACATAACCTAGGAGACCTAAGATGGTATTTCAGCGTAAATGGAATCTACCTCCCTCTACTTCTTACCTAAGGTATTAACATTGGGTAACGTATTTTAAGAAACCAGTTTTTCCTAGTAAAATATATTTCTTCGGGAATACCTACCCAGTCAGTATATATATATATATATATATATATATATATATATATATATATATATATATATATATATATATATATATATATATATATATATATATATAGAGAGAGAGAGAGAGAGAGAGAGAGAGAGAGAGAGAGAGAGAGAGAGAGAGAGAATGCCTTCCGCTCCAGTAGTAACTGAAGGTTTTTAAGATTTTCCTGCCAAGTCTTATACCTACGGGGAGATCTCTCTGCCCGATCGCAGTATGGTTCTACAGACAATTGTTAGACCTCTTTAGCTAAATGTCGTGTCCGGGCGGGATGAAATTGCGAGCTAATATTATTTCTCCTAGGTATTATGATTGGGTAATTATTCTCGAAAAAGCAAATATTTTACTAAGGAAAAAATGATTTTTTTTCAGAGCGTAAAAGTTATTCGATTTGCGTAGAAAGGAGGCTAAGTTTCAATTGATAATGAACAGGTCACGTATTATTTCTCTATGGCTTAATTTCCCTGGTAACATATTACCAGCAATATTTTTTTTCAAGCTTTGACTGGGTCTAACTGTGATTTTCAAATATTTAGTTTCGATTAAATGTTTGACCCTTTCACTCACATTGTTGTATGAATTCAAGAACATGTTAAAAAAGAAAGTTAATTATTGAACTAAAATGCAAGCAAATCGATTTGAAACAGTAATTAAATATATAAAGTGGCAGCCACTTTGGACTACTTTCAACGTACTTTTAGATTTTACAAACCATTCAGATCAAACCGAAATTGATTATCATTTATTATTTTACTTATTTATTTTTTTATTTTATTATTTATTTAATGTGCAATATTTTTGTAGATGTGTAAAGGACAGGGATAAATCATTTGCAGTTGCTTTGGCAGCCTTCTTTATCATGCTGCTGGGTAAGTATTGAATGAAAAAAATGTCCTTTTACGAAACTAAAATAAATTTGTACTGCAGTATTTGGGCAAAGAATACTTTTGCAATGAACACCTTAGGCAAATGTACAAATAAGAATTGTATAATCTTTTTATCAATCTTTATAATTGCATGTATTAGGGATCTATACATGTCTCAATGTATGCTTATGATTATTCTCTTACTGTCATTCTCTCAATATTAATGTCACGCTCAATCTTTGTTTATTTGTTTATTTCATTGTCTGTCTGTTTGTTGGTATAAATAGGTTTAATATGTTCATTAAGACCGATGCATAGACTAGTTAAATTTTTTTCTAGACATCGTTTCCCTTCTTCTCAGGTTGGATTCCGGGTCCAATCATATCGGGAAAGCTGCTGGATTCCTCGTGCCGTTTGTGGAAATCCACTAGTGGGTCTACTGGAACTTGCTCTTTGTATGATGTTGATCACTTCAGTCACATAAAGACTGGATTCGAGTCTGGTTTTCGAATTGCTTTTGTTACCTTCAACGTCATCATTTTCCTTATAGCCAGAAAGAAACGAGATTGGTCCTTTGAGGATGAAGTTGATTCAGTTCTTCCATTTCAACAGGAAGAAAGTGTTGAATTAATGGAAGAATCGGAAATGGCGACAACACCTACTGGTTGGAATTCGGATCCCATCTACATGGGATTCAATACCCCTAAGCGACTCGGCTCCTTCAACAAAAGATAACGCATGGATCACGTATGATGATAAGAATGGCAATTAAAAGAACGATTTTAAGTGCGTCTTATCCGGGGCACCTAAGACTTACTTGGCCACAACTTTATCTAAGTTAATGAATGTATACACAGGTGACTTCTCTCAAGTTCTCTACTCCTTCATCCGCCACCCACACCCAATATCAGCAAGAGCCGTCGTTCTTGAGAAATTGGTCCAACGTCTCTGAATAGTTAATTTACATATGTCATTTTTTTCCTTAATTATCACATCTTTTTCACTTAATAAAATACAAGAAACAATAGATTTCATTTAACGCCAGTGGTAAAATAGATCACACACTGGCTCTGGATAAGCTATTTTATTGACCTGACTCAGATGCCGTGGGAGTGCTTGTTGAATAATGTAAATAGTAGCATCATGTTGCATAATACGGGACAATATTGGGCACACACACAAACACACACACACACACACACACACACACACACACACACGCGCGCGCGCAAGCTATAATATATGAATTCTGTTAAAGTGGAGCTAGATGAACTGGGAAAATCACTTTCTTATGGCTTACTAAATTGAATGTTGTATTGCATTCGGTCCGTAGAGGTGTACAAAGTACAAGAAATTTACTGTCGCTACCCATTGTTGGTGAGGCGTTGAGTTAATATAGGGAACATCCATTAAACGCTTTCCCCACAACTTCTCCAAGAACCGAGCTCTGTTTTAACACAAGTTGTAAATCCAAACTAAATTTCGGTTTCGTTTCCACTTCATGTAGCATAGGTGCTAATGCTTACGTAATCTCTATGTTTATTTTTTTAATCTTTATGTATATAACAAAATAAACATGTACCTAAAATATGTATTATATGTATTCTTTCCTCTTGCATGATTGTAAATTCACACATTTTAGAACGTTGTGGTTGAGGCCACTGGTGGTCGAGTGGTTTAAAGCTCTCCATTTACTAATCACTATTTTCTCTCCGCTGCGTTCGAGTCTCGGGCTGAAACAATTTGTGTATGTGAGTATGCTTGCCAGTAACCTCCTGTGGGTAAATGGTTCTTACCAGTTTTCGCTCGCGGGTTTTCCTCCATCAGTTATACTGGATGCCGTGTATAGCCATCCTATCCTGTGCTGAAATATTACGGTAATCCCACAACAACTACTACAATATACCTATTTTTATTGACTCATCCGATATCGATATCAAAGTCATCAAGTGCTTAAGAATTTTCTTCCCTCTCATGTGTATAGTTGTCAAACTGTCATTTTCCTCACTCAAGAAATTTTTCACAATCTGTTGTGGTGGTTTTTTTTATTGTCGTTTCCTCTGTCGTTCAGTTGGTGATATAAGGGTTAGATTTTGACCTCTTTGGTATTGATTTCAGGTAATTGTTTATTCTTTCGAATATTAGAAGCATGCTGTAGTTCACTGTGCGTATTTGAGCAACAGTGCACGGTGAATAATGAGGCATATCGCATGGTGCATTTTTACAGTCAAGCCTCGTGCAAAAAATGCCGCATAGCCTATGATAAGAACTTTACCGTAGGTTCATCTTTGAAGATATTTAAGACTATCCTATGCTTTTTTTAAGATTTAGACGCAGTGGAAAGTTCATTACATAGAAAAGGATGGACAAATTACATAGGAAAAATAACTGGGATCTGAGTACATGTAGTCTTAGCAACGTTAACCTTTAAATATAAAAGAAGTCAATGAAATTAGATAAGTAACCATATATACGATCATTACAACCTAAAAACACTTGTATTATCGTCCAATGCCATTTTTCAGTTCATGATTATTTGCTATACATGGCTGCCTGCATATTTATTGGAAGAACAATCCAGAGAGAACCAACGATTTATAGGCAGCTGATGGTAAGCTTTCTCACGAACCCAGGCTGGTCGAGTCAGAGACTCGAACTCATTATGACAGACGTTAAATGCCAATTATCTGTAACATCGAGCACCTTAGACGACTATGCCAATCTGGACCCCTAAAAGGGATGTTTGAAAGTGTCCGTCTTTACGAACAAGCTACTACACATGACCAGTAAGTGGTGAAACACATTGTGTATACAAGGCTTTTATATCTTGACATGGTGATAAACATTGTGTATACAAGGTTGTGGTATGTTGTACATGGTGATACACATTGTGTATACAAGGTTGTTGTATATTGTACATGGTGATAAACATTATGTATACAAGGTTGTTGTATGTTGTACATGGTGATAAACATTGTGTATACAAGGTTGTTGTATGTTGTACATGGTGATAAATATTGTGTATACAAGGTTGTTGTATCCTGTACATGGTGATACACATTGTGTATACAAGGTTGTTATATCTTGTACATGATGATAAACAGTGTGTATACAAGGTTGTTATATCTTGACATGGTGATACACATTGTGTATACAAGGTTGTTATATCTTGTACATGGTGATACACATTGTATATACAAGGTTTTTATGTTTTGTACACGGTGATACACATTGTCTATACAAGGTTGTTATATCTTGTACATGGTGATAAACATTGTGTATACAAGGTTGTTGTATGTTGTATATGGTGATAAACATTATGTATACAAGGTTTTTATGTTGTGTACACGGTGATACACATTTTGTACACAAAGTTGTTATATCTTGTACATGGTGATACACATTGTGTATAAAAAGGTTGTTATATCTTGTACATGGTGATACACATTGTTTATACAAGATTATATTTTGTACAAGTTTCTCAATTCAAAAACACGGGTGACTTCAATATCAGCAGGGAAGACAGACGCAAAATAGCGGCCGACTTTTGGAGATGGGGTTGAACCCATTTAATGCTCCGTTGCAGAATCTGAGATTTTTTAAAAGAATACTCTTTAGGCCAAGTGTTGACAGACCCCAAAAATACTTACGCGACCTATTTGTTGTTTGTTTTTTCGGGGGGGGGGCGTACTCGACCAAATGGCGAGAAGACCAAGTGAAAATGACGAAAAAGAACTACAAGGCTGTTTCAGAATCCAATCGTTGTAAGAAAAACTTGTTATTATCGCCATCTTACAATTTAGTAGCTTAGTCGTTATTTTAAGGTTGAATAAATGTTGGCATTTTTTAAAATTAATTATAATATCATTTTAAGTTGTAAAAAGAGACAGTAGGGGTTGAACGTTTTGTTTGTGACAGTTTAGTTTCCTGCTAATTGATTGCAATTATACTAATTTATGTGGTCCATTCATGAGGTATTTTTATTTGTGCAAGTGCTTATATATTTAAGTGGTCCATTCATGATGTACCCCTCAATGAGGTCAAAAATGTTACTTTGAATTTACCATTTAGTTCTGGCTATATCTTTCATGTATGTCATACTATATTATTTCTGGCTATTTTGGGGCTCTTTACCTCTGCTGTATATTTTACCATAAAGGAAAGGTGAAGTTGTTTTCCCATTATGGTCACATACCCATGTAGATACGAAAATGACTATTAGAAATTCTGAGGGTTGTCCGTGAAGCGCCTAACCTTATGAACTGTTGGAGTGTGTGCGCCAATTATTAGCAATCAGTACGTTTTCCGTTTTACTTTCGAACGCGTAGGGCACGGCCCCCACTTACACAATTTCAAGATAACCCGCCAGCAATATGCCCAATCCGGATTTTGAATTTGTGTCGTATGCCAGTAAAGGTTTGGTAATCCTACAATATCGACACTAAACTATGCAGCTTTGAGAGATATTTGTTAAAACCTAATACAAATACTTGCTAACGATAAATCAATAACGTTTTAGATAATTTATAACTATCTCGTGCTCTAAAATATTCATCTGAAATAAAATATAGAAATAGTGATATTAAAAAAATGATATGTCTAAATTCGTCTTACTTATATTGCTGAGTGGGAGAATAATCCGAATCTGTAATCCACTGCTAGAGTTATTAATTTTTCTGTAAATTGTATTGCCTGTCAAGTCAAACAAGTGTGGCTCGTTATAATTATCACTATACTCGAGCATTATTCCCGAACAGTGTTACGTTAAAAGAGCTCGTACTCATTAACAAAGAAAAGAGTGAAAACCAACAAGCTTTGTATATTTTAACAAACAATTTATTTCCCTAGGACACAATGTAAAAATTGGTAAATAGGACTTACAGTCTGTGAGTATAGTCCAAAAGAATGAAAGCACCAGTCCTATCACTAAATAGTCCTATTAGAATCCAGGTTCGAGTCCCGACGATGTACAAATATGGAAAGTGATGATGTCAGATGTGGTCCATTAAACAAAAATAAAAGATTCCTCACTTAAATCATAGTCATTGTTTCAGAATATTTACAGAATAAATTTCAATGAATATTTATCAGAATGTTTATTAAAAAGTGAGTCAATTTGTTGAGTTTTCAGGAGAATAAATTATTAAACCCTAAAATCAGACAAAGATCAAACGACCTGGCAACAAAAAAGCACACCTTGTTCCCTCACGATGTTGAATGACTCCCCTCAAAATATTAGGATTGCATATTTAAAACACTGAAACCTCATTTCAAGTCTCGCGAGATTGTTTATGTGGTCTCTCAATAGCTTGATCACGTAGACCAATTTGTCCCCACTTAAGATTCAATCATAAAAAACGTTGTCTACACATAGTGATCACGCAAAGAAAGAATGCCTTTGATACTGGCCAATAATTTTAACTTCCTGTTGACATTGTACCAGCATAATACGAAATAAAAATCTCACGTAATACTTCTCCGTCTTAAATAAACAAACTTTGTAAAACAGAATATCTCATTATTTAAAAAGAATCCCGAATCCGACAAAATTATTCATTGCAATAAAATACAATGAAACAAAAATGAAATAAAAATAATTAAATTTACACAAGCAATTTGATCATATATACGTAACACTTCCCCATAAAGAAAAAAGAAAGCTCTTTATAATAAAGCTTTCTTTTTACCATATGTAAATAATACATGTAGTAAAAAACATAACATATGAAAATTATTATTAATTATATAAAGTGTATATGAATTAATATTTTTATACACGAGAAAGTGCATCTACACTCAATATGTCTTTTACTTTGATGTGCTAGATGTTCAGATTATACTCTTGCTAAAATAAAACCCACCTTAATAATCTTTGATTTCTATTTTTCATCTTGTCGATGAAAGTAAGGGGATTGTGATCACTATACACAATAACCGGAGAAGGAGCTGAGCTAATGTAAACTTCAAAATGCTGCATAGCCAAAATTAAAGCTAAGCATTCATTCTCTTCTTCTATTCTTAATTGCTGAGTAATTTCATTGGTGCCTATTTAATTTCTTGGAGAAACAGCATACTGGGTGATCAATTCCATTACAGTCTTCTTGAATTAACACTGCTCCAACCCCAACATCACTTGCATCCACAGACAATTTAAAAGACTGACTGAAATTTGGAGCTGCTAGAACCGGCACCCTTTTGAATATTGCTTTTAACCTATCGAAAGCTTCATGACATTTTTCGTTCCAGATAAACTTATTTCTCTTACTTAAAAAAAATATGTTAGAGGTTCAGCAATATTGGACAAATTTGAACAAATCTTTCGATAGTATCTGGCCATACCAGAATATCGCATTAATGGCATTTTACAGAAAGGCACAGGAAAATCAAAGAAACTCTTTAACTTTGCATCAATATGTCCTAGGAAAGTTACAGGCATAGCAGAACTTACTTTACATAAATTGATTCTCAAATTAGCATCAGTGAGTCTTTCAAAGATTTCCTGAAGCGTGGCTAGATGTCCTTTCCATTTGTCGTTGTAGATCATGACGTCATCAATATAAGCATCACAATTATCTAGACCAGAAGTAATCATATTAATCAAGCGTTGAAACGTAATTGGAGAACCCTTCATCTAAAAGGGCATTACCTTTTACTGGTAAAGTATATCTGAAGTCACAAACGCCGAAATTTCTTTTCCAATTTTATCAATGCAATCATCGACCCTTAGTAACGAAAATGAATCTGATTTTGTCACTCTGCTCACATTCCTTTAATTTCCTATAATCAGTGCACATACTGAACGTTTTATCCGGTTTCGGAACAAGTATGCATGGTGAACTCCAATCACTTTTACTGGGCTCTATGAAATGTTCTTCAGCAAATATTTAATTTCCTTTTTCAAGTATTCCTGTTTGAGAGGCTTCATCATGTATGGGTGTTGTTTTACAGGTTTTGAATCAACAATTTTAATTTCATGAAAAATTTTGTTTGTCCTCGTAGGAATGTTCGAAAACAAGTGCTCATATCTGAATAATAACTGTTCAGGTCAATTTCTTTCTTCTTGTTGCAAATGTAAAAGTTTCTGGTCTAGATCTTTCATAATTTGCATATTCCGAAGATTTGCTGCTCAAAGTTCAGCAGTGTCCAATTGACCTTCTTCACATAAAACCTCAGTTTGTGGGACAGGTGCCACTAAATTAATTGAAATAATTGACTTGGCTACCTCTTTCAATATACAAGTACTCAATTAATTTATTTAGACCTGAGTACTGTAATTATAATTTAATTCATTTTCTTCTTTACTTTGTAAGGATCGCAAAATCTAAACTGAAAATTTTAAAAATGAGTATGAGAGAATGAATTCTATTACAAGATTCAAATATTCTCTGAAGTAAAATTTTGTGAAACTATAGTTTCACTTTTGACTTGAATTGGGGGGGTGAAACATTCAAGCATGACATGCTGGAAAAAATCAGACATGAAATTCGACATTTGCTCTGATTAGACAGATACAGGATGTTATTATCATTAAAACTTTTACTATAGAATTTCTTAAAGGATCTGACACCTAGTCATATTAAAAGTGGTAAGCCGCGTCTAAGAAGTCTTGGGGAAAATAACTCTTAAATCAGCGGCTTTGCAGGGCCCCAAAAAACTATTGTTCAATGAAAGTCAGATTAAATACTTTAATAATGCCAAGAAAACAAAAACAGGCTTTTGACTTTGATCTTTCTGCAAATGTGATCAGCGTACAACAAAACCCGGCTATATATTTCCGTTTCTATCAGCGTTACCGGTGCAAATTACATCAGCGGCTTTAACTGTTGCAACATCAGCCGAACTTTGTGCTGTTAGAACTGCTACCGGTATGGCACTAAAAAATAGCATCAGGACACGGAGTTACCCGACATGGTGAAAAAACTTCCAAAAATACGACGTCGTTTAAGATTACCAGAAACGCGTTATGGTCTAGGCCTGAAACTTCCTGGGACGCTTCGATAAAACTTCCCATCTCCAATTTGACCTACATGATGCCGCTTGGCGATTAAACATATAAAACGTCAGATGTGTTTTCAATCGTGATCTATGACCGGAAAAACCAAACCATATTGAGAGAGGTATCAATAATCTAGATGGAAATTCGCACTCTGGTACTTATTGATTCATGTAACATTGTTTAATGTAAAGACTTTCACTACCGAGAGAATTTTTAATGTATCTCAGCAGAGTGCAAAACACTCCAATCTACTATTCAACATTTACAGCACGGACAGTAACGGATCCACCAATATTCAGTCCAGAAGTACTTGCAGTTCTTAGCGATGTATCAAGGTCATCATCGCCACACAATAGTTGTGCATGAATATATCACCAGACAGCATAGCCGTCCAACGGATTCTTAAACAGGTTAATAGTTTATAATGGTATATATTTACCGCAGATGTGCTAAATGCAAGCCTCATGGTGACATTAATTTATCCAAATATGCAACACGAGATGAACTTGCTATTTTTGCGTCTTGCCAATGTTGACACAATTATCTTTTTACAGGATAAGCAATGGATAGTTAAAGACAAGCAATATCCCATTCATATATATTATTTTGCAAGTTTCGGGGCCGAACAAAAATAACATAGTAGTGTTTGTATTAGACACTACCTCTCTGCATTTATTAGCTACTAGGAGAAACTCTGTATGATAAACAGAACCAAACTAATGAATGACATCCAAGCAAGCCTAACAGCTAGCTTACCTAGTAGAGCAGAACAACTTGATAACTGTCTGCGTTCATTGCTTGACAAATATACCTTAGCAACCAAGTGCAGAGTAACAATTCAGAAGTGTTCTCCATTGTATAGCAATGTTAGGGACTAGCTTCGCACTGCTAAAAGAAACCACCGTAAAACTGAGAGGATTTGGCTTTCCACTGGACTCACTATTCATAAACATATGCCGCTAAGAAGAATGTTACAAGCATAGTCCATGCAGCTAAATCAGTCAACTGCAATACTAAGATTACGAAAATATCCAGCTGCAAAGAGCTATTTGAGATTACTAGCAAGCTAATGTTGAGGAACAAATCAGCACCACTTCCAGCTAAATTCTCTCTCGTCGACCTTCCGGAACTGTTTGCAAATTTCTTCCATGACAAAGTACAAACCATCATACATATTACAACACAATTTCAGTTGACTCGTCGTCACCATACAGTTGTGATACAGAACTTTAGCGGCAAACGTTAGCAGGTTTTTAACATGACTCTATGCAAGCAGTAAATACAATCATGATGAGCAGTGCACCAAAGTCATGTGAACTGGATCCGATTCCAATGTCACTGCTGCTAGAGAGAATGAATCCGATGTTTCCTTCACAAACTAGTGTTATTAATATCTATCATACCTCCCATAACTTTACAAAACTGACATTGTAAAGCTTTGCTGAAGATACCAACACTCGACCATTAGGATATAAAGAATTATCACCCAGTTTCTAATCTCCCTTTCATGACAAAAATCTTAGAAAATGTTGTTCTATCATCTGAATTCAAACAGTCTTTATAGCAATGTACAGTCTGCTTATCGCCCCTGTCACAGTCCTGAAACTACTCTTCTGACGGTAGTCAATGACCTCTCTCTCCTTTGAATGGTGGAAAGATTACAGTTCTCACTCACCTTGTCTTGTCTATAGCATTTGACACTAAAGACCATGATATATTACTTCACCGTCTCTAGCATGTATTTGACATTTATGATACGGCTTTACTATAGTTCAAGATCTACTTAGTCAACAGGACATATATTTTGTCCGCAAATCAAAACCACTCCATCCCAGTTGATATATGTTGTGGTGTTCCACTGGGGTCTGTTCTTGGACATGTTTTCTTCATTTTATACACTGAGCTACTCTCAATTATAATAGATCATCATCCGGGGTCTCTGCAATGGTATGCTGATAACAATCATATAAACATATCTAGCAATCCAGTTGAAGTTTAAACTACTATCCAAGGCGTAGAGAGGTTTAATTCCGATGTGAAATCATGGACGATATATAACAAATTGCAGATGAATGATTATAAAACAGAAGCCATCCGATTATAACACAAAGACTTTCTCATTCACATCCTTTACCTCAGACAATAAATATCAGCAACACCAATACTTCACAGAGTCAGTACGAAACCTCGGTGTCACGCTTGACAAAACTCTCATTGCATCAACATATCATGGACATATGTAAGGCTTCATATCTTTCGCTGAGACGAATCTGCTCCATTCGTAATTATCTTTCAGCTAATGCCACTAAAGCACTTGTGTGTTCCTTAATACGTAAAAGACTGGAATATTGTAACTGAATTCTGTTTGGTTCGTCTTAATATCTACTTCTGAAACATCGAACAGGTTTTAAACACTGCTGCTCGGATCACCATTAAAGTAATCATGATCAAAGCACGGCTCCTCCCTGCTCTGTACCCTACACTGGCTACCATACAATCGGGAATTAAACACCAAATTTGTTCTCTGTGCTACATTTCACTGACGGTCTCCAGTCCAACATATCTATCTGACCTCACGCATGTGTACACACCAGCAAAATAATTACGATCCTCTTCTGACACTCGTATTCTAATTATTCCCACTATGAACATGAAAGACTATGGACAACGCTCTTTTGCATACCTGGGCCCAGCAACGTGGAATGAATTGCCCTCCGCACTTAAACACACAGAGACAGTGATATCATTCAAGAGTGCTCTTAAAACGCACCTATTTGAATTGCAAGAACAGATATAAAAACTAATAATGTATACTTGTCTTAAATATTAAGAGAATAGATTTTGGTTCTATTCTCGGCGTATTTGTTATTATTTCTGTAATTATATCATTATATATGTTTTACATGTCAAATGTTGTAAAGTTCTTAGAGCTTCTAAATGGAGGCGCAACACGAAGTCCTCATTATTATTATTTGTTAAACTGGACTCGGGAGAATCAATTCTAATAATCATTGCAAAGATTAGTGGACTTATTGGAAGAACTGGAAACGCAATGTATTGCGATCACAATATGAATAGAAATACAATCATCAATGTGACAGAACCAAACTCAGACGATAACGTAACAATAAAAAATACATGGACAGCAACAAGACCACAATCAGAACTGAGATCAGTAAATGTGATGCTTAAGACACGGAGACACAATGACTGGCGATCTATACATGAGCGGAAATAGCATTGCGTCTGAATCGTCAATTTGGTCACAATAAAATTCCATAAAATATAACTATGAAGCTACTAGGCTGTACAGGCTCTCCGTGTTTAGCGCAGCTAAATGCAGGATAATTACTATATATATATATATATATATATATATATATATATATATATATATATATATATATATATATATATATATATATATATATATATATATATATATATATATATATATATATATATATCTGTGTGTGTGTGTGTCTGTGTGTTTGTGTATATATATATGTAGTGTCATTCCACCTATCTATTTTCCAGTATACGTCGTGTTAAATCAAAATGCCAAGGAAGCATTCATACTGGATCCAGATGAAAACATATTAACTGCAACGACGTGTTGGTTGTGATTGGAATTTGTCGCGTTAAAACATCAGTTGGTAACTTAGTATATACCATAATGAATCGGACACAGTCCTTTCGGTATAATCAAGCATTTACGTGGAAGGCATAATTCGAAGAAATAATTGACGAGCAAATGATAAAACAAAAAATACAATATTGTAGACGAATCGTCGTGAACAGATTAACACTAACACTACTCCCTCGACGACGAAAATATCAGCGACGTCAACACGGCCAGAATTTGGTATTGGTTTTCCAACTCCGATAAAATCGCCTGAATAAAAGTCGGTCACTTCAAATCGCATTGGCACAATTACGACTTTATTATAGTTGGCCAACATCAGAGAAAATTCATTTGGTGAATTAGATGCCAACAACATACTGGTATTCTCGCATAAATCTAAGCCTGACGAGAATTGGTGGCCAGTCCCTGATTGAAAAGTCGTCAGCGTAGCAGCAGGATCATATCAAATCGTACAAATCAATGATGATCCTCAGCGTAGTATTAGATCAATAACAGAAAACGAATCAAAGAAAAGTGCACTAGTCAATTCTCGGCGCCGCCATTGAAATAACAGCGGGGGTTTATGTAAATCCAATTACACCGTTTACATACGTGTCATTGATCAAAACAGTGCTGAAATGGTCGCTGCTAGCAAGAGCTGTTGCTACACTAAATCCAAACCACAAAATTCTGAACTTTTTCAAGACAAAATATTAATAAATGACATCAATTATTATTTTAACCATTTTTATATAATAAAATTTGGGGGGATGTTTCTTGCATAAATAATTAAATAAAGTATTTATCCTGCACGACTTGAATATTTTAGAAAAACGTCTGTGTATGAATTAAAAGAATATAACAATTATTACATATATTATGGAAAAATTATTTCCAGGCTCTAAACATCTATTAATACTTTAAATTGATGAATATATTAAATATTTCCTTAGAAGAATTATTATTGGTGCATATGATAAACATAGAAAAAGTATTGTTCCATTCATACATGGATTATGTGGAGCAAAATATGAACTAGAATCACTACAAAAAGCTTTAGTAGAATCCGTGAAAAATGGGTGGGGAAATGAGCAAATAATCGTCATAATTCATCGTAATTTATCGGACACGCATGCTGAAGGATTGACCATTAGTTTGTATGTGTGTGACATGCCCTGATTAGCCTCTGTCGCGCATTGACTCTAAAAAAAACACTTATTTGTCGTTTTTTGTGCTATCTCCCTATTCGTGGATTTTTTGGTGCATTAGATAATCTTGGCATCAAATAGCAAATAATCCGACACAAGATTTTTAGCTGCCTCGCACAAACTTTTAATGCTGCTTAAGTTTCATATTGTCGAGATAAATCTGATGGTGTTTTCTCAATGGCACCTGCCGAAGGAACAACTTCTTTAGCTATATCATGTTGTTCGTGTAAATCCGCCAGTGACAATTCCATTTCGCGTTGGAGTAATTTGATAAATATGTTATAAACTGCAAGTATATGTGTGCGCTCTTCACGTCTGCAATTGTTCAATCGTAGAGATAATTTCTTTAATGTTTTCTTGGTTCACTATACAACAAATGTATTTCTTTAATAAAAGATTTTATCTAGAACAATTCGATAACGTGTTTCTGGATCGTGTAAACTTTTCCTGATGAATCCCATGCGGGTTTTTCTGAGCATGTGCTAAGAAATGTTCAAATTCGTTTATGTCCATGTCGCAGGGACACCATGTCTGATGAATATTTCGCAGCGTATGTGTATTAACCCCGTTAAAAATAACCAATAAAATTACAGTTATCAATGATCACTTTGGTAATCTAAGGACACTGTTGAGTGACGTAAATTACATCTGCCCCGTGAAAATATTCTGATTAGCTTGTTGGTCAAGCACAACATCATCGTAAACCAATAGATCTCTGTTATTCCCTTAAGATCCTCGACAGACCGCGCTTCATCGATGTCTGTGATAAATTCAATAACATTGTTTTCAGCCGATGCAGATTCATCTAATCCTTCAGAATATTATAGCATCGTTCATCATCCACGGATGACGCTACTAAATAAAGTTTGTTCCGTTTGAGCCATCTCATTATCAGGAAGAGGAAGAACTGAGTTTTACCCAAGCGAATCAATTATAATAGCTAAAATGGAATTTGATATCACTGCATGATATCTGATTGGTGCCTGCTCTCGTAGTGCTAAAAAGTCAATCACAATCAAGTACAAATATAAAATTATTTATAATCACGAGTTTATATTATGTTCGATGCAAGACAGTCGTAGTACAAATCTTCTGAGAGCAACCACGTTGCTAAATATCACGTCCGCTTCAACAAGTAAATGTCTAAAATGCAATACACAAAAATATAAGTTTGTGGCGTTGGATCGCTCTGCGATTATGGTGGAGATATTGTTAAGCACTCGGGAAAACACATGGGCTAATTATCCTGGTGAGAAGGAGCTTCTATGATAGAATTATTGTGGTCCTGGAATTCGCCTTGATATTACACTTAACGAAAAGTCAACCAAAACAAGGCGAATTTCATTTAAATGCGATCGATCAAGCATGCCATGTTCATGGGGTGGCATGTACAAATAGGACTAAAACAACTTTATATCGCGGATGTCGTCAATTCGCACGATAAATTCGATAAGAAAAGCATACGAGAATCAATGGCAAAATGTTGATAATATCGGCGATTAAAGGTAAAATATTATTGCGTGCGTAGCTATCCGAGTTTGCAATTAAACACCAACAATTATATATTGGAGTAGATTTATTATAGTCCAAGAGGATATTGGAGAGGTACATTAGCAATTGAAATACTCACCGATGGAGCATGCGAAACAAGTGCTTAATCAGCAGCTTGGTTGACACAACAAGCCATTTAGAAAATTTATCTTTCAAGTCCCAAAACGATTCAACGTGGATTTCAACACGCCTAACGAAGTTCATCAGACAGATAATTTTTTTACCACATGACGTACACGAATGGCGCACATACAAGTACCCGTTGACTATCGTACATGTTGCAAGTAGATACAAACAGGTTGAACCGTTATTGTCTAAAACAGCAACTGAAGTCTCAACAGTATTATAACAAATTTATTCGCGAGTGCCATTACAATGGCCAAAATCGATACAAGTTGATCCCGGCAAAGAATTTATTCGAACAGAATTGATGCTGATGCATTAACTTAACGGTAAAATCAGAGGTAGACACATCGCGATCAGGCAATCTTTGAACGATTTATTCAGAACTTGCACAGCGACTCTTTGGACATCAATATGCTCAAGAATTACTGACCGGAACTTTGTGCGTTCAGGACAGATCTCGTGAATTTGTTGCGAGATTACCTCATTGTGGTGGCTGCGTTAAACAAAGAGATATCGAGCAGAGTTAACATGAAACTCATCTAGGCGATTGAGAAAAGCCATATACCACGATCAAAATGACCTGTGTAACAAACAAAACCAGTGTTGTGTACTAAAAATCAGTGAATTTTATGGTGAAGCAACCAGAGAATTTGATCCCTGTGTAAAGGGTAACAACACGTGCAATTGACAACGTGGTTAGATCTACTGTGCAGCCACCAATCTATAGACTAGATTCGACAGCCCCTCAACGTGGATATGTACGTGCACAATTACAGGTAATTCCTGAAAACACCCAGTTACCCCCAGATTGGATACGCGTCAACAAAACATGCTTACAAGAGTCACTAGCTCTGAGGAACGAATTTCCTTTACGTATGTTGCATTCAAAACATCAAAGAGACTACTATTGATTCTGTCCACTGTAGTGTCATTAGGGATATAAAAGAACCTCGACGATATTACTAAAATCTTGGTTTTGTTTCCTTCCCTTTCCTGCAATATCAACGAGTATATTTTGTCGGCTTGTATCTGCAGGGCGGTAATAAAACGGGACTTGGTAAGTTGGAAAGTTTTTTTTGTGAAGATCAAATAAATTACACTGCACGTCATCTCATAAATGTTTCCAGGATACAATTATTATATCTTTAAGATCCCATGAATACCAGAAATCAGACATTGGTGTCCCTGTAATTATAACCCTCATATATTCACATTTATTTGTATCTGTTTTTATTCTGATTAGCGATTTTAACCGTCGTAATGTTGCATCATTTCACCGATGATCACACAACATTTCATCGTAGTAAACAAAGTAATCAGTCATGTGGGAATTCTCCAAAAATAGGTGGAGGTTGCCCTGGATCGACACACATAATAATTGCCGTGTTTTTTGTCGTTAGGTAATCAAGAAATATTTTAAAATATGCTAAGACACCGCGCGTATTTTGTCCCAATATTCTCGGGATATATTTTTCACTCATTCTTTCTGATGTCCACGCATCACCACGCCATCTAAAGAAACTGTAATATGTGAATGTGCTGGAACCACGATGTTACATCTCTCTGGCAAGCTGTTGAGTTGACGTCAACTCAAGCATATCTGAATTTCTGAACAATTATATCTCACACGTTGTTTTCTAGAACCACCTGGACAGTTAAGAAAGATTGTGCTATGTCTTGTAACTGGATCATACACTGACGGTGATGATGAAATCTATGATAAATTATAGTTGCTATGGTAAATATCAATTGCTTTAACGTCAGCATTTTCAGAATATTTACGTATTTGTTTTTGTTTTTGCTCGACGACCTTTTTGTGTCTCCTACGATAAATGGGATAATAAGATTCATTTTACAAGGACTAATATAGAAAGAATCCGTGGTGACTACAATAGTGTCATTGGGAAATTTGTTGATCATCGATAATATATTTATTGACGAGTATGCCAGCATTGATGATCTCTAATGAGTAAATTTTGAGGAGAATTGCTGTCGAACTAGATAATGATAGTTCCTATAATTGTTCAATCTCGTGTTGTTGCAATTCTCCTTGACACAAACACCTCTTTTGCCACCATTTCCTTTATTACAATATCTAAATCTGCTGGATCCATGACTAATCTTGTACAACTACGTGAATCAGATGATGAACCCTGAGAGAATGTTCCAATATTTTTTCTGCACATATATTTGTATTTTGGCGGTAACCAGACATATGTTTGTGATTTATATGAAATCATCGCAGAGGTTCCAGTTCAGGACCTTAAAATTTTAGTGGCCAACAAATATCTTGAAAGCGCTATTGGATTGTTTGCTCCGCAGTCTTTGAGATTGACATTTATATCGGTTTATTAAAATGACGGCCTACCAAAATTGGCATAATCGAAATAATCACTGACAACTCGAATGATTCAATCTCCTCAAATCCGGTAAGATCGATACTTAGTAATGCTTTTCTAATTATTTTTTTCATCTATATAGACTTTCATATATAACATAATGATCAACTAAACACATAATAGATGTCAGTGGCTGAAAATGGCTTCAGCGCGACTCATCTATAAAGTGTTAGAAAAGGAAATATTGGGCCAAAAGTTTGCTTTTATTGTAGTGATGGTGTCAGATGAGGGGCACAATTATGCATTTTTTGTGGTGGACGTCGTTGTTGAGCACTGAAATGATACTTCAAGGTGACAAATGCAGATGGCTATACGCAAATATAATACACTAATGATAATGTTTAGAGACACATTAAGAAAAGACATATTACAGACAAAACTATTGCATAATGGAACAAGCAAAGATTGAAGTTAGTGACGATTAGTTTGTGAAGCAAACTGTAGGAAATATTATAAATATAGGGTATATGCTATTATAAATGCTTGTAACTAAAAAAAAAATCTTGCCTAAAGATTTATTTACAAATGATTTCACGGCTTGATTGATGATTGTCGTACCAAATCTGATCAAAAGGACAACAATCTAGAAAATCTACAGGCGATAACAAATAGAGAAAATGCAATAAGTAGAAATGCTGGTAAGCACAAAAACGCCAAAGCCTGTTAAATCAATCAAATTCGAAACAAGCGAAATAATATAATTTTATTCGATCGTCTCTGCTAGAAAATATTTTGGTATTCATATAGACTTGGTACATAAAGTATCTGAAGATATAACCAAATCAGCTACATCGAGGAGGCTCAGTCAGAACCATAAAATGCCAGTATATTTAATCAGTAAATAATTACATATTCAAGGTCTTCTGTCAATACTAGATATGATTTAGTCATCCGGTGACTAAATATCAACCTAGAAAACAACAGCGAAGCCGCGAAATTGTACACCATTGACAATAACATGATTTTCTTACAACGATTGGTTACTGAAACAGAGCCTAGTATTTTTTAATTATTTTCTCTTGGTAGTAGTTGTTGTTGTTGCTGTTGTTTTGGGGCTTAACGCCATCTTTCAGCACACAATAGGCTATTCATGGCGGACAGTATTAATGCTGGAGAAAGAAAGCGGGAAATCCGTGGAAAGAACCACCGACCCACGAGAAGCTACTGGCCAGCTTTCTCACACAACCACATTCGCCGAATCTTAGACTCGAACTCACGCAAACAGAGGTGAGATGGCAGTGATCCGTAACGGACAGCGTTTTAGACCAATCGTCCACTCGTGGCCCCTTCAACTTGTAAGAATTACATGTATCCTGTCCTGACCTGTCTCTTGGTATTCTTGCCATTTTGTTGAATAACCCCAACAACAAAAACAATAACAACACCAACAAAACTGGTCGCGAAGGTTTAGGCGGGGGAGGTCTCTAATACAAGCTTCGGTCTGGCCTTAGGATAGTTTAATGAGTCAACACTACTTGGCTAAAACAGCATTTTTTAATCCCCAGATTCTAAAATGGAGCATTAAATGAGAGTCACCACCCCAAAAGTCAGCCATATTTTTCTTGGGGGATAGTCACCCACACCCCAACCCCGTTGCTGTGGACCAAATAGCATTTACAAAATTTGTACTACCCTCAGATTTTAGATTGCCTCTATGTATGTTAATAATCAAGGATGCTTCACTATTCATTTGGAGTAATATAAAGAATTATCTTAGTAAACAACATTAATCATGTTTTTGGTGCTTACCTGTAGAAATATTAAGGAGGACTATTATTTGACTGTCTTAATGCAATAATGAATACAATTAATCACAAATTGTATATTATTCAAATGCGACACCAAAAAAAAAACAACGTATCCTACAAAACCAATATAAGCTGACGGCCTCTTCATCCTCATGCATTTGAACATCGTGTTTCTCATTTATTGTAAGCAAGGCACATGATGACACTTTATTATGTAGTAAATTCCAATTTATTACATATCCTTCCAAAAACTAACTTGTTACTAACAGACAGACCTTCGTGTGATATTTCTAATGTAATACGGCATTGCAGTTGGAGAGCAAACCGAGGTATAATTTTATACTGTTAAAACTTACATTTTAAAATGGTTGCCTAAATTGATTTTATACTTCTCTCATAAACTGTTGCCTCTGTTTAACAAACGTTGACTCAAGTCCCTCGATTACCACGCTCTATTATTCTTGATATTCATAAATACGTCTTGTCTTTTGATGTTTGATTGGAGGGGGGGTAGCTTTAGTTTTTCAGTAAATTGCCGCTATCGTTATTATTACAGAAGTCCACTTGAAAATATTGCATGGCTGTCCGTAGCATTATGGCTATACAGATTTCAGGCATATAAAAAATATGTCCGTAGCATTATGGCTATACAGATTTCAGGCATACAAAAATATGTCCGTAGCATTATGGCTATACAGATTTCAGGCATACAAAAATATGTCCGTAGCATTATGGCTATACAGATTTCAGGCATACAAAAATATGTCCGTAGCATTATGGCTATACAGATTTCAGGCATACAAAAATATGTCCGTAGCATTATGGCTATACAGATTTCAGGCATACAAAAATATGTCCGTAGCATTATGGCTATACAGATTTCAGGCATACAAAAATATGTCCGTAGCATTATGGCTATACAGATTTCCAGAGGAGTTATATTCCGTACTTGTGCATATTAATAATAATAAAAATTATTAGTGTTACAATATGTCTATTCCTCTCACTGTGCTAGGGAAATGCTTGATAGAAAATTGCTCTTGAGATTTTGATATGCGCAATTCGTCGCAAAGTGGTGTTACATGAATTAGATCGATTCATATTTAAATTTAGAATTATTATGTCCACTTTAAGAGAGAGAGAGAGAGAGAGAGAGAGAGAGAGAGAGAGAGAGAGAGAGAGAGAGAGAGAGAGAGAGAGAGAGAGAGAGAGAGAGAGAGAGAGAGATTTGAACAGTGGGCAGAAGAAAAAAATGTGTAAACAAAACTGTTTGTGTGCTAAAGGAACGTTTGGCAGACTTAAACCAGTTGAGATAAATGCATCAAGCTTCTTTTGAGAAACCTAGGAGAACGAGACCCACTTGCTACTACTACCACAACAAGAGTAGGATTTGAATGTTGAAAAGGTGTAAGGCAGATGGTGTTGTTAAGTTCATATTTGTTAATTTTTGAACGGTACTTTAATGGCCATTAAAATTTGTTTGAAAAGAAACTACTATTCGATAACTACACGCTGAATTCGTTTACTTTTGGATTTAGTGTATTTATCACGTAGCATAAAAACCTATCATGTTCGCAAATGCAAATGGTCTGCATCATTTTGCTGTGGCAATAAATTAGATTTTAGTGAAAACAAAAAGAAACCAGAAACACATAATACAATTGAATTTTATTTTGCAGCAGCATACCATTAAGTAAAGAAAACTTCGCCTACCGTTCTCGTGGGAAAAAGACTTTTGATCTTGCAATGGTGAACAAATTGATAAACATTTGACATTTGATCAAATGTCACTAACATGTGTGCTGTCTTTAAATTTACGGCACGGTTTAAAACTTTCTGTATTGTTTTCAGTAATTTCATACTAAAGTTGTTATTTATTAAACCACTATGTATATATGACGGGTCAGTAGTATGATGGCGATAACAATTACGGAAATTAAAACAGGAAAAACATTTACAAAGTGTTAATATGGACCCCAACTGTCTGATAGTAGAACATCTAAGAGAAAACTTATAAACAATAATATGCATCGTTTTCATGGCCATAAATATATATATATATATATATATATATATATATATATATATATATATATATATATATATATATATATATATATATATATAATCACCTCGTCACCCTAGTTAAGCAAATGCCTGTTTTCGGCGGATATCGTGTTTACAGACTGTGTGACGTTACATATTATGTTTAACTAGTATATTCAAGGAGCTCGAAATAAAGAGTGATATCTTTATTTCAAACATATTATTGTGTGGACAATGTATTTAGCGGTGTTTAAATTAGGAGTCTGGTGTGATCCCTCATTCCATTCGGTGTGAAGCTCAAAACTTACCTTTACTGCCGTTTTTAAATTTGATAACATAAATCACATCTTCATTGCATAATATTTATAAGTTTCTGCATTTGTATTGTAAAATATGAACGAGTTTTCGGATGGCTAAACTGCACGACCTAGGGAGTGAAGTATATCCATTCGATAAAACGAGTTCATATTTTCCCATGCAAATGCAGTAAACTTTGTATAATATGCTCATTTTCTTATTCTACCAAGGCTTAATTATATAAACAAAAAATACAATGCAAAAAAACAAAGTAACTGAATTTACGATGTATTCCAAACTCAGAGCAGATTCATCGGTAAATTATTATTAATATACTCATAACTCAGCCCAGATACATTTGAACTTAGTCGCGCGCTGGACATCACTTTCGAAAGAAAATGGCCTTTTGGTCTATTTAAAATTGTTTGTTTGTTGTTGGGCTTAACGCCATTTTTCAGCATACGATAGGCTATTCATGGCGGCCAGTATTAATGGTGGAGGAAGAAACCGGGAAATCACCGGAAAGAACCACCGACCCACGAGAAGCTACTGGCAAGCTTTCTCACATATTTAAAATTGAAATTTAGATTCATATTGTGAATGAATGCACATTGCCACAACTTTTCCATTCAGTCTGGAATAAATAGATTTTGGTATTTGTTATCGATTCTGCAAACAGTTCATGATAATGACTGGATTTATCTGTGTCAATTCTACGTTTAGTACATATGATATCAGCAGCGAGGGAGCAGCGTATTGACATCTGCTAGTATGTTTCTGTTCTGTCATTGAATGTTTTAAATCATAATGTGGGATAAATATGAAGTCTTTCAATTGCAATTATCAAAATGCCACTGGAATGTAATGTTTATTTCATTGAGAGTGCAGTCAGGAGGATGTAATTGGACTTGAAATAGAGTCAAAATTGCGTAACAATTTCGAAATGTGTAATAAAACTTTAGAACCCATAACAAGGCTCGTGTAATTCGGATTTGCAGAGTTATAAAATTATATTTTGAGGAAATTCAGGATGTAAAACTGTAAGAGTATTATTTCAATTTTTATTACCAGCTAAAGAAGACACTTTAGGCTTTGTCACTTGCATGTTATTTGTAGGGATCCAGCAATGTTATGAGTTGTCTGGCGTCCATAGCTAGCCCAAATCTGAAACATTATATCAAGAACGTTAACGCGGAATGTAACAAATCAGCTTGTATGTGGCAGTCCACGAAACATCTGCTTTAGTTTATTCAGAAACACATTTAATCAACCAAAGTGTAAAGCATCTACCACGTGAGTTTACATGATTTGTTTACAAAGTAGTTCCTAATACACTATTGGGCACACGTAACGTGCACGTGAGTGCAATGTGATGTTCATGAGAGTGCAATATCGTAAAATATTGCACAATTCTGACAAAGTAAAGTTAATGGAGACAAAAATGAGCATATAAGAGGGCTGAATACTGTTCATAGCTATGATAACATAACATGCTCCTAAATATTTCAATATTCATATAAATATAAGTAAAGCGTAATTACTCGAATTACTCTGTTAAAATGGGACTTGTTTGCAACTGTGGACCCTACCCCACCCCAATAGCAACACTTGACATGGTTCAGCCCTGCGCAACACATACAATTTGGGGATTTGTTTATGCTAAATTTGCTTTAATGTAAGACCATATACATGGTTTGACGGTAGCGTTTAGGCGCTAACCATTGCGGAAATAAAGACTTGAACAAAGTGTTTTCACTAATCTTTCTAACGGGTATAACATAAAAACTTATTATACTCTTTGTTCACCCAATACCTGCATTAATTGAAATCCAATCCTTTACAAAATCTGTGTGTGTTATCTGCACAATTGTGAATATAAAAAACACCAATTGACGATATGGAAAACCTACACAATGACCAGGTGTTTTATATGGACTTCCTGTGTCTAATAATTGAAGAGCTTAAGTGTACTAAATTATAACATGTATAGCTTTTTTGACCGTATATACATATTTACCTAGTCTCTTTAGATAAATACCCAGCTTTGTCGGGTAGAGTGTTTATAGATTTATGTGACGAGATAAATTACATTTATCTACCTTTTAGTGTAGTCGCTAACATAAAGCATGACAGTCTCACTTGGAAGTATGTTATGGGGTAATACACAGAAAGAACAGTAAATGGTACGTTCATAACCTGCATTTAGGCTCTGTCTATTTATATATCTCTGTCTGTCTGTCTGCTTGTTTACCCTTTTGTATTGCATACATGTATATGTCAAGCAATAGTTTACTTAGTGCCGATACATGATAACAGGAATACAAGTGTAAGACCTTATACGTTTGTTGTCCCGAATGTTAAACATGAAGTAAACACCATTGCAATTATAAGAAATATCAATCTAATTAATAACTGTATTATCTACAGCACACATTATATCATGCAGCGATAGTAGTGTACTTGGGGGTGGGGTGGAGTGCGCGGGTGTGTGTGTGTGTGTGTAGATTTAACATGACTTTTTCATTTTTAAAGTTCTGGAGAAAGCAATTTGATATGCCACTACTGTTGATATATTAAATTGTGATCCGCTCAGCGCATCAAAACACATATATAAACATTGTTACAGAAGTAGACCTGGCGCTCAGCATTAAGTGGTTAGTGTTAGGACTGGTCGGCCTGGTGTCCGCGTTATGTAACTGGGTGGGGCATCATGCCACATGTTTGGGGCATGATGCCCCAGTGATAGACGTCACTATAAACCGTTACACTTCAGACATATTAGCGAAAAGACTAAACATTTGTTAAAGATACGTTAAAAATCTAAATCACACACATGCAAACACAAAAGTAGGCTATTACATTTATACTACTTTAATCAGTGATGAATTTCTTCTGTTTAATCATCAGCGACATCTCTCTCTCTCTCTCTCTCTCTCTCTCTCTCTCTCTCTCTCTCTCTCTCTCTCTCTCTCTCTCTCTCTCTCTCTCTCAGTTGCAACAGGGACAAAATACGGGAAATATGTGCAGTAAGATAGAAAAAGATTTTAGGCCTGATGAAACTCTTGCAGTCGAGTTTTTAGCAAGTAACCTAGACGAACCCGAGTTCCTTAACGGTTGTTGTACATTTTCCGTGTGATTTAGAAACCGTTTTCACAATACCGATGTCACGAAGTTGCAATAACCTGTCGAGACTGTACGCTATATTGCTTTGTTTGGAGGCACACGCATACTGCAATCTATTTAATGATTTATTCTACCAATTTATAAAAACTATAAATAGGGTTGTAAAAAAGATTATTTAGTAATAAAATGTCCGAAAGCCCCTCTCTCCACTCATCCAATTCTTTTTTCTCTCTCACTGTCTTGATTGGTATTCTAGTTAGTTACATTTCCCACTCGTTTCATTATACTCTCCTGTAAGTAAATAGCGTTGACTTCAGTGTTCAAGAAGCTAAATATGCTTTGTTTGTAGGGCTTTAATTTCATTTGTTTAAATGAAAATTATGTCTTATATTTATTTTGAAATATACATGAACATGGAAGTCAAAACAACTTATGAATTTGCATGGAAGATTGTGATTAGCTGAAAGAGGTAAAGAAAATACATTTTGTAACGGACACAGATATGTGAAGAGTTTATTAAATCCGACAATACGCCGTTGCTTGTAGTCAATCTTAACTCCGTCATAAATTCAAGTATGTGTATTTGTATGAGATATAAATAAAATCTGTATATAGTATTGCGATCTATCTATGATATACAACTCACTGTAAACATTTCCCTTAAATTCAATGATACAGTACAGTGTACATGCTATATTATACATTCTTTAACACTTAAACCGTATAACTGCGCAGAGAATAGTGTGAAAATTTGTTTTGATCTATACACGAAATTGTAGAAGAAAAAAGATTATTTTGAGGGGAAGTCTCTACCATATCTGCCTTGATCAAATTTTCTCTAATGCTCTTTTCAATGAATACCGTTATCACCTTTCATGTATGTTAAGTCAATTGAATACTAATCTGCATTTCACTGAGTATCGAACAATACAACTAATACTTGCCTAACACCCAGTGTTTTATAGAAGTTGAATATAAAGCTGTACAACGAGTACTTGCCTAACACCTAGTGTTCCATAGACGTTGACTATCAAACTATACAAGTAATACTAACACCCAGAGTTTTAGAGACGTTGAACATCAAGCTATACAACTAGTACTAACACCCGGAGTTCTAGAGACGTTGAATATCAAGCTATACAACTAGTACTAACACCCGGAGTTCTAGAGACGTTGAATATCAAGCTATAGAACTAGTACTAACACCCAGAGTTCTAGAGACGTTGAATATCAAGCTATACAACTAATACTAACACCCGGAGTTCTAGAGACGTTGAATATCAAGCTATAGAACCAGTACTAACACCCAGAGTTCTAGAGACGTTGAATATCAAGCTGTACAACTAGTACTAACACCCGGAGTTCTAGAGACGTTGAATATCAAGCTATAGAACCAGTACTAACACCCAGAGTTCTAGAGACGTTGAATATCAAGCTATACAACTAGTACTAACACCCAGAGTTCTAGAGACGTTGAATATCAAGCTATAGAACTAGTACTAACACCCAGAGTTCTAGAGACGTTGAATATCAAGCTATACAACTAGTACTAACACCCGGAGTTCTAGAGACGTTGAATATCAAGCTATAGAACTAGTACTAACACCCAGAGTTCTAGAGACATTGAATATCAAGCTATACAACTAGTACTAACACCCGGAGTTCTAGAGACGTTGACTATCAAGCTATAGAACTAGTACTAACACCCAGAGTTCAAGAGACGTTGAATATCAAGCTATACAACTAGCAATAACACCCAGAGTTCGAGAGACGTTGAATATCAAGCTATACAACTAGTACTAACACCCGGAGTTCTAGAGACGTTGAATAACAAGCTATACAACTAGCAATAACACCCAGAGTTCTAGAGACGTTGAATATCAAGCTATACAACTAGTAATAACACCCAGAGTTCAAGAGACGTTGAATATCAAGCTTTACAACTAGTATTAATCCCCAGTGTTCTTTAAATTTTAAACCACTCAACATTGTACTTCTGACTCCGTTCATATGGTCTTTAGATTAAGTTTGTCATCTATAGCCGCATTTGAGGTAAAAGCTTGACCCATAGTTATATATATTCTTAGATTATCTCCTTATGAAGTGATATCAATCTAATGAACCTTGGAGTGTACTAGACAGAAACCGCTTGCAGTGATATAATCCTAATGTACCTTGGAATGTAAACGACAGAAACCGCTTGCAGTAATATAATTCTAAAGTACCTTGGAGTTTAACAGCCAGCAGACAGTTGCCACGATAAACATATTGTAACGACTATATGGTCTTAAACAAAGTAGCAGAAAAGAGCGCAAACCAAGTTTTTTAAAATTCCACAATGTTTTCTCCTAGCATACAAAATGAAATGTACAAGAAACTTTTGGTATTGCGAATTAAATCAATAATAATAATAATAATAATAATAATAATAATAATAATAATAATAATAATAATAATAATAATAATAATAATAATAATAATAATAATAATAATAATAATAATATAATTTCTAGGACTAGTCTTAAAGTTCTAAATAAACTTTAGTGGTATTCCAAAACAAATCCAACTCTTTGTTTAATCACAATAATAATATCATACAATATGTCCTTATTTGAATTTCATTATAAATTTAGATCT
The DNA here is from genome assembly GCA_016746295.1 of Potamilus streckersoni. Lineage (NCBI taxonomy): Eukaryota > Metazoa > Mollusca > Bivalvia > Unionida > Unionidae > Potamilus > Potamilus streckersoni. Next base: position 52,242 of record JAEAOA010001473.1, read on the forward strand.
CTATTTCCAAATATATTATTTTAAATGAGCACTTTTTACTTCCAGTGACTAAGCAATCTGAATAAATTCCAACCCAAATGAAATGTTGGTCACAACAATAAGACTTATTTCTGCTTCATTGCATGAGTCATTACTTTTTCCAATAAACAAGGTTTTATACTCCTCTACCTAGCCTATGTCACTATTATCTTTTTCTAAAATAGGCCTATTACCAAATAGAATTTCATTCTAGTAGGTTCAAATTGTTTACAAGGTCAAATCGTCGTTATGATTAGAAAGCCTGTTACTAAAACTTCAATAGTGAACATGGCAAACACCATGTCCATTACTCAGTCTAATATAATAATCCTACTATGTATCATTCAGTCATTCAAAATCTTAACAATGTTGTTTAAAAAAACAAACTCACTTATTTTGGACAAAATCAGCTATACAACATTACATTACCCAGAATATATAATGAAAAAGAAAAATAAAGAAATAAAAAAAATCATACAAATTAAATGTACATATAAAAAAAATGTACATTGGAGTTTAATAGCCATATGCGGCTCGCAGTAATATGTAAAGTTGTTTCATCCCTATATCCAAAACTATTTAAGTGATAGTGTGTGATCACATTTGTGTCTATAGTTGTACGCTGTAAGCAACATGTTTACATAGTTAACTTGTGTCCATGATTGTACATTGTAAGCAACATATTACGTAGCAAGGATTTAATCTCATTCTCGTCCAGAGGTAGACTGTTTTTACTTTGGGAATCATCAAATTCTGTAACAATTATAGGTCTACTGAAAATGTGTTTAAAGTAGAGATCTGATTAACAAATAATAATTAATATTTTAGATTCATCTGTAAGATACAAGTTGACAGGAATTATGTATTTAAAATATTTGCTGAATTTATCAAAGTGGTTAACGACTATTGGAATAATACTCCAGTTTTTAATGATCGTAAACTCATTAAAACACACCCTGGATGGCATTATTGTTGTAAATCGGAACATTCAAGACTATTATAATTCATTCAGAACTTTCCATTGTTTGTTTAATCTGTATTAGGAAATTAGGATTATTTGTGATTTAAGTTACACACTTTTAAGTGTATGTAAATTTTCACTTTGTATTGTAGACAAATAAATAGTTTGATGATTTTACATACAATTGTTGTTTTCACTTCTTTTCTTCAAATAATTTAAGACAGAGTCTTTACAGAAAGTGGGGTAGCATCAGCGATATACAATTCGTTTTAAATTTGTCAGATATATTAGAAATTGTCTTTAAAATTTAATTTGATTTTATCTGCTATTTTCATTGTCATGACTAACCAATTTCATTTCACATATTTAAGAAATTGTCAGTACAACAAGCAAAGCATGTCATCTATTCTCGACAACTTTAAAAACGAGATGACTGAGCTAGCTAGATATTATAATCGTTCTGATGTGAATGCATTTTTAACAAAACATTAGATAAATAATATTTTCAGTATTTGGTGGGAAAATTAATTTTGGATACTAGTGCATTTGTTTGGTTGGCAAGTCGAAATCTAGTTTTGATAGGAAATTAAAGGAATTACAGCTAAAGACACCGGGAATAAACTTAAACTTTAGAAAGCCTCTGCTTCAAAATGAAATGGTGGAAATGCAGAGAGAGAGAGAGAGAGAGAGAGAGAGAGAGAGAGAGAGAGAGAGAGAGAGAGAGAGAGAGAGAGAGAGAGAGAGAGAGAGAGAGAGAGAGAGAGAGAGAGAGAAAAGAAGAGAGGGGAAAGCAATATAGATTAAACGAAATTGTACTGGCAGGCCCTTTACACACATGTTCAGGTTTTGATGTTACCGAAAATATTAGTTTACTATCTCGTTTGAAGGAATTTAAGTAGATCTTCACTTTGAGAAAATAGCATAAACCTTAAGGTCAAGAGAGTATTGGACTTTATTAAGGAATACATCTTGAAGGGTTATCTGTTGGTACCTGAGACATACTGAAAAAAGTTTAGGTAATTTAGACAGGAAACAGTATAGACTCATGCCAGATTTGTTTAGGAATAATAACAACTACTGATAGGTGAAGCTAAGCGAAGAATGTTGAGAGAGAATGCGACAACCTTAGTTAGCACATAGCAAATGAATAATTTAAGAAATACATCGATATGATGTCAATATTTTTCTTGATGATCAAAATATATAAACTTTTGAAACTACTGATTGCACATCTGATAATTATTTCGTCACTCACACAGATTCATGTGTCAATAAATCTTCATCTCAGCATTTATTTTGGTAAAAATAATCTCAGTCTTAAACAAGTAATTCCAATTCTCAACTAGCAAAACTTTTAGAAAACAAACGTCGGATAACACTCATCAAAAACCCTTTCCTCTTAATACGTACTAAAAGTATAAAGAGTAAGCAATATCCGATTGACGCAGGTTGAAAAATTAACTATAGAATAAGGAAAGGTTTTCCAATCCACTTACGGTCTAGGTTTCGTACTGAAACAAATACATTTGTTGGGTCAAAAAAAGCCACAGCCTGATTCTATACTGCAGACGGATGAGCCATTTATGTCAGAAAGTTCCATTTGTATTGGCTGAAAATTAAAAGTGATGTTCCTAAATACTGTAGATAATATTATCAAATTTGTCAGATGGCGAAAACGCAATCGGAATGTTCCCAAGGTCCATCAGGAATATATTCCTACATTTGTCGAACCATTTAGCAGAATTATGATATACTCTGTCGGTCTCTTTCGTATTACACAAAACCAGGCAGCCTAAAAAATAATGCTTATTGCAGATATATTGTTATGTATATTTATTTTGTATTTGTTATATTTTTACTATGATTATGTTACATGTATGTTCTATTGTATTTTGGATATGATCTTGTCTAAAATTAAGTTCATTTTATACCTCACCTGTTACATTTATTTTGTAAACAAATGAAACATAGTTAATAGGTATCTATAATTGTCGATTAAATATTAAGATTATTATCGATGGAAGGAAAAATGTTTATGTTTATCCGAGTGTGAGACATTGGAATTCCCATAGAATAATCTGTCGCACCTGTTGTTTTACATAATCCTTATTATAAATTTAGTAATAAAATGTATGAATATAAGATGCAGACGATACTTTTACGTAGTAAGAGTTCAAGGTCAGTCACTTTTACAGGTAGACTAATTTTGTCTGTTGGAAATCTTCACACTATATTACATTGTAGCTTAAGAGTATATAAATATGAATTTGAAAAACAAATAATACATTCCTATTTTTAATTGGTCTGTCATATATTTCGAGAGAGGTAGTTAATTTAAAATATTCTGAGAGATTAGGGTCTCACTAGCAAGGATAGGCTACACTGAGAGATTAGGGTCTCACTAGAAAGGATACGGTACACTGTGACATCAAGGTCAAACTAGAAAGGATAGGCTACACTGAGAGATTAGGGTCGCACTAAGAAGGATATGCTACACTGAGAGATTAGGGTCGCACTAAGAAGGATAGGCTACACTGAGAGTCTAGGGTCGCACTAGGATTGATATGCTACACTGAGAGATAAGGTCGCAATATGAAGGATAGACTACACTGAGAGTCTAGGGTCGCACTAGGAAGGATATGCTACACTGAGAGATTAGGGTCGCACTAAGAAGGATAGACTACACTGAGAGTCTAGGGTCGCACTAGGAAGGATATGCTACACTGAGAGATTAAGGAGCAGTAGGAAGTATAGGCTACACTGAGATATTAGGGTCACAATAGGAAGGATAGGCTACACTGAGAGATTAGGGTCACACTAGGAAGGATAGGCTACACTATGAGATTAATGTCGCACTGAGAGATTAGGGTCGCACTAAGAAGGATAGACTACACTGAGAGTCTAGGGTCGCACTAGGAAGGATATGCTACACTGAGAGATTAAGGAGCAGTAGGAAGTATAGGCTACACTGAGATATTAGGGTCACAATAGGAAGGATAGGCTACACTGAGAGATTAGGATTGCACTAGGAAGGATAGGCTACACTATGAGATTAATGTCGCACTAGGAAGGATATGCTACACTGAGATAGTAGGGTCGCACTAGTAAGGATAGGCTATACTGAGAGATTAGAGTCGCATTAGGAAGGATAGCCTACACTGAGAGACTAGGGTCGCACTAGGAAGGATAGGATACACTGAGAGATAAGGTGGCACTAAGAATGGTATGCTACACTGAGAGATAAGGTCGCAATATAAAGGATAGACTGCACTAAGAGATTAGAGTCGCACTAGGAAGGATAGGCTACACTGAGAGTTTAGGGTCGTGCTAGGAAGGAAAGACTACACTGAGAGATTAGGGTCGCGTTAGGAAGGATAGTCTACACTGAGTGATTAATGTCGCACTAAGAAAGATAGGCTACACTGAGAAATTAAGGACGCACTAGAAAGAATAGGCTACACTGAGAGATTCAGGTCGCACTAGGACGGATAGGCTACACTGAGAGACTAGGGTCGCACTAGGAATGATAGGCTACACTTAGAGACTAGGGTCGCACTAGGAAGGATAGGATACACTGAGAAATTAGGGTCGCACTAGAAAGGATAGGCTACACTGAGAGATAAGGTGGCACTAAGAATGGTATGCTACACTGAGAGATATGTTCGCAATATAAAGGATAGACTGCACTGAGAGATTATAGTCGTACTAGTAAGAATAGGCTACACTGAGAGATTTGGGTCGTGCTAGGAAGGATAGACTAAACCAAGAGATTAGGGTCGCGTTAGGAAGGATAGGCTACACTGAGAGATTAGGATCGCAATAGGAAGGATAGGCTACACTGAGAGATTAAGTTCGCACTAGGAAGGATAGGATACACTGAGAGATTACGGTCGCAATAGGAAGGATAGGCTACACTGAGAGATTAAGTTCGCACTAGGAAGGATAGGCTACACTGAGAGATTAAGTTCGCACTTGGAAAGATAGGCTACACGGAGAGATCAAGGTCGCACTAGAAAGGATAGGCTACACTGAGAGATTAAGGTCGCGCAAGGGAGGATAGGCTACACTGAGAGATTAAATTCGCACTAGGAAGGATAGTTTACACTGAGACATTAGGGTCAAACTAGGAAGAATAGGCTACACTGAGAGATTAAGATCACACTAGGAAGGAAAGACTTCACTGAGTGTTTGAGGTCGCAGGAATTTACCAACCGTCCAGTTTCCACATAGCTACTAGGGATAGGCCAGCACACTAATCTTCTTTGTTTTTTTTGAATGAGTGATTTGAATGAAAATTGCCTCCTTCCAAATAACAAAATTTCGCCGTCGTATCAGTCAAGTAAATTTCACCCGTTAATTACCATTCCAACAAAATGTATTGAGTATTTTAAGACCCTTGTTGGCCTTATTTTGTATCAAACCCTTATTTAATAAATTTTTCTGTTGAAGTTTTGGATCCGTTTCATGTCAACGGTCTTCTATATCAGTGTCATATAAGGCCAATTATACATTTTTCGTCTCTAAGTTATCATGCTATGAAAGAAAAATCGGGTACAGGACCAAGGAAATGATAATCCTAGAGTCTTTCTTGTCGAGCAGTGTAAATAATGAATATACTGGATGTAGTAAAGTATAGATGCAATACTGGATGTAGTAAAGTATAGACGCAATACTGGTTGTAGTAAAGTATAAATGCAATACAAGACGCAGTAAAGTATAGATGCAATACTTGATGTAGTAAAGCATAAATGCAATACAAGATGCAGTAAAGTATAGATGCAATACAGGATGCAGTAAAGTATAGACGCAATACAGGATGGAACAAAGTATAGATGCAATACTGTATGCAGTAAAGTATAGCTGCAATACTGGATGTAGTAAAGTATAGATGCAATACTGTATTTTCAAAGTATAGATGCTATACTGGATGTAGTAAAGTATAGATATAAGTGTGGATATAATACAGAATGCAGTAAAGTATAGATGCAATACAGGATGCAGTATAGTATAGATGCAATACTGTATGCAGTAAAATATAGATGCAATACTGGATGTCGTAAGGTGAAAATTTAAAACATGATGCAGTAAAGTATATATGCAATACTAGATGTGGTAAAGTATAAATGTAATACTGGATGTAGCAATGTATAGATCCATTACTGGATGTAGTAAACTATAGACACAATACTGGATGCAGCAAAGCATAGATATAAGTGTGGATATAATACAGAATGCAGTAAAGTATAGATGCAATACTGTATGTAGCAAAGTATAGATGCAATACTGGATGTAGTAAAGTATAGATGCAATTCTGGTTCTAGTAACATATAGACGCAATACTGGATGTAGTAAAGTATAAATGCAATACATGATGTAGCAAGGCATAGATGCAATACTTGGTGTTCTACTGTATAGATGCAATAGTGGATGTAGTAAAGTATACATGCAATACTGGATGTAGAAAAGTACAGAAGCAATACTGGATGTTGGATGTAGTAAAATATAGACGCAATACTGGTTGTAGTAAAGCATAAATGCAATACAAGATGCCGTAAAGTATAGATGCAATACAGGATGCAGTAAAGTATAGACACAATACAGGATGGAGTAATGTTTAGATGCAATACTGTATGCAGTATAGTATAGATGCAATACTAGATGCAGTAAAGTATAGATGCAATACTGGATGCAGTAAAGTATAGATGCTATACTGTATTTTCAAAGTATAGATGCTATACTGGATGTAGTAAAGTATAGATATAAGTGTGGATATAATACAGAATGCAGTAAAGTATAGATGCAATACAGGATACAGTAAAGTATAGATGCAATACTGTATGCAGTAAAATATAGATGCAATACTGTATGTAGTAAAATATAGATGCAATACAGGTTGGAGTAAAGTATAGATGCAATACTGGATGCAGTAAAGTATAGATGAAATACTGGATGTAGTAAAGTATAGATGCAATACTGGTTGTTAAAAGTATAGATGCTATATTGGATGTAGTAAAGTAAAGATATATGTGTGGATATAATACAGAATGTAGTAAAGTATAGATGCAATACAAGATGCAGTAAATTAAAGATGCAATACAGGATGCAGTAAAGAATAGATGCAATACTGGATGTAGTAAAGTATAGATGCAATACTGGATGTGGTAAAGTATAGATGCAATGCAGAATGCAGTAAAGTATAGATGCAATACAGGATGCAGTAAAGTATAGATGCAATACTGGATGTAGTAAAGTATATATGCAACACTGGATGTGGTAAAGTATAGATGCAATACAGGATGCAATAAAGTATAGATGCAATACAGGATGCAGTAAAGTATAGATGCAATACTGGATGTAGTAAAGTATATATGCAACACTGGATGTGGTAAAGTATAGATGCAATACAGGATGCAATAAAGTATAGATGCAATACAGGATGCAGTAAAGTATAGATGGAATACAGAATGCAGTAAAGTATAGATGCAATACAGGATGCAGTAAAGTATAGATGCAATACTGGATGTAGTAAAGTATCGATGCAATATTGGATGTAGTAAATTATAGATTCAATACTGGATGTAGTAATGTATAGATGCAAAATCGGATGTTGTAAAGTATACATGCAATACTGGATGTTGTAAAGTATAGATGGAATACAGAATGCAGTAAATTATAGATGCAATACTGGATGTAATAAAGTATAGATGCAATATTGGATGAAGTCAAGTATAGGTGCAATATTGGGTGTAGTAAATTATAGACTCAATAATGGATGTAGTAAAGTATAGATGAAAAACTGGATGTAGTAAAGTATATATGCAATACTGGATGTGGTAAAGTATAGATGCAATAATGTATGTAGTAAAGTATAGAAACAATACATGATGCAGTAAAGAATAGATGCCAGAATGGATGTAGTATAGCTTAGATGCAATACTGGATGTAGTAAAGTATAAATGCAATGCTGGGTATAGTAAAGTATAGATGCAATACTGGATGTAGTAAAGTATAAATGCAATACATGATACATAAAAGTATAGATGCAATACTGGATGTAGCAAAGTATAGATGCAATACTTGATGTAGTAAAGTATAGATGCAATAATGGATGTAGTAGAGCATATATGCAATTCTGGATGTAGTAAAATATAGATGCAATACTGGATGTAGTAAAGTATAGATGCAATACTGGATGCAGTAAAGTATAGATGCAACACTGGATCTAGTAAAGTATAGATGCAGTACAGGATGTAGTAGAGTATAGATGCAATTCTGGATGTAGTAAAGTATAGATGCAATACTGGATGTAGTAAAGTATACATAAAATACAGGTTGCAGTAAAGTATAGTTGGAATACTGGATGTAATAAAGTATAAATGCAATACTGGATGTAGTAAAGTATAGATGCAATACTGGATGTAGTAGAGTATAGATGCAATACTGGATGTAGTAAAGTATAGATTCAATACTGGATGTAGTAAATTATAGATGCAATACTGGATGTAGTAAAGTATAGATGCAATACAGGATGTAGTATAGTATAAATGCAATACTGGATGTAGTAAAGTATAGATGCAATACAGGATGTAGTAAGGTATAGATGCAATACAGTATGCAGTAATGTATAGATGCAATAATGGATGTAGTAGAGTATAGATGCAATACTGGATGTAGTAAAGTATAGATGCAATACTGGATTTAGTAAAGTATAGATGCTATACTGGATGTAGTAAAGTATAGACGCAATACTGGTTGTAGTAAAGTATAAATGCAATACTGGATGTAGAAAAGTACAGATGCAATACTGGATGTAGTAAAATATAGACGCAATACTGATTGTAGTAAAGTAAAAATGCAATACAAGATGCAGTAAAGTATAGATGCAATACTTGATGTAGTAATGTATAAATGCAATACAAGATGCAGTAAAGTATAGATGCAATACTGGATGTAGTAAAGTATAGTTGCAATACAGAATGTATTAAAATATAGATGCAATACTGGATGAAGTAAGGTATAGATGCAATACTGGATGTGGTAAAGTATAGATGCAATACAGGATGCAGTAAAGAATAGATGCCGTACAGAATGCAGTAAAGTATAGATGTAATACTGTATGTAGTAAAGAATAGATGCAATACAGGATGTAGTATAGTATAGATGCAGTACTTGATGTAGTAATGTATAGATGCAATACATGTCGCAGTATAGTATAGATGCAATACTGGATGTAGTAAGGTATAGATGCAATACCGGATGTAGTAGAGTATAGATGCAATAATGGATGCAGTAAAGTATAGATGCAATACTGGATGTAGTAAAGTATAGATGCAATACTGGATTTAGTAATGTATAGATGCAATACTGGATGTAGAAAAGTATAGATGCAATACTGGATGTAGTAAAGTATGGATGCAATACTGGATGTAGTAAAGTATAGTTGCAATACAGGATGTAGTAGAGTATAGATGCAATACTGGATGTAGTAAAGTATAGATGCATTACATGATGCAGTAAAGTGTAGATGCAATAATGGATGTAGTTAAGTATAGATGCAATAATGGATGTAGTAAGGTATAGATGCAATACTGGATGAAGTAAAGTAAAAATGTAATACTGGATGTAGTAAAGTTAAATTGCCTTTCAGTATGCATCAAAGTACGGATATAATACTGGAAACAGTAAAGTATAGATATAGGAATAGATATAATACAGACTACAGTAATGTGTAGGTATAAGTAAAACGCCTACAGCTACAACGCCTGATGGACCGCTTTGCTCTACCATCACCAGCAACCTCTCACTTGATGCCGAGCTCAACAAGCGGATTGGAAAGGCGTCGACAACTCTCTCTAGATTGTCGAAGAGAGTGTGGAACAACAGCAAGCTGACATTAAACACTAAGATCTCCGTGTACCGTGCCTAGTGCTTAGCACTCTCCTGTATGCCAGCGAAACTTGGACCCTGTACGCCTCTCAGAAGAAACGACTGAGTGCCTTTCACATGCGTTGTCTCCGTCGCATACTCGGGATCACCTGGAGCGATCGTGTGACAAACAACGAGGTGCTTCAAAAGGCCAAAATTCCCAGCATGGTCACTTTCCTCCGCCAACGTCGCATTAGATGGCTGGGCCATGTGCATCGAATGGATGATGGACGGATCCCCAAAGACCTTCTCTACTCTAAGCTTGCCTCAGGCAGAAGATCAATAGGACGGCCACATCTTCTCTTCAAGGATGTCTGCAAGCAGGATATAAAAGCTCTTGGAATAGAGGTCAACACCTGGGAAGAGCTTGCCCTCGACAAGTCCAGCTGGCGACATGCTCTGTACACAGGTCTGAAAGCCAGCGAGGAATAGTTACGACAGCTCGCTGATGAGAAAAGATCTCAGAGGAAGAGGATGCAGTTCCAACCAAGACCTGATTCATACTTCAAGTGTAGCAACTGTAGCAAGGATTGCCACTCCCGTATGGGACTTTATAGTCACAGAAGACGCTGCATAGCTACAAACTAGGACACCTTTCATGGGCGCATTTCCATCGTCTCTCGAGACTAACGGAAGCCAACCATGATATATATATATATATATATATATATATATATATATATATATATATATATATATATATATATATATATATATATATAGATATAGATATAGATAGATAGATAGATATAGATATAAGTATAGATATAATGCAGAACACAGTAAAGTATAGATATAAGTATAGATACAATACAAGATACAGTAAAGGATAGATATTAGTATAGATACAATATAGGATGAAGTAAAGTATATATATATATATATATATAGATATAGATATATATATAGATATATATATATATATAGATATATAGATATATAGATATATATATAGATATATATATATATATATATATAGATATATATATATATATATATATATATATATATATATATATATATATATATATATATATATATATATATATATATATACAATGAAATATATATATAATACAGCATGCAGTAATGTTCAGATGCAAACTGTGCAGCACACATTCATGTTACTATTCGCAGTAATGATCCACTTTGACTGAATAATGTAATCAGGAAACTATTTAGACAGTTAAAGAGATAGTTTGATCGAGGGAAATGTACAAAAAAATTCTTAGGGTATGATTTCTTTTCAGACAAAGAGGAAATTTGTTTATTAATACGTTTAGGAGGTCTAAGTATACTCATTACAGCACTGTAATGGAGTGAATCTGGTATTTATATGCTAACTAGCGAGACAGGTAGAAACTAATTATTGAATCAGAGACGAAATCTTGCAAATATGACGAAAAACGGCAACATTTTTTAAACATACTTTTAGAGAACTGTACACTTTAAAAACGAAACATTTACACTAAGTTTCCGAGCTAATCCTTAGAGAAATAATCTTTGTATGCTATTGATAACATTTTGCAATTTAGGATGATGGTTAAATTATAGCAGATTATGTTCAAATTCACGGTAAGTGTGTCGCTCTGGACTATTGCATCCTACATTTAAATTGCTGACAACAATTGCACAGTAAATTAAAAGTCCACTATGCCATATATTCAGTATACCCTTGCACATTAGTGTTTTCCCAATCAGTGGAAAATAGCAAACGTAGTATCTGCGCATAAAATGGTCGAAACAGTTCTTTCCATCTATTGTTTGATACTTAAAGTTTTGAGAAGTACTTAAATAGATATCTAAATACCTAACATATTAGTTAACACATATGTACAACATAAAGGTATACCATTTGCTTTAAAAATAGCAAGGTTTTCAAAAGAGCTTGAAATATTGGGTTGCTTTAAAAAAAATAAGTATTGGTGTTCATAGAAATTTGTTAGTATGGTTTGAAAGATAATTACTGTCAAGACAACAAGGAATTATAAATTCTAAGTCCTCATACGTAAGATGCATAACAAACTGCAGTCCCCCAGTGGTCTAGTTAGATACACTTTTAAAAAAAATATTGTATCAGTAATATTGTAGACAATATGGAATCATCCATTAGATACAGTTTTATATGCAACAGGTGATAACCAGACCTTATCTCGTGAAATCTGAATCTTAAATTCAGATACTGAAAAGATACGTGAATGGTCAGGACGATGTCTACTTACAATTGATTCGAATAGGACTAAACAATGCTAAAGTCAGACAAAATAACCATAACCAATGGTTTCATATTTTACATGGCCGAAACAAACCGGTAACAGGTTTCTCAGTACAAACGTACGGGCATTATCTAGTGATGCTCGTTACAAACGCATGTTAAGTATATTTCTGACGGATATTACATTGTTTAGAAAGATTTTAATTTAAACTGGATGGATTGAATTTGGAAAACCGATGTGCTATTTTTATATTGTGTTTAGTTTTGATGACGCTGATCACATTTGAGACAAATGCACAATGCAAGGTAAAGAACTGGAAAAAATGTCAAGGTGACAATAATAACTGGCACAAAGAATAGTGCATCCCCTACATAACTGTACCAAGACACAAGTTTTGGAATCATAAACTCTCACTTATACAAGCATAACTTGGCTGAGTTATTTACATTTTATTGCAGATTAGCTCCACATCAAAATGTGATACAAGCTTTATATACAGAACAAAAAATCAGCTCCACTCGATTAATGGATCTGGAATGTACAGAATAAAATTGTTCCATAATTGCCTGAATTTGTTACCGGTAGAAATAAGAAAAAAATCCGTCATTGTATAGTTTCGAAGCCTGCTTGAATCGAGGAAAAGAAATCCTTCTATATTAGCATTATATTGGGAATGCCAGGAATTATGCATTCCAGATTAACAACAGAGATTAGCAGTTTTAATTACGATTTATGCAAGATTTATATCCAGTTAGATACACTTTTAAAAAAATATTGTATCAGTAATATTCTAGACAATATGTAATCATCCATTAGATACAGTTTTATATGCAATAGGTAATAACCAGACCTTATTTAGTGGAATCTGAATCTTAGATAATAAAGAAATAAAGAATGCACCCCACTTTCTTCTAGACTCTCCAAAATATTCTGCTCATTGAGATTATATAATATACGCCCTAACATTTGTTATTTATGTTCTCTAAAGTGTTCAAACATTATACAAATGATGCTGACCTTTCAGTCCAAAAGACCCTGTTATAGAATAATTAAGAGAATAAACTTGCGTTCTTCATGATTGATACATAATTGTTAACATATTATGAAACGGAAAAAGACAACACTGATTAAGGTAAAGCTCAACTACTTTATATTTCATTTGGTATTTAATTTGTTGTAATTGTTTCTCACTCATTTGTGTATCCCATCATCTTCCTTCAAAATAATACCACTTTTCCTTCAGCAGTAAATTTCCTTTGTAATGCTATCTTAGTAACTCTTACAATATCAAAAATGTAAGTGATAGTTAGCTCTCTTGAGACTCTTGTTGTTGCCATAGTATGATATAGATTCCATAAAAGCAGCCATTCCGAAACCCAAACTCAGTCATGTGAATTTAACGATATCTATTTATTCCAAAAGCTTTATGTCTCTTATTGTTGTATGGAAACTTCCGAACACGTGTATATCACTTTATTATTCTGGTCTACTTAATGATTATACTTTTGCATTTCAGATGTGAATATTGGATATATGTGTACCAGTAAACATAATGGAAGAAACAGAGAAATTACGTGTACATGCAGCAGAGAGTCCGACCACCCTGAAGCATGTGGAACAGTCAGACACAGAATGTGGAATAGGTTCATGCAAACCAAGTGCACTCCGTTGCTGCGCAACAATGTGCACTTTCGTTGCTGTTTACAGCATATCCGGTCTCCTGACTTCTATTCTCAGCATGTACATTGCTTCCCAAATCACCACTTTGGAAAAGCAATTCGGACTGAGCAGCACACAAACAGGTTTCATTCTCAGTTGTAATGATATCGGCTACTTATCCACAACCCTCATAGCCAGTTATATAGCTCAGAAAGTTCACATACCACGAGTCCTAGCTATAAGCACCGTACTATATGGCGTCTCTGGTATTATCTGCTCACTTGCTTATTTCATCTCTAAAGACTTGTTAAAATTACCTCGAACTGAAGTCTCAAGTTTCGTTAATGTTAGTGATGGTGATCAGATTTCATCGTACTACACAAACAATCCCACCTTCGAAGCTCCAATGTGTTCATTTAAAGACTTTTTACCGGAAAACTGTACTACACATGTTTCTAAACAGACGATTGGTCTTCCGAACCAGTACAGTATAATAGCGGTGGCTTTGATTGGTGGAGGCATGATCTTACAGGGAGTAGGAAAAGCGCCAAGGTACCCAATGGTTTCAACCTACATTGACGATAATGTGAAAAGGACGCAAACACCATTATATGTGGGTAAGAGTACGTTCCGAATCTGTCTTTATCCTTTAAAAATTTGCCTCTACGTACAGCTATAAACGTAGGCTAGTAGGTAAATAAAGGTTACATATGTATTACAGACATCTCTCATTTTTTATCAGTGCATCCGTTTCCAATCTGTAATTTGCGCTCTATCTTCCTACGATTATTACCAACTTTATTGAAAATAAATTAACAATACAATTCCACGGATGGATGATTTTCATAGGTTATACTTAGCTAGTTCTTAACTGCCACCTGCGCACATGATTATTTATATTAACTTTAATTCATTCGCAAGTACAAAATATTCACTTGAAACATTATACGCAGAGGTAGTAGACTTTGATCCAAATGCGTGGGGTGTGAAAATGTGAATGTCAATGTTGATATGTGGAATTAGTAACACGCTTGAAAATATCCTTTGCGATACGTCTAGATTGGACTGGCAACCCTTTAAATGTGTTGCATTTTGAACGGGAGTAATATAATTTCAAAGCTATGGTTGGTCAAATCTCTCAAACTAGTTTGGTTTGAATGAATATATTATAGTAGTGTTAAAGAGATCATTATAGCGTCTCCCTTCTAATATTAATAAAATTAAATAAAGTTTTAAGTTGTACACTTGTATTAAATTCATTGAGAAACACTTTGTTATGATATCTACATCAGTTGTATTAACCTATAAAACCAGGAACCTTTTATATGTGTCACCGTTTATCGGTTTTCGATTTCAGTATTTGCCAAATCAAATACTGGCAACATCCACGTTACAAATCACTGTTACATAAACAAAATATCATCCTTTCAAGCAAATTAGGAGAAATTGTATCTTAAAAAAAATATTTTAGTTTGTGATTAGTTCAAGACAGATCTTACATAACGTTATTTCAATTTGAAGCGAAATGGGGATGTAAGACGAGCTAGAGGCTAGAAGTACAGAAGCTGACATCATATGACAAAGTATACATTTTAAATGAGAAAGTGAGGTATATGATTGGGTATTATGTTCGTGCAACATTTGCTAGAGTCGGACAATGACATGTGTTGTTGATGAATACAAAACCACAGTTGCAAGTTGTTAAAATATCCAGCAGTTCATTGATAAAGACGATATAACGTCAAAAGGATAATACTCCACCTTTTCGTATGCCTTTAATCACCGGAAATCGATTAGAAATTCTTCTTGAATTCAAAACTATGCCGTACATATGTTTGCATAGATGGACAATCACAATTCATAGTCATTGATTTATATCTGTAACAATTTATAAAATAATCCTTTTAGCCAGAACGTGTCAAAGTTTTCTCTGTATCAAGGAAACATGCGTACAATTTTCCTAGGTTTTCTTTAGCATAGCCAAATTATGCGTTGACCAAAAATTAGACCATATTGAACTCTAGACCCTTTTAAAAGCCCCCCCACCCACTTAGTGAGTAAATTGACAATACAATGTATTTTAAATCGGTTATCAAGCATTTCTCAAAGATTAACAATAGCTGGAAGAAGCGTTATCTTTCTATCACCTATATTCTTATGTTCTTTTTTAAAAACGGTAATTATCAGACATTTTTTGGTAATAATGTGCCCAAATTCCAGTATACAGAGTAGTCGTAACTATCCTCATTGCATAGCCACCATACGTAAGGTGTTCATAGTTTATATTATAATACCCTCTAGCCTTTGCAAGAATGAATATCTGAAAACACATATGT
Organism: Potamilus streckersoni; assembly: GCA_016746295.1. Lineage (NCBI taxonomy): Eukaryota > Metazoa > Mollusca > Bivalvia > Unionida > Unionidae > Potamilus > Potamilus streckersoni. The sequence continues at coordinate 68,357 of JAEAOA010001473.1, forward strand.
AAAGATCGAACTCCCCACTTACAAAATTCATCTTCTGAGACGTCTTTCAAAAGCTGACTCGGCATGGATATGAGACATATTAAGTATGGCGATCATGTGACAGAATAGTTATGGTTATAATTTGAAATATCAGGTATGGTTAGGTCTGATGATTCCTCTTGTTAAAGATGTAAGTGCTTTTGACACGGTGGAGGAGATTAATATGGCGGAAACAAGAAACTCGGATACATCATTCTAGGTTAAGGAATAAACTCACACCAATACATAGCAAAAAAAAATCGAGACCAAAAATGTGCGTATCCAGTGTGTTGCCAATGCGTTATCAAGATGGCTAACCTAATAATGTCAACATTTGTAGGGGTTCTTTGTTCTTTTTTCCTACAATTAAGCATTTCCCAAAATGCTGACAATCATTCTACCTTCATGTTTTTCTTTAAAAATAATCTGTAAAAGTTATTTGATGAAGTTTAATATATTTATTTGCAGGCATTGTTTCGGGAGTTGGGATATTCGGACCAGCAATTGCATTTACCACTGGAGGAATGATTAGTACTATCTATGTGACATTGGAAGGTAATCTCTCTCTCTCTTTCTCTCTCTCTCTCTCTCTCTCTCTCTCTCTCTCTCTCTCTCTCTCTCTCTCTCTCTCTCTCTCTCTCTCTCTCTCTCTCTCTCTCTCTCTCACACACACACACACTCACACACACTCACACACACACACAGAGTATATACTGAATAGAAGTTTTTGGAGCTTCTCAATGAAGATTTATAACGCAATATGAATCATATTATATTTCATCTTTAATAATGATAATCTACTTTGATTTGTCTTTCTAAGGAAGGGGTCATGAGAGGCCAAGTGGTCTAAAGATATCGCTGTTACGGATCACTGCCATCTCACTTCCGTCTGCGTGGGTTCGAATCTCGAACTCGGCCAATGCGGTACGTTAGAAAGTTTGTTAGTGGCTTTTCGTGGGTAGGTGGTTCTTTTCTGGGTTTACTCGGGTTCTTCCTCCACATTTTTTACTGGCCGCCATGTATAGGTTATCTTCTACTGAGATATGGCGTTAAACCCTACAACAACAATTTTCTAAAGAAAACGAAAAGTGAAACATATTTAAGGACCAGTCAAAAGATAAATCAAGATACCAAATGTAAAGGTGTACGTTGTAGAACATATTATTATGACTTACATATTTGTTTCCAGATGTCAGCATAAACCCGAGGCATCCGTCCTGGATTGGAGCATGGTGGCTTGGGTTCTTGGTATACGGAATTATTTCCATTATCTCAGCTGGTCCTCTTCTATTATTCCCCAGGTGGATGAAGAAAGGAGCTGAGGATAGAGCCATGCGAAAACAAAAAAGAAAACAGAAGGGAAATCTAACTTGGAATAAGCGTTTTTTTGGTATGAGGTTATTATGAGGTTAGATGAAGGGTATATAATCTGATACATCTGTCTGCCTGTTGTTTTCTCTCTCTCTCTCTGCCTGATTGTCTGTCTGTCGGTCTGTTTCACCCACCCACCCACCTACATACACACACACACACACATATATATATATATATATATATATATATATATATATATATATATATATATATATATATATATATATATATATATATATATATATATATATATATATCCTTTTTTAATACCGGATACATTTCATCGTGTAGTACAAAAACATATTGTCTTATCATATGTCGAAGCAACGAGTTAAACTAGATTGATTTAGTTACAACAAGACCACAAGATGTAATGTATTTGATATTGCCGTAAGAATAATACAAGTTTCGTTTTATTATATGCATAAACTTCCTCCAAGAACGAAGTTTAGAAGAATTGGGTATCTCTTCATCAAAAACCCTCAACTCACCCCTGTTTTGTAAATTCAACATACTTTCACAGCCTGATCATATAAATACTCGTGACTTAAGAATGGCTTGGGTTGTACATTATATTTCGTACGAAGTCATAATTTTGTAATTTTTAAATTATTTGACCATATTTGAAAGCAAGTCCAGTTCATCAATCCACCAAAGCGGGTTTGGCGTTGTTTTCAAGTAAGTAACGGAAAATTGCTTCATAGAAGTGGAGGGGCTAAAGGCTGGTTCTGGACGAAAGACCTTTTCCAACCCTCCAAACAAATATAAATCACCATCATGGAGACACCCTTTTCCTCGCACACATCCCGAAACGATTTTTACCCCAAATAGGCGTGCTGGTTCTGGCCCAAAGACCTTTTCCAACCCTCGGAGACCCTAAAACCCATCCTGAAACGACTTTCCCCAAAATCAGTGTGCTGGTTCTGTCTGGCTCAAAAACCTTTTCTCAAACCTCAGAGAGCGTCAAACATTCATGCATTGTTTTTAGTGTTCGCACAAAGTTTCATACTTTCTTTAATAATTATTTTCATACCTACTGACTCTCACGGGTAGGATATCCGTCAGAATACTTGTGATATAATAGTAAGAAACTGACGTATTGAATCATCCATATCATATTTTATACCCGTAAGTAAGATCTTATCTGATCAAGTATTTTTGTAGGTGATATTAGCCAGCCGTTTTGCAAGCAATTTTACGTTGCGAGTTGAGGTTTTAATTTTTACACATTGTCGCAAGAGAAATGCCAATGCCCGATATGATTAACTAAGACGTGTTTAATGGTGATCCTCTTGAAATTATACCAGAGCTGGTCATTAACAACGGTAACCCTGATATTACTCGGAGCATAATGTTATAGTATTTGTAACATTTTTCACGCAACATATTTTGTTAATGAAAATATTAATAATATTGCATTAATGCGTTCAAATTTTGTCTTGGAATATTTTTCCCGAAATATGACTAAAATCAACTATTCTTTTTCACTATAAAAATGGGTTTGATAAAGTGATCAATTGTAGTGTTTTGGCTACAAATTCCAGACACCACCAATAAGACGCTGTGGTTATTTTTTTATCAGATGCTTCCAGTATAAACGTTTATTCAACAATTTTATTTAACGCTATAGATGCGGTTCCATTAAAATCATTGGTCGAATGACACCATATAAATGTGCTAAAATTTCCTAAACTTTGCAGAACTAAATATGGACAGCCTATACACATAGGTGACTTCCGCGGTGTGTTATTTTGCTGTGACCATTTTGCTAATTCTGATGTTACTGTCTAGACAATATTTTTAATTTCTTTGTGCCGACTTTTAATCAGATTCGTTTTTAAGTGATATTGGGCATACCAATGACAATATCGTTGATTTTTGTGCCAATATCAACGAACTTACTATCAACAGTTGCTGGACTTAAAAAAATGCGTTATTGATTCTGTTAAGGTTTACGAAAATTTAAAAACGTTTGTACATGATTAGAAAAATCAATTTTAAGCGCACCTACTAAATTGTTGATTGTGGATAACGAAGTTGTTATTGGAATTTCCTTATCATCAACATAATTTTTGGTCTCCAAGGTATGTTATTTTATTTCGGTTCATGACGATGTTACCCGTAAACGAATCACCAGCTCGCCGATAAAATCTTTAACCGAGTGACTGGAGTTACCGTGATCGGCAAAAGTAACGATATTATTAACAACCGCAGTAGGGGTTTGTACAAATACATCTGACAGTTGTACATTTTTTGTCTTTAATCGTCCATGTTTGTCCTGGAAAACAACGACTTCGTTTTCATCTACGCTTATGATATTTAGTACATTATTGATCTCATTCCTGAGCTGATCAAGTGTTGCATATCTAAATAATTACCTTGCTGACCTACGGCCGATAGATGTCCTAATGTTGTTCCAAATTGTGTGTAACAACTCATTAGTTTTATCGCCCTACACATAATTGTCAACTGTGGTCAGTTTAATATAACATAGTTATATAACAACAATGGCTAAGATATTAAATTTTAATGCAGAACGATTAATTCATCATGGACAAATAACGAACATTCAGATTGCCATTATATTATTGTGATTCGAACAGGATCGCGTAAAACAAATCTGTTATTAAATCTTTTGCTCACGATAACTTTAATGATATTAAGGTATATATTTACACCAGTTACCCTCAATATGATCAACACGAATTACTGATCGAATATAGCAATAAATTTCCTTTCTGAACTTGACGTTGGCGATGATATTTTTTATATGGCAACCAGATGAACTTATTCCCGTTAACGAATTTGATTCATCCGAGCATAAAATAATTGTATTTGACGATATTCCGCTAAACAACGAGAAGATGAACAAGATCAGATCTTATTTTTCATTATCGCGTAAGAAAAACAAAAAAAAGTAATTCCGTCTATCTTACCTAGGAGCATTACAACGTCGATAGATTTATAAGGCGAAATACGGGTATTTTTATATTATTTCACGAACTGAACAATGCTCATGTGAGAAATATTGCAAAGGAGCAGTGTGGTGATGCAACGAAAGATAAATTTATCGAATCGAATTATATCATCAAGCAAACAAAAACAAATACAGGTTATTTTTATTTGGCAAGCTAGCGCATGATCCTGCTGAGATGTTTCATTTTTGAATCAGCACGATTTTATAGGCAAATTTTGTAAAGCGTATAGACAATAATGAACAAGCGTCAACAAAGGATAGAATTTCTAAAGAAGTTTATCGACACTCCGGAAGCAATTAAGAAAAAGGTGGAATAAGTCGGCGTAAAACAACTTCAAACAGAGGAAGCAACTGCTAAAGTGTTTTAACCTTTTACCGAAGCAGTCTTTGGCAAGCAACTATAAATATCTGCAGAATCCGAAGACGAGCTTAACAATTACAAGAAAAGGATTTGTTTGGTTTACTCTGCGAATGATCGGAAGAGGAGACTGAAACAATCGCAGAGGATATTGTAAGACACATTGCTGATCCTGTTTTACAACTGGCCGAATTTGACAGATGAATAAACATTTCTCTTTTCCTTTAACATGCGATAGCAATAATGATAGTTAATCCCGCCGAGTTAAGTAGATTAATAGAAGATCAGTTGAAGCAACAAAAAAAGAATGATCAAAAAATGAGTGATAAAAGTAATGCCTGATAGAGAATTATAAAACATTACAGAAAGCAAGCCAGGACTAAATTAAATGAATATCAGTATAACGAGTGTATCGAACAATGGTTAACAAAAGAAAATCTAAAAGATCTTAATAACATTAGAAATTGGTCGGAAGATGATTACAAAAAAAAACTTATAGATATTTTACAAAAAGTATAAAATAATTCCTTAAAAGATGATGAAAAAATTAAAAATGTTACGGAAGAAGATGTATTTCCTCTGTTAGATACAATAAGAGAATGAATTATTATTAATTAATTGTTCTATTGCGTCTGGATCTTACTCAACCCAGGGTAGTAAAAGACAAACGATATATATATATATATATATATATATATATATATATATATATATATATATATATATATATATATATATATATATATATATATATGTGTGTGTGTGTGTGTTTGTGTGTGTTCTTTCACCAGACGTTCCACCAGAATATATCATGCAAATTAATCCACATCAAGTTATTTATTCTCCGAAAAATATTAAAAATCAAATAACAAGCATCACAATGCAATTTACAGAGCAGTCATCACGTATTATTTACACCTGCGCGGAACAGCGTGATTAGTTTTGTAAGGCCACAATTTATAGACGAAGATGAGACGAAGAAATATTTATAGAAGACAAATCATAGGTGGAATTTGTTGAAAATACTTTTACTAAAATTATAGAAAATATCACATGAATTGCGCGTAAAGTAGCACCAATTGCACTTGACGCATGTAAAACTATTGCGATGGGGCAGCTTCTTCGGCGAGCACTGCAGTAAGGTAAAAGACAGCAGATAAGATTAAGCCAGAAACCACCGGTTTCCGCATCGGAAATTAAACGAGTGTTATCAGATATTGCGCCAACAGGGGAAAAAAAACGAGTTATGATAGCTACAAAAAGATTATTATCACAGCGTGGTGAAGAAATAGTAAGTAAAATTTTAACGAAAACAACGTCGATGACCCCTGCTGCCTTTTAATTTTGTGTAGCGATTATAAGATAATGTTGGCCAAATGTTACCTCCATTTTGCCGAAGAATACGATACTGACAACGCTGAAAATGAATTCGATTACGTTGAGTACCTGGATGAAAACTCGAACGAACCAAATAATGCTGGGGTTAGAACCTTTAACACAAGAGTTGGGGATGTATTTATACTGCATCATAAGGCAGTGTTAGAAGTGCGAGGCCAAATATTAACTGCGATAAGTAGTGGTAAAACAGCTGGTGCAGAAATTGCGCAAGTCAACAACGGTTGGAGCTTATTTAAAAACGCATGATATTATCTGATCATTCAAAACGTAGAAGATATTTTAATGCTTTTGCCTATAGCAAGTAAAATACCTAACATTGTTTCGTTTATTGCTGATTATTCTAGATAAGTGGCCTCAAACAAGATGTGGTTTAAGATTAAACCTTATTCATGACAGTTGTATAGAGCGAGTTTCTTAATCGTGCTGGTAATTCTGCAGATAATAATCTAATCGCCAATCCCACTGGTAGTGTAGGCGGTGATATTGGAGACGCAATAAAATTAGCGGTCACAAGAATAAGACGACAGCAATACAAAGAGGGATTTGCTAAACATAAAGTGTTTGCCGCAAAAATTCGGCAGATAGCGATGATGCTTACGTTAAATACAATCTTTTAATTTTTCTTTAATACAACAAAGTTTTTAAAGGATTAAGTCAGATCGAGTTGATTACAACGATTTCATAATGTATTCCGATGGGGTATTAGAAGGACAATTTGCTATTACAAGATTAGCACTGTGGATGTCCTGGGTTATCTCCTCTGTAGCTAAAATGATGGAGCTATAATCATTATTCAGCGCTTACGCGTAAAAGATACATCTCCAGCAGAACAGGGCTTATCAAACAACAATTCCCAACGCAACTGACTACACTTGACGTGGGACAACCACGCCCAGCAAACAACTACCTCGACACTTGTTCGTCGTATTACAGCGACAGACACGTCGTAATGATTATAAAATGAAAAACTCCATATGTATGTGATTATCACGACGTTAGCAAATATTTCTGAGATCAAATTCCAAGCAATATCCGGAACGTTTAAACGAATGCAATTTTCTGTCGTAGACGCAACCAGAACATCTCTTGGCCGTATATATACCTCATGGAAGCAATGCAAAAAATATCAGGACACCGACAGAACAAAAGTTTCGTTCACTCAACTCTATCTTTTATTTTGACGTCGCAAAGCATTCCGAATGAGCTATCAGATCGACTGTTGATATTGAGGTCACTTGTACACTTGGCATACTGCCAGCCAAACAGTATAATGTATATGCGCTAGTTGTCAGTGATAGAATATTGACGATTGATGCGACTAAATGAAGATTGATTAAACAAGTTTAATCTAACAACGAGATATAGCATTATGAAAACAAAGTGCACAACTGGAGAAGTATACATCTCGCCAGGTCCAGTTAAAAAATTGTCAGCGACAGTTGCTAAACGTCGTTCTGTTTCTTTAGTAATATCTCAGACGACTCCGTCGTTGACAGATACTTCAAATACAGCTGCGATAAGTAATGCTAACGCAACAAGAAATCAATAAACTTGATAAAGAAAAACAGTTTGTTCTTAGACTGTCTTTTTCGCGAGTAACAGCAATGTTAAAGCATGGTGGATTTTTGGAACCAGCACTTTCTATGAAAGCTAGCAAACTTTTACCTGAATATGGCACATTAGGAATATCAGGAGCAACTCAAAAGGCGGGAGTTGGGAGTGAAATCAAACGCTTCTATCGGCGGTCGATCAGTTTGATGCAACAATAGAAAATAATGCCAGCATCAAAATCGTCAAAAAAATAAATGAAAACAAAAGCTTGCAATCGAACAAAACAAGGAAGATTTTATCCTATAGCGCCTCTGTTAGCGGGATTAGCGAGAAATCTTCTTCCAAACCCACTAGGAATCGGACGTGGATTGACTCTACCAGGGACCAGACGCCGTTGAACAATTTTGATATAATTTAAAAATGAACTACGTTGTAGGATTTCGCTAAGTATTTCCCAACGACGAACTCTATTACGTACTAGCATGTGGTACGTGCACTGTAAATATAGAAAATTCTAACAATGGCTCGGGAACTCGCTGGGTTGCTGTCCACGATAATAATTATTTTAATTCTATATCTTACTCTGCACAATTACATATATATATATATATATATATATATATATATATATATATATATATATATATATATATATATATATATATATATATATATATATATATAATTAGATACAATAAATTATTAGTCTAATCAACTTCAGCCGATCGGGACATCCGCTTGTGGCTATTGTTGTATAATGTTTGTCTGACAAATATCTCTGAGAGGTAACGTTTCTTTAAAGTTTATTTTAGAATTTGATAAGCAACCTTCTCGCGCAGACGATGAGATTGCAGTTCCTTTTTGTAATTTTATCTCAACATATGTCAAGATACTGTTTCAAATGTAGAACGGAGACTGAAGAAAAGGACGAGACGACGGACAAAACAAAAAATAATAGAATGATGCCAAAAAGTATTTTTGTTGTTTGTGGTGGGAAGAAAATGGTGTTACTGTAAGGACATGTGGGATCTGGGATATATAACATCATTTTAGTTGATAATTAATCTTATGAAACAAAATAAAATAAAATGAAGTGCAACTGTGATTGTGATAAATATATATTGTATCAAACAAAGTAAAAATCATCACGTACTGCAAATCATAAAATCGCCATGAGGATATTGGCAACGGAATTGACATTCACAAATGGATTAGCAAATTATCGAAGCCAAAAGTCGGTTAGACATTGCCAAGCAATAAATAAACTGGACCTTATAATCCGCTCGATCAACAACATGACGAGAACGATAATCCGCCGCCAGGACAAGAGCCTTATAATCAGTGGATTCAATAGAAATGTGTCATGATATTTGCTACAGAGACAATGTGCAAGATAAGGATGATTGTGATAAAGCAATGTTAGACGAACTAAGCGATATGAAACCGATAAATCTAAAGAACATTTTGATAGAACGCTAGTGCAGGGTTTTGTTGGAGCAAAATATAAATTAGGACTCGGAAAGGATCTCGCAGCCGAACTACACAAACCTATAAAAGGTTTACACGACGTAAGATTTTCGCGAATGCTGTTGATGATAGCTGGGCAACAGATTTAGTGGATGTATCCAATCTTGATCAGTTTAATGTTGGTGCTGATGGCCCTCCAAAGAATTACTTGTTTAAAGTTGAACATAGTTTTAGCAAATGCGCTATTTCCAGGAGAAAAACACGATGATTTTGCTGAGAAGTATACTAATTACGTGCAAAGATTAAATTTTGCTGGTATTAACTTTCCAGTGGCAGAAAATTAAAAACCGAGGATTGAAAAGCAAAATAATATTTCGATAAATGTTTTCTGACTAGATAAAAAGAAGACGTCTATCCGATATATATATATATATATATATATATATATATATATATATATATATATATATATATATATATATATATATATATATATATATATATATATATTACACAAAGTTTCACAATGGACGAAAAACTTACTGTTTTATAAAAATCATTACGTTTGGATTAACAACTTTAGTGGACTCGTTGGCAAACAGTATAAGAAACGAAATAAGAAAACGTTCTTCCGTTATCGCTGCTTGCAACGGACAACGAAACATTATATAAGTACAACGAATTAACGATGCCGTCCAAAGAAAATAGTTTATTGCAGTTTGTCCATCACCATCACAAACTAAAAATTCCTTTCGTTGTGTACGCCGATTTCAAATGTTTACATCAACCTTTGCTTGGCGCAGAAAATAATGATGACCAATCGAGTGCAAGAAAAACTCAAAATCATGTTCCATGTGGAGTAGTGTACAAAATACTTTGCTCTGCAGATTCGAGATTATCCGAACCAATCCAATTTTATCGCGGTGAAAACCGGCATTTTGGCTCCTCGAGCAGTTAATTAGAGAAATTGATATATTAAATCGCTTAAAAAAGTAGCTCTAATGATAATGATAAAACTGACACTTCAGCAAGAATCTCATCAGGAGCGAGCAATCGGAATTTTGTCATATTTGTGAAAAAGCTTTTGACTCGACCGATAACAAAAAAAGTGAGTGACCATTGCCATCTCACAAGACAGTACCGTGGAGCGACCCAAAATAAATGTAATTTAAGGTTTCTTGCTCCAGATTTTATTCCGGTTGTTATTCACATCTTTCGGGGATGATAGCCACAATATCGTAGAAACCTTTGGTGATACTGGCATAAACTCTTGTTTAAAACTTAATAATGTAATCAAATGCATTTCAAATAATTTGGAAAGTATATGTTGGTTACGCTAGGTACGTTGCGTTTTATTTACAGTCTACAGTTCATGGCAGCATCGAAAGATGAGCTAGTAAAAGGCTGTAGCGAGTTTGATTGCCTACGAGATTGTTTTTGAAATAAATATAATATGCTGACTAAAGCATGAGAATTTCCATACCAGTATCTCGAGACGATTGGAGTAAATGTTATGAAACCTCGCTACCTGATAAGGACAAAAATTACTCGCAACTAAAAATGAAAATATCACATGTGATGAGTACGAATATTCACAAGTTATTTGGGATATTTTTAACTGCAGAACATTTGGAGATTATAATGATTTGTATCTAAAAACTGACATTTTATTGCTGGTTGACGTTTTTAAAAGTTTTCGTCGAGTACGTTATGACAATTATGGATCTACTTTGTTGATATTATTCTGCTCCCGGGCTGTTATGTTCTAACGTTAGAACAACTGACTGAAGTTGATATGTTTAATTGTATCGAGAAAGGAATCCGAGCCTTTATTAGCGTTATAGCAAAGATATATGCCACAAAGGCCTAAAATAATACAATCCTAAGCTTCCTTCGAAGCATAAAATAATCTAGATTGTAATAATTTGTACGAATATTCTATGGCCGAATTGAAGCCAATGGTGGATTTCGTTGAATCAATGATGAGCAATTTCTATCGGAGAAAGAAAAGAAGATACCCGTTGATGTTACGTATTTTGTTGAAGTTGATCTCGATTATCCAACCTTGCTAAACAATCTGCACAACTATTATCCTTTCAGTGTGAAATCAATCGTAATCGATTATAGTATATTAGCTCAGGAACAACAAGCGTTGTCATCATTTCGACAAAATTCACTGGTAAAAAACCTAGTACCAAATTTACTCGATAAAGAAAATTAAATTTTGCATTACAAAAATCTTAAATAAGCAGTAGATACTGGTCTTATGTTGAGAAAAGTTCAAAATAACCTTCTGCTTCCTTGAGCTAAAAGTCTCCGGGATGGTAATTGAACCAGCCTTGCTAAAAATGATATGCCGTTTCGAGAGGATCTCCGCAAATTTCGTACTATTGATAGTATTCTGGCGGCTATCCTACTCATGAGGGTTAGTAGGTATAAAAATAATTATGAAAGAAAGTATGAAATTTTGTGTGAACAATTAAAATAATGTTTGAAAATTTGATGTCTCCGAGGGTTGGAAAAGACCTTTGAGCCAGAACCAGCATGCTGATTTTGGGAAAAGTCGTTTAGGGGCGGTGGCGGAGGATCTCGGAGATGGTGATTGATATTTCTTTGAATGCTTGGAAAAGGTATTTGGGCCAGACCCAGTATTTATTCCCTACTACTTGAGAAAGGAGAACGGCATTAGCTCCAAATTCTTTATCAAAGATGAAATTCAATGTCTGAAATGTAAGGCAGTTTCTATTTATTTGTCTTTGCTCACAAAAATATCGTTCTTGTTATTGCAGATACAGTTTTTGTAGGCATACACAATCCAGCAACTCTTGGCATGATCGGAATTTTGTTTTATTTTCACAAGTAAACAAATACCGATATATTTTTCTATGTATGTATGTATGTATGTATGTATGTATGTATGTATGTATGTATGTATGTATGTATGTATGTATGTATGTATGTATGTATCTATGTATTTATGTATGTATGTATGTATATATATATATATATATATATATATATATATATATATATATATATATATATATATATATATATATATATATATATATATATATATATATATATATATATCGCCTGTCTATGTTACAGATTTAAGCTTTAGAAAAAGAAACTAGGCTTGAAACAGTTAATTATATCGGCAGACAATGAAAAATTTCAAAATATATATGCTATAGAACGTTTTAGAGACCGCTCCGGTGGCCCAGTTGTAAGAGCGTCTTCTCCGGATGCGGGTGGTTGCGGTTTCAAACCCCGACCGAATCAAGCAAATGCTAATGAAAAATTATACTAACAGCTACCTCACAATGTGCTCATTATTAAAGGGATTAGGTTTCGGAATGGACAGCCTGGTGTCAGGACAATGTGGCTGGATGGACATCATGCTACGTGTCTGTGGCATGATTCCTCAGTACTAGACATCACTATAAACTGTTACACTGAAGACAACGTAGCGATATGACTGGAAATTGTTTTAAAGCTACGTTAAAAATCTATATCACACACATACAGACACACACACACGTGTCAGGTTCGAATTTCTGGTTGCTGAGATTGAGACGTGTTGAGGCAAAGTTTCATTGGCTAAACCATTAGTGCAACTATATAAATGCTATAGGAGAATCGATCATTAACAATGATGTTTTTGCTATTTACTACTTTTCAAGCAAAATAGATATCTTAATGATTTAACATTGTATCTTCTGACAAGGTATCGAATTACTGTTGAAATGGGTCTACAATTAATCGACTTTTTATCTTGTCTCTTTTGGACATACTGTGATACCAACTTGTATATTTATTTGATAATCTCAAAACATTTCCTAAAAATTATGAAAATGATACACCTCAGGCTAGATACTGGAAAAATATCACCATACGTGTCTAGGTATACTGATTACATTTAAGTCTCAAACTTCAACCTTTTGTAGTGGCAGCGTAAAGGGGGGTGAGGAGTAGCAATATTCATCGTATTTTCACCACACCTTTATATATATATATATATATATATATATATATATATATATATATATATATATATATATATATATATATATATATATATATATATATATATATATATATATATATATAGGGAGAGAGGGAAGGGTAGAAGGTAGGAGTACGAACGATAGTGCCATTAAAGAAGTATGCCTCAGATGCCTCAGTGCCCTTAAACTGTCGCGCCGCCACTGTTCATTTGGCAGACATATTAGTCGCTCTACCGTTTAATTTACAGGACGTTTTGTAATTTCATAAAAGGCAACCTGGAGAATCATACACATTGGAAATTACTCACTATAATTTCAGAATTTCTTCACACGCTCCGTCGACTGCTGACCAATCCAGTCTACATGCCGTTGATAGCCGCCGTTTGTCTGACTCTGCTTGGAGTGTCATCTGGGTTAGCTTTCGGGCCGAAATACTTGGAGGTGGAATTTTTTGTTCCTACCTGGAAGGCAAATATACTTCAGGGTAAGCTGGGCGTTTAACGGTACACCACCACATGAAAGACTTTTGCAAGGCAACTGGAGAAATATGCCTTGTCCTAATGACAGGCAACCGGGGCCAGTCTAATTGTTAATTCCGCACAGGTCATGATGCGAGAAAATATTGTAATACAAAGTTAAGAGGAGAGTTAGGTCTGTCTTTTGTTTGACTGTCTGCCGCCTGTACATAAATGCATGCTTGTATATATGCATGCGTACGTACGTAGGTACATACATACATACATACATACATACATACATACATACATACATACATACATACATACATACATACATACATACATACATACATACATACATACATACACACACACACACACACACACACATACATACATACATACATACATACATACATACATACATACATACATACATACATACATACATACATACATACATACATACGCACGCACGCACGCACGCGCACATACATACATACATACATACATACATACATACATACATACATACATACATACATACATACATACATACATACATACATACATACATACATACATACATACATACATACATACATACATACATACATACATACATAATATATTGCCAGAGGCGGTTTAACACGATCTGTAATGCAGTAGATACAAAGCACAAAAATAGTTTATAAAATACATCTGATTTACTGAAGGCAGTGAATCACCTTTCAGCTTTAGTATGCAAATCTGTATTTTTCCATAATAGAAAAATAGAAAATCGAACTAAGAAACATATTTCTTTAATTAAACGATTGCCCTTTTATTCAGGAGTGGTTGGCATACTCACAGCATCAATAGGAACTATTCTGGGCGGAATAGTCACAACGAAATTTAAACTTCACCCGGTCACGTGTGTTAAAATCGTCCTACTTGTGTACCTCCTTTCTACTGGCCTGGGGTCACTGAGTTTCCTGTTCGGATGTTCTAATCCTGATATTAGTGGATACAGTAGGAGCAGGTGAGTTTTAGAATATGATGAATCATTGCAGGTCAAATTTTTCAGACATTGTAAAATAGTGTTACAAAAATACTGGTAAACAAAGAAGGAAAACACGTGCACGCAATTACGTCAGCTACAAAGTCTTTCTTTAAGGTACTGTAGTGCACAAAAGCTGATCCAGTGAGAAAATTGAAGTTGAGATTTCGACGTCGTATGTCTAGAAATCCAATATCACCTGTTAGATCAATTTACATAACCTTAAAGTTCCATTTTCTAGAACTAAATGTTAGATTTTGTATGTTGAATTATACACTGATGGTTTAAAGTTCTATTTCCTATGACGACCTTTTGCAGTTTATATTTTGAATTATACAGCGGTGGTAGAAATTTCAATTTCATGTCCCTATTTCAAACGTTGTATGTAACTGTTTGTGATGATAGATCCATTTCATATGGCTGGTATTTAGATTTCGTCTGTTGAATTTAACGGCGAAGAGAGGCAGCTTTTTCGTTTAAAATTAACGCAATCTGTTCATTAGAGCGACCTCTAGTGAATGGGTACTTTCAAACTGTAAATTCCTGAAATCTAAAGGCTCCTTGTAATTGAATACACGAATGATTATCTTAATATTCAATATTAGTTTGAATTGTTAAAGTGGACATTGTGTAATGTTACTTTTGACATCAACACATCATTTCATCATCAAACGCCATAAAATGTCCAACCACCACTGTGTAATTCAACATATACAATCTAATATCTCAACATACGAAATGGAACTTTCAGCAAAATCAATGCGATTCAACATGTTAAACTGAAACTCTCAATATATGACAAAAATTTCAACAACGCCGTTTAACTCAGAAAATACAGTCTAAAACCTTGACATTGGATATCAAAGTTTCAGCCAACGCCGTGTAATTGAACAGACGAAATGTAAATACTCAACATATGAAAAGGAACTTTCAAAATGAACTCTTTGAATCAATTCGTAAATTAGGAATTCTCAAGATCTGACATTGAAATTTCAACCACCGCCGTGCAATTCAAACGACACGAATTTAAACCTCAACACAAAAATGTAACTTTCTACCGTTACTTTTTAATTCAACAGATACAATCGAAAATCTCGAACTGGAACATAGAACTTTAAGGACAGGCATTTTTGATACAACAGGTGAAATTGGAATTCTGACCTTATGACATTAAAATTTCAACGGCAACATTCGGATTGTAACAGCCTGGTCAGCTACGGCGCCTCATATCTTTCATAATTTGCAACTTTAACTGTCACCTCATATCTCTTTTTGCCACAGCTGAGGAAGCATTAATATTGGGTTTGCCACCTGTACCTGTAATCGTACTCTCCAAGGAATTTAGTATTTTTTTTAAGTGTTATTGCTTTTTATCCTTGCTATGATGGTTTAACGTAACGACTTTGACGCAAAAAAGTGTTCTGACGACTGTGACAGCAAGATGTATGTATGTATGTGTGTGTGTGTGTGTGTGTGTGTGTGTGTGTGTGAGAGAGAGAGAGAGAGAGAGAGAGAGAGAGAGAGAGAGAAGAGCGACTCTGCTTAATGAGATCGAGACTAATACTATATGTACAATCGTAACATTGCATTTTTCTTTTTTCTCCGTTCTGAGTTTCATTTTAATATTTCTACAATTATTATTAAATCAGATTTGACACTCACTTTTCAAGAAATGATTCCAAGAGTTGCAATGCATGTCACTGCGATCCGACGTCGTACTTCCCAGTTTGTGGTTCCAGTAAACAGATTTACTTTTCCCCGTGTTACGCAGGGTGTTCAGAGGCAGACGAAAAGGTAAGAAAAGTCCACGCGTCACTCAATATTATAATGTGTCGTTGATGTTTAGAACATGTGTATTGCTTTTTGCGGTTGAATAATTAAGGTTCATTTAACTATAGTTTGGTTCGTTTTAGAATAAAACAAAAACCTTGTCTGCGTAACATTTTTATTTTCAGTTTGACAGTTTTAAATGCTTTGGTTGTATTCTGCAGTCGGTTGTAATACGATGCGATCATCAATTTCCTTAAAATTGAATGACTTTTAAATAATAATTACCCATCGTCGCACTATCGTTGACACGATTACACGCTCTTGCACTAATAATTACCCATCATAGCAATATCGTTGACACGATTACACGCTCTTGCACTAATAATTACCCATCATAGCAATATCGTTGACACGATTACACGCTCTTGCACTAAAAATTACTCATCATAGCAATATCGTTGACACGATTACACGCTCTTGCACTAATAATTACTCATCATAGCAATATCGTTGACACGATTACACGCTCTTGCACTAATAATTACTCATCATAGCAATATCGTTGACTCAAATAAGCGGTCCTGTAATAATAATTACCTATCGCGGTCCTGTAATAATAATTACCTATCATAACAATATCCTCATGTCAATTATACAGTTTGTAATAATAATTATCCATTATATCAATATCGGTGACTCATTTACAGTCCTGTAAAAAAAATTACCCATTATAGCAATATCGTTATTCCATTTACACAGTCATGTAATAATAGTTACCCATCAATGCAATATAGTTGAATCATTTGCACTGCCCTGTAATAATAATTATCCATTAGAGCAATATCGCTTTCTCAATTACACAGTCTTCTAATAACAATAATTACTCACCATAGCAATATTGTTGACTCATTATACAGTCATGAATTGATAATTACCAATCATAGCCATAATACTGACTGTATACAGTCTTGTACTAATAATTACACATCATATCAATATCGTTATCACAATTACACAGTTATATAAAAATAATTGCTCATTTTAGCAATATCGTTGACTCATTTACACAGTCATGTAACAATAATTATCCATCAATGCGATATAGTTCACTCATTTACACAGTCCTGTAATATTAATTATCCATCACAGCAATGTCGTTGATTTATTTATACAGCCCTGTAATGGTAATTATCCATCATGGCCATGACGTTGACTCATTTACAGTTTTGTAATAATAATTACCCATCATACCAATATAGTTGACTCATTTAAACATCCCTTGATAATAGTTTTTTTTTGTAACTCATTTACACAGAATTTTAATAATAATTACCCATCATAGCAATATTGTTATCACAATAACAGTCATGTAATAATAATTACTCATTTTAGCTACATTGCTGACTCGTTTACACAGTCCTGTAATAATAATTACCTATCATGGCACTATCATTAAATCAATTACACAGTCCTTAATGGTAATTACCCATCACATCAATATCCTTGACTCATTTACACAGCCTGTAATAGTAATTGCCCATCATAGCAATATCGTTGATTCATGTACACAGTCTCGTAAAAATAATTACCCATCACCGCAATATTGCTGACCCAATTACACAGTCTCGAAATATTTATCCATCATAGCAATATCGTTAACTCAATTACACAGTCATGTAATGCTAATTATCCATCATAATAGTAATAATAGTCACCCATCAAAGAAATAACGTTGACTCATTTACACATTCCAGTAATGATAATTACCCATCAGAGCGATATTGTTGACTCAATTACACAGTCTTGTAATAATAATTATCCATCACAGCAATATCGTTGACTCAATTGCACAGTCATGTAATGATAATTATCCATCATGGTAATATCGACGACTCAATTAAACAGCCGTGTAATAATAATTACCCATCAGATCCATATCGTTGACTCATTTACATAGTCTTGTAATAATAATTACCCATCATGTCAATATGGTTGACTCAATTACACTGTCCTGTGTATGATAATTACCCACCACGGCTATATCGCTCACTCATTTACACAGTCATGTGTATGATACATCTATAGTATTATCCCCGGTTCCATAAGAATTTAGTTTAGTTCGTCTCTTCAGGGTTTTCGCAATTGTTCCTGCATTGGAGAAAACGGAACAGCCACAGCGGGACAATGTGACTCTAATTGTCAGATGCTGGTTCCCTATTTAGTCCTAAATGCAGTCACCAACCTTCTGGGAGCTTTCAACATGATGCCCATATTCTTTATTTACTTGAGGTAATTTCTTATTACTCTTTGAGACGTCCCCACCACTACCCATATACCACATCTGTCTCTCTGTAAATGGTACCGTCCCTAAAACTTTCCTTTCCTGTCCTTTACTATTGGTATATGCGGTTTGTACTACTGGTGTCTATTGTATTTATCAGTATTTTCTTGTCCTTCTTTAACCGATAATTTGACTGGTCTATAATGATCATTTTAGCCAACATTCATCCAGCAAGATTGTAGAGAATCGTCAAGTTCATTTATTGTTTTATGATTAATTGTCTTTGTCAAATATGTACCTATTTAGTGGCTTTAATTTATATTCAGACACCCACCCACCCACTCATCCACACACACACACCCATATATATATATATATATATATATATATATATATATATATATATATATATATATATATATATATATGTGTGTGTGTGTGTGTGTGTGTGTGTGTGTGTAAACATTTCCTTTTCTTACCTATTTTGAAGGAGTGTCAAGGATGAAGACAAGGCATTTGCTATTGGACTGTCAGCCTTTATGAGCACACTGCTGGGTAAGTTCCGTCATTTTGTTATGTAAAGGCATGCATCGTCATTTTGTATTCGCCTCATTTTTGTGTCCTAAAAACACAGCCTTTGTCATTTTTGTCGTAAAAACACAAACCTCATTAGTTTTGTTGAAAAACACAAACCTCATTATTTTTGTTGTGAAAACACAAAAACATCATTATTTTTGTTGTGAAAACACAAGCCTCATTAGTTTTGTTGAAAAACACAAACCTCATTATTTTTGTTGTGAAAACACAAACCTCATCAATTTTGTTGTAAAAACACAACCTCATTATTTTTGTTGTAAAAACACAAACCTCACTAATTTTGTTCTGAAAACACAAACCTCATTATTTTTGTTGTAAAAACGCAAACCTCATTATTTTTGTTATAAAAACACAAACCTCATTATTTTTGTTGTGAAAACACAAACCTCATTAATTTTGTTGTAAAAACACAACCTCATTATTTTTGTTGTGAAAACACAAATCTCATTATTTTTGTTGTGAAAACACAAACCTCATTATTTTTGTTGTAAAAACGCAAACCTCATTAATTTTGTTGTGAAAACACAAACCTCATTTTTGTTGTAAAAACTCAAACTTCATTATTTTTGTTGTGAAAACACAAACCTCAATTTTGTTGTAAAAACACAACCTCATTATTTTTGTTGTGAAAACACAAACCTCATTATTTTTGTTGTGAAAACACGTCTTGTGTAATATGTTTCTGATGTTTTATCCACCAAGGTAATTATTTTACTATGCTGTCAGACCTAATGCAACAATAAATAATATTCATTGTATTTAATATGCTGATTTAAGTTCTCCATAATTGACAAAGTTCTTTCAATTTTTAAATTTATCTAATCCATATGGGCTATAGTCACGTCCACAGTATGTATAAAAAAGAACTTTGACATTTTGTTTCAATAAGAACCCAAATTTTACCATCTGCCTCAATAGAAGAATGCTTGTGGACCGTAACAAACACAGCAACAAAACAAACCCAACCAAACAAACATAACCTCGATCTGAAGTTCATCTCCACTGTTTGAAAGAGAATATTAAAAGTTATAGCTTACTGAAATGAGGTAAAGTCCGTCATAGGATGGTATTCTCAAAAACAGCACTGTATAATGTATACTAGTTTACGTCCCAGCATGAACTTTTTTCTGTGTAAGCAACGGAAATATTAATGGGTATTGATCAATGATAACAGAATATGGTGTTGATAAAGTCTTCTCTCAGACTCATTCTCGTAGTTAAAATACTGTTCAATGATATCATCTGTGTGGATTATGGCAGCTTTTTTTATTTTATGAAAAAGAGAACCAGATATTGGCCTGACGTATTAAAAAAGCAAAAAACACAGTCAATACAATTCATACAAACACTATACAATTCACTGTTCCATTGATGAATGAATCAATGATGCCGATGAAACCCTGTACATAACCAGAGAGAGAGAGAGAGAGAGAGAGAGAGAGAGAGAGAGAGAGAGAGAGAGAGAGAGAGAGAGAGACTGAGTCTCATCCCCTCTGCATTGTATTAATTTATTCCATAAACTTATCCTTGTCCAGAAAATGAAATCAGTTTCTAAATCAATAAAAGACGTAAAATGCATTTTCTTCTCATAGAGAAGCCTTTGAACAAAAAAAATAATATTTAAATGGCTTTTACATTACTATTATTTTTCTCCAAAAAATTGTGCATCACTAACAGTAGCATAATTAAATGGCTCAGAGGAGTGTCTGATTTATTATAGTAAAAACATATTTGGTGCAGGTAAGTAGTTATCATCGTTCTATAATTTATTTGCATTAGATGGATCACCTTTTCTAATACTAGGAATAACAACACCATTGTTCCAATTTTAAGCACAATACCGATGCCAAATTTCATATTAATGGGTTTCATCCTGCAATTTGAGAAAGATGATCCAGTAATGATTCATTCAAACCTACGTCAAGATCTGGTGATTTTTTTTATTATTTTATACAATTTTTACACTTGATTTAAGTACTTCATTTGTAATCGAACAGCCTGCCCTGCAAATATCGTTCATTCAAATTTCAGCTGTACCATCGCCTTGTATGTTTGTTCTCTGTTCTAACTGACCAGTATTACTTTCTAATACGTTGCAGTTTCTTAAAATGATCATAAAAATCATAACAATCGTCGGATTGATTATTTGAACATTTCAGACATTTTAATAAAGATGACACAATTCAGCAGAATTGGCTGAAATTTTGTGTTCTGTTTTCTTCCTTATCCAATTCGTTAAATTCTCATCGAATTTTAGGGAACTGAAAGAGCGTCAATCCGTCGGCTTTTTCCTCGATTGCACTTTGTTGTATTAGTCCATCAGTATTGCCATTAAAGTGGGGTTTTCTGTGTTTATTTATTCAATTCCCCAATGTCTCGTTTTCTCGTTGCATATCGAATGGATCTCGGTTCTATAACATGATTATTTTCATTGAGTTGAATTTGTATGATCAAATTCGGAGAGGCGACAAAAATGACCGATAATTATAAAGAAATATATAATTCCCGTGGACCAAAAGAGATTTGTTAAAGGAGGTAAAAGTTTATATGAGTTTCCTATTCAATAGTATATATATATATATATATATATATATATATATATATATATATATATATATATATATATATATATATATATATATATATATATATATATATATATATATGAACACATTCTTATTACGTCAGAAAATAGTGTAAACCATGGCACATCCATTAAACTTTTCATATGACAGGTTGATTCACGAATACGATTAGTCCCTTCAAACAGCTAATTAGTTCAATTACACTTATATCCTGAGTTTCCTTATATATCCTTGTATCTGGTGTATGCTGGATGTTTTAAAAGTTATCAATTGTATCGCACTGTACATCCTGAAAGTCCTTTTT
Source organism: Potamilus streckersoni (assembly GCA_016746295.1). Classification (NCBI taxonomy): domain Eukaryota; kingdom Metazoa; phylum Mollusca; class Bivalvia; order Unionida; family Unionidae; genus Potamilus; species Potamilus streckersoni. The sequence goes on from JAEAOA010001473.1 coordinate 90,544, forward strand.
GTTAGTGAACAGTACTTGAGTGGATGACCTTGAAGTATTTCCCAAGCACCTCTTTTCATTTCGACGATCCGATCTGCATTGGTGCATCTTGAGACTGGTTTAAGGAAGTTAATCCGTATTTTATGACTGCCATAATCTGATTTAAACTTTACTCCTTGTATATTTTGCGAGTGGGTGTTTAGCCATTTAATTCTGAGTTTATTTATGTTCAATAGTGAAGAAATCTAAGGCCCATCTTTAACAAACCTCTTCTCATTTCAAATGACTCAGCTGTCTATTAAAAAACAACTGACTAATTAATGTCCCTGACAATAAAAATAATTTCCACTGTTTATCTAGCCTTTTCTTCAATTGCCTCCGTTGATGGATGGACGGATGGTTGGGTGGATAGATGGATAGATGGATGACAAAAGAAAGAGAAATATTTTTAATTAATATTTCATCTGTGCACTAAGTAAAATTTATAATAGAAATAATTTACAGTACATTTAATGTAGTCTATTATTGTTAAACATATAATGCATTAGTTTTTATTTCTAAAGGTTGGTTACCTGGCCCAGTTATATTTGGTAAGCTAGTTGACACAACATGCCTTCTGTGGAAATCATCATGCGGAAACATTGGCTCGTGCGCTATGTACGATACAGATCTCTTCCGGTATCTCAAGGCTGGATACGAGACTATTTTACGCGTCTTCACAATCCTTGTCTTTATCGTAGTTCTATTAAAGGCACTAGAAAAGACAGACTGGAACCTTGGAGAAACGACGGCAGTCCCCGCTGAAGAAAACATAGTATTTTTAGAGGAGAAGGACTTAGCTAAAACTCCAACTGACTGGAATCCAAACCCAATTTACAAGTTGAAAATCCAGCCGAAGCAATTGAAGTCATTCAAGTATTAAATTTGCCACGACCTTCATTATGTTTTCGACAAGTTCGTATCCAAAGCAATGTGCTATGCTATTGTCGTTCTTCGTGATTTTGAAATTGGAACACTTTTATCCCGTTAAATACACACACAAACACACACTGAATGAATTTCATTTTGTAACAATATATAAATAGTGGGATATAGATGTACTACAGTCATATGTATTAATTTATATGTATTACTTTGTTCATCATATTTAAACATGAACATTAATGTGTCTAAAACATTAGCAATTGATAACTAAAGAAATATTAATAAATATTACAGTATTTACTTGTAAAAAATATACATATGGTTTTGTTTGTTTGTTGTTTTTGTTCTTTTCTTTTATTTACTTACTTAGCAGGACCTGGTGCAAAATATTGGGGGGTATTTAAAAAAGACGATCTTCGAAAAATATTACCAAAATCTGATTAAAATTTTGCTCATTGATCCTTTTTTATTTAATGGTTGTAATTCTAACGTAAATGACCTGGTCATGAAGGTAACATTTATGGTATATTTTATTCATAGCCATTATATCTAAAATGGGCCACATAGAAAGTTAATTTGTTTTGGTTTGGTGTTTTGGGCCAAGTACGAATAATGTATCTTGCCCAGGGTCATACTACGGCACTCTGACCACTACGTCAGCGCGGTTCCTTTCAGAAAGTGACCAGTATAGGAACAGCGTTGGTAAGCTCAATGACAACTGTTTAACGAAGTGTGAGGGATACCGGTAGACGAATACTGTTCATTATTAAACTTCAATAAAGGAAATAAAATAGCAAAAACAGGGGCAATGTTTCAACTTGGTTCCAGCAGCTTATTGATAAAATTAAAACAAACACACACACACAAACACACACATATTTATCTTTAACCACTTTTTCTCTGCGACTCCATTGAAAAAGTATATATATATATATATATATATATATATATATATATATATATATATATATATATATATATATATATATATATATGTATGTGTGTGTGTGTGTGTGTGTGTGTGTGTGTGTGTGTGTATTGATTTCAATTCAATTAAATATATTTGACTTAGTCAAAGCCAAGAACATTCCGTTTACCATACTATATTTTTAATAATATGACTTTCTAGAATGAAAATTTCATTAAGTAATATGTGTTTATTTTGTTTAGAAAATGCAAATTTTTCCCTAGGCCAGGTAGATGGTATATGATCTTGTTTACTGGGAAAAAAATGTACGTGCTGTAAAATCTTGAAAATAATTAACTCTTGGTGTTGTGTTCAGTGTTTCATTTCAGGTAGAATTTATTTGTTAAAATTATGTATTATCCGCAAATGCAAAATGCTCATCTATCATAATATTCCTTGACAGAGACATTAACTTGGAATTGTAGTAAATTCAAACGAGAACTTCTTTCATTGCGTCATTGTGGTTCATCAAAAGGTTGTTGGCACATCATTTCAATTCAGGCCATTGGTTCGTTTGTAAATATTACACTACAGTCTACAATAGGCTCATCAAAACCTTCAGCGTTGGAAGTTTGTTCGTGCTTCAAAATCTTGAAGCTGAATCACTCTTATTGTTTTGTTTCATTTTGGATAGAAATATTGACTTGGAATTATAGTGAATTCAATCAAGACTTTCTAGGATTGAATCACTGTGATTCATCAAAAGACTGTTGGCATATCACTACAATCCAGACCGTCGGTGCATTAATAGTTATTTGACTACAGTCTACTACAGGCGCACCAACACCTTCAGCGTTGGAAATTTTTTGAAATAACACTAAGCGTACTCAGAATTTTATTAATCAGGACGTCTGTTAGAAATTCAAGGATTTAGGATTTAATCTGCATTACCGTAAGCTATTTTTAATGTTTTTACTTTACTTTAGTTTCAAGGGAAATCAGTTATTTGCTCAAATATACAAGTCTTGGTGGTTTTTCTCTTATATATATATATATATATATATATATATATATATATATATATATATATATATATATATATATATATATATATATATAAGAGAAAAACCACCATAGAAATAAAAAGAAAGACAGAAAAGAGAGCAATAATAATTTCAGTTCTAAATGTAAAGTATATAGCTTAGATCAATAAGAATTAATGTGTTTTGCTTTTTGAAGAGAATAGTAAGCATAAAGGAATGACATTAAAATGCAAAGATTGCGTACACGTAGGATAATGGAAAAATCCAGGTGCATAAAACTAATACGTGTAGTTTAAATGAAGCATTGTGAGCACTAACTTTCATACTTTTTATTGACCTTAATAAAGTTAATCGAGCCCTTCCGAGCAGACTAAATGCTTGAATGTACATCACTTTATTTATTCAGTTGCGTCGTATGAAAATTCAGAAACGTTAAATTATGACTGACGAATGTGCATGAATTATGTTCTCATTCTCATCTCCCTATGCTAAGCTGCATATGTCAGACACTTGACCTGAAACAAACTCGGTGTAATCAATTAGATGTGTTTCAAACATCCATTTTATTTTGTATTTACATAATACTCAAAAGCGGGCAACAGGTTGATTATAATAATGTGTTCAATAAAATAAAATTAATGAGAGGTGGTTTACTGACAATGTTGTCGGTTTTCTTTATAAACGGATTAAATTACAATAATGTGTCTTTGTTTATTCATTTTTCGCAATTTGTTTTTGAGTTATACTATTTTCCCTGTTTATGTAAAAGTTAATTTATTCATATATTTTACTTATGTTCACAAGGTTTGTCCTTTTTGTATCTGTTCGGTTATTATGTTTTTTGTTCGTGCTACATGATATTTACTTCGGGCCTTTTAGCACAATGTTCCATACAATCGTTATTTCTTATAAATTTGATTTATATTTGCAAGAAAACATTTTCTACCAGAATCGTTAAATAATGATGAATACATCCAGTTGATATCATTTTTATTTCGTACATCCTTGGTCTTCTTTACTAACTCTTAATGTCTACCGGAAACAATATTATTAATAAAATTACCATATTTTATTGCCTCCTTGGTTTATGTGATAATTTTTTTGTTATCATCAAGTAAAATTTGCATTATTTTGTGTTAAAATTCTTAAGTTAGTTGTTGTTGTTCTGGGGCTTAACCCCATTTTTCAGCACACGATACATGGCGGCCAGTATTAATGTTGGAGGAAGGACCGGGAAAGTCCGTGGAAAGAACTACCGACCCATGAGAAGCTACAGGCAAGCTTTCTCACCTATCTACATCACCTGAATCCTAGACTCGAACACACGCAGACAAGGGTGAGATGGCAGTGATCCGTAACGGACAGCGCTTTAGACCACTCGACCACTCAGGGCTCTCCTTTAAGTTAGTAATGAGCAATGAGTGACTGACAGTATAAAGTGGGTTCAGTTATTATTAACATTCTTCAGAGCGGTAATAAAAAAAATCGATAACAAAAGTGTTTTGGAAAGGTGTCTAATCAACAATAAATTCATCACCTCATCATCTATTTAATATATTATTTTTACACATGCCTGTGGTAATGTTCCCAGTGTTATTAATTTCGAGTGTTAATCGTTTCTTAGCCAATTTACATTCGTCGAGATTTGTCGTTGTATCATTGAAAAACTGAAAATAAATGGCACCACAATCAAAGTGTTTGGAAAGGAACTCATCTGATTCCACAAATGTAATTATGTTATGACGTCTAGCATTAGTCTACCATTAAAAACATGTGACTGTTCGAAAAATGCCTGTTAGTAATTTTAGATGCGAACATGTCGATTTCATCTTTAGTATAAAGCCATGAACCTGGCAGATTAAGGATTGCCAAAAGTCTGGGGTCCAGCATTCTCTAAAGAACCATACGTCAAAGTTTATGGCAGGAAACATACAAATTTTCTCACATCTAGGAAACAACGAAATTTTCAGCCACTCTGTGTTCCATATCTTCAAAGTCATTGACTCTGGAAATTAAAGAAGTATATTATTAATTGATAAATTAAGGATGTAATGGAACAAGAGTCGTGACTGGTTTTGACCTCATAATGCATTAACAGTACATTATGTGTATAACAAAGCATAGCATCTGCAGAAAATCTCTCAAGTTAGAGTAACTGACATTCCACTAGGAAAGCCGTTTCTAAAATCAATCGAGACTGCAATGAAAAATGAAATACATGTAAAATAAAACAACCTTTTTTAACCCAGCCTACACCTACGCCCAAGACAAAAAACTATTTTCTGATATATTGGTGTTGTTGGGCTTAACGCCATTTTTCAGCACACGATAGGCTATTCATGGCGGCCAGTATTAATGGAGGAGGAAGAAACCGGGAAATCACCTGAAAGAACCACCGACCCACGAGAAGCTACTGGCAAGCTTTCTTATATATCCACATATTACTGCTTTGTTTATTGCATTTGCTTCAGTGTAATATGTTAGTAGTATATGGGGACAATAAAGTCTCATTGATCCCAAAGAAGGAAAATGTCCTCGTAGAATATGACATTACAATTTTTCCAAAACAAATGGTACACCCTGCGATGATTTCGCCCCAATGGGCATTTTGAATTAATGACTAGCACACTCTGGGACTGTATAGCGCCAAAAGGTATGACACAGGTGACATGACGTCACGGCAATGGACACTTGGAACAGTGTAGCAAGAAGCTAACAAAGTTTGACCTAAATACGCACAACTAGCACTATGACTCTAGGGAGGGACGTATACACAGGCGTACATTTACAATAGAGACATATAAACACAGATAAACACAGAGCTAGAGATATGGCATTTTTTTTTGAAAATTAAAATCTTTTCGAGGTATGGAAAGTGGCTCTTAAAAGGGCCGTTGTTTGTTATCTTAACATCATGCCGTTAACATACAGGACATCACTTTGCTCTTTTCTTTCTCAAATTTCTCACAGATTGTCTTAAAAAGAATATCACTTTTGGTCCAAAGATGAGAATCCGCTTGAAACAGCCTTGTTTTTCCGAAAAACATCTTTTTCAAATAGTGGAACCCTTAATCCGGATGACAGTCCATTTTGTTTTCACATACATGGGTAAGTCCGTACGGAAGAACAATGACTATACCCAAGTAGAGGATTCAACGTCGATCAACAGCTTCTTTATGACGAGAACAGATGAAGGGAATGAAATGAGCATCGTTTATTTATAGGAGAAGGACGGATCGAAACGGATTGAAATTATTGACCAATCCCAACACAAGTTTCAAAATTCAGTCACTTCGTGGAGTCTGTCTTCCAATCCGAAGAAAGCTGCCTGTGACGTCACAGTCTCTATATACGTGTGCTAGTGTTTGTATGCTGGGAATGGATGCGACATTGTTTGGTTTAACATGATGGAACCTAAGAAGATAAAGACATGGGGTGCGCCGGCTGTGGAGACGAAAAGAGATGGCATAGCAGGGACTATAAAGTGAAGGCAGTGCAACTTCCTGAAGAGACTGATTTCAACTGGGATTTAGTAGATTTTTTTCTTCGGAAGAATTTGCACCGGCACCATCACCTTCGCCATTTTCTCCTTCTTTACCACGCGTCGACGATTTTAGACAAAGACAGAAAGAAGAATTAGAGAAATTTTTATCGCAACAGAAAGAGGCATTTCTCCTTGAACGACAAGAAGAAGAGACATAAAAGGAAACGACAGGAAGAAGATGAAGCAGTAAAAAAAGAAACAAAGTATAGGAGAGAAAGAAAACGGTAAAAGTCAAACGGTTACGATACTCTTGGGCATTTTAGCTGAGTTAAGAAGTCTGAAAGAAATGTATCGGACTTCTTTATCACATTCCAGGAGAAACAGATCTTCTCAATCCAAACAGCCTAACCCTGTGACTAAACCAGAGATAACACCTCTAGTCATTTCTGCTCAATCAATGACAAGAGCAGGACCAAGAGTAGGTCTTGGCCGTGGCAAAGGCTTAAGGCAGTTAAAGCGAATTGCTTCTCGTTCCTGGGTTTGTTCTCATTAAAAAGCCCAAACACTTAACGGACCATTTCATAGCCATCTATTTCTTTCGATAGGAGTTAGTATTCACTATTGCCAGAAATCAATGCAAACTCAATTTCCCTTGTATAACCATAGTATATATATATATATATATATATATATATATATATATATATATATATATATATATATATATATATATATATATATATATATGTGTGTGTGTGTGTGTGTTTGTTTGTGTGTGTGAGTGCATGAGTAGACTTTTATTCTAAAAATCAAAACTAGGAGACACGTTTTTTTTTTAGTTAGGTATATTCTGGTACAAATATTTAAAATACAATTCACCACACGTTTTGTTTTTAAAGTTTATAGACTTATAGGTCTGAATTTGGTTTTTTAAATTTATTTACTTTCAGTTTCTTCCTCTTCTTCATCCTCCCTTTTTACTTTTCTTTTCTTCTCTTTCTGAACGTCTCGGGGTTCTCCCTTTTTCCTCTTCTTCCTCCTGCTCCTGTTGTGTCTTAGGGCTCCCTGAAGATCAATGTCCTCTCTCTTGACAATGATAACAGATATCTCGACTTTTGCCATTTTTACACTGACTTTCTGAAGGTCTGGATATTCTGTAGCCCAATGCCGTTATTCTTACAGATATAGCAAGTATTTTGACTTTTATCTCGAAAGGAGGAAGAACAGTTCGTTGGATTCTCAAAAGAAAACTTTCGCATGATACCTCGCAAAGCTCGAATCAGATTTTCGATTTGAGTGGGTTCTTCCATCGTGCTGAGAGGTTTGAGAGCAAAGATGAAACGAACTCAGCAGATTGAAAAGAAAGGTGGAGAAGAAAGTAAGAGGCAGAAACGGGATTTAAAACCTCATACAGACGTTGAAATCTTGGCTCAAATTCATGCTAGTGATTTTGAAGATCAGCTGAGTGAATCAGAATCTAAACCCAGTGAGTCTACACCCAGTCAAAGCCAATCACTATCAGTAAACCCTAAGAGTTACTATCACATTCGGGAGACTGACAAACGTTCCTCTAGAAAATTTAGAACTACAGCCAACACGTACACGATGAAGTTTAAAGATTTCTCGTCCGACGTACCACTGAAGAAAGCAGAATGGTTCATCACCAATGTGTTGGATTCTTTGTTAACCAATCTGAAAGAATTTACATATTCCTTAGTCATGGATAAAATTCAACACGTGCAACAATCCAAAGACAATTTTCATATCACCGACGAAAGAGATACACTATTCAATGAACAACGTGTCTCTTCCCCAAGGAACAATGCAAAAAAGTGTTTTTGGTTGAAAACCTTCGCAGCATCAAGTGAAGCATCGTTCAAATTAACAACACACAAGACTAGATGTGCTTAGCCCGCCCGATCGTGGTGGGATAAACGTATGCGACAAGAAAGACACAAAAGAATGAAAAACAGCCTGGAAAACTATTCATCGATCGGACCGAACCAAACAAAAAAGAGAAGCAGAACTTCTGTTACAGAAAGCTGGGCTATCTAGAGACTCACCCTGTGGCATTCCAGAAATGAAAAAGTTGCCAGACGTCTTGGCTCCGCGTTACACCTTAAAAGTGCACACTCAAGAAGCAAGATTGTTTGAGGAAGTAAAAAAATCTTTCCTGGGCCTAACACATTGGCCGATTTCGCCCAATGGTTCTTAGACCCTATCGACGAGACGTGGAGCGAAGAAGACATCGAACGTTACGGAGATTGTCATTGTTATGTTACGGGGATGGCTCAAAATTTATCGGGATACGATGGGCAGTTTCTGTTGAGATCCTATACGAAACAAAGTACCGAATATCCGAAAGTGACTTTGAACGGAGCCAAAATCATTTCCATGCAAGTGGGACAAGTGCCGTTTAAAGATTCGATGAGTTACTTGACCATGTCTTTCAGTCGCATGCCTAAAACATTTGCATGACAGAAATGGTCAAAGGCTATTTTCCTCAATTTTTCAATATTGAAGCCAATCCATGTGCTGTTCTATCCCATTTGTCTGAGGCTCACTACTACAACCCCGACAACATGTGTACCGAACAACGAGAAGCTTTCTACGCATGGTACCAGAGTCACGCCTCGGACCCTTTCGACTTTCAGGAAGAAATGTTAAAATATTGTCGTTCCGACGTCGACATTTTACGTCGTTGCTGTGGCAAATTTCGAGAACTGTTCATGGAGCACGGAGGGATCGATGCTTTGAAAAAAGTCTGCACCATTGCTAAAACGTTCCTTAGTGTACTGCCAACGATTCATGCCCGAAAACACGCAGACTGTCTTAAGCCCTCAAACAACCAATTTTGTCAAACGTCAATACTCGGTAAAATCCCTACGCTGGTTACATTATTTGTGCGATAAGGAAGACAAATGGATTCAACGTGCTCGAAAGGGAGGAGAAGAAGAAGCCATCGGAAGGTATTCAGTAGATGTCTGGGACTTAGGAAACCCGTAGATTGTGTACGGGTATAACGTGTGGTTTTTCACGAATGTCCCATCTTTTACCTTCAACATAACACTAAAAAACAGTTTTTACAACGCTCCATGGCCACTTGTCAACATCGCTTGAAGTTAGAGGAGCAAGGATATCATGTGGTGGAAATCTGTGAGCACGAGTATCAGCAGCAATTGAAAACCGATCCCAAGTTTAAGCGCATCGTGGAAAGTTCAAGCTGGTGGACCCTCTGAACCCACGAGACCGTTTGTGCGGAGGAAGGACAAATGCCACCTTTTCGCTATACCAAGCATACGACGAGAAAGGAGAAGAAATCAAATACTTGGATGTGTGTTCTCTATATTCGTTCGTGTGCAAATATTGTCGCTTTCCCACAGAGTACCCACAATTGCTGACCGAACACATTGGACAGTACGAAAGATTGATCAAGTGTAAAGTCTTGCCTCCCACAAACTTGTACCATCCCGTGTGACCACATTATTGCCAAGAAAACTGATCTTTTCCCTGTGCCGTACGCCGTACTTGTGCTGAAATGTGGAACCAAGACCACCCTTCTCAGCACACTCAGGAAGAACGTGCCTTGACTGGAACATGGGTTAGTGAAGAATTGTTTAAAGCTCATGACCTGGATACCAACTGTTAGAAGTGTACGAAATTTACCACTTTCCCAGAGAGTAAAATACCAAAAGGGCGACGAGACTCAAAAAGACATTTTCTCAGACTACGTGTATACTTTTATTTAAACTGAGACAAGAAGCCAGTGGCTTGTTATCATTGCGGCTTATGTGACGGTCCATGTTCGCTTAAAGCTGTACCAAGTTTTAGAACTGTTAGGGGATCGTGTGCTGTAATTTGGCAATTACAGTTGCGTCTACATCAATCGTTTGGGTCAACAGCAACCTAAACTCGATGAAGCCCATTTAGGAGCCTGGAATGATTAGCAATTATCGCACCAGTCAAGTGGTAAACTTTGGCGTACTCAAAGAAGCCTTGCAGTCTGGACAGGACGGAAACTTTAAAGTGACAACTTTCCAACCTAACAAATTCGTACGTTTACCAACACATCACATCGTCAATCTACCCTTGGAAAAGTTCTATTATATCGTGTGCCAGAAGAGAGTACGGCTTCCCAACCACTTTACTTTACCGTACAGACACGTTGATATTGGTCAGCATATAAAAAGAGACAACGTACAAGACCAATAGTTCAATGACTCTACCAAGACCAAGTATCCAGCAAGAGTAAATTCTATTGCGATACCGTGTCTTGCGATGGCATAGATGCCGTACGCTGTGACCTAGTGACTCAGTACCATATTAACGTCATGGGAACTTTGCTATGACGACCAAACCTACCATGGAAAAGTATAATGATGTTATACGTGTCAAACCTGTCGAATGCGAAAGCGATGCTACTTGCTATCGTACACCTTTTCAAGTTACTGGTTTTTATTTTCGGTGTCATCCTCAACAAGAAACCACACGACTACCACTATAAAGATATCATGTACAACTGAGCAAACGTTTGCATATTTCACCTTACCCTTATCGAACTGAACACGTACAAAGCGAATATTCGTTTCCTGTGCGTTTGCCAGAATACTGTTACTATGAAAGTCGGATCCAAACCTTACGAGGAAAATAGCGAAAATATCTGAGAGGACCTACTCCCGACGAACTAGCCAGAGCCGGATATTTCTACTTAGGTGAAAGAGATAAAGTCAAGTGATTTAGTTGTTGAAGAAAGATTGTGCTTACCTGTTGCATGTTCGATGTTCTCCAGGTTGTCACTACCTACCTTTATGGGACCTCGTCCATGTGGTGGGACCAACCATTTCGTACAAGAAAGTATCAACGTGGTTAGGAGTCAAACGTTGGACCACCCCTAGACAAGTATTAAAACTTGATATCAAAAACAATCTTCAAACATTAGCACTCGAATTACAGGAGAAGATCTACAAGGACATTTGGCAAGGACTTACCAGAGTCAAATCTCAATTCGTAACTGTAGAACTTTTGTGTCTAGAAATTCACAAGAGGAAACTGAAAAAAGTCAATTGACACGTTCGATGTTTCTGGACCAAGGGTGCATTCATTCTACTGTTTTGTTTTAGACCATTTACATTGGAAGATTTTATTGACATTCTGGGCCGTTACCCTGAATGGCAGTGGTCAGAAAAAACTCACTAAGTTCATTACTTTCGCTCTAGGATAAGTGTTTCACTGATACATGGTCATGGATCCTTTACAAGAGAACATTGGTGTCTTACCTGTGGAGTTGACATAACTCATTTATGGTGAGTTGGTCAATATACAAGTGAAACGCAAATAAGAATTTCATCCATTGCGTCACAGATGTTTTGACCGTTGGTACCTCAATGCTATAAGAGGATTGATTCTGGAGAAAGTGTTCGAGTGGTCAGACATTCATTAACAACTCACGGAGGAAAAGAGTTGTTTTGTTGGTAGAGATTATATTTGCTATCAGTTACACTTACTGATTCGAATTCCAAAAGAAGAGTTAGCGAGTTACCAAAATCTTGTACACAATGTATACGTAGTGGAAGAGAAACGTCTGATCGACTTCTCATGTATCATTTAGTGACTAGAAGATTTGGATTCCAGAACGGACTAATACGACTAAGTTTGTGCAGACATTACGTTTATAGCTGCCAAACAAGAGACTTTAAAAACGCTCTACCATGCCACGAACTATATCATTGGTGATACAAAAGATTCAGTGGAAGGAGATCCATGACCATATTCAAACAGTGGAAGATTACGATTGTCTATTACGAGAACTGTGTCGATTGAATTGGGGTCGACATGTCGTGTGTGTATTAGTGACTTGTTTACTGTGATTTCGTTTACCGTCTGATGATTTGTTGACTCTTTACGAACAGTACCTACGACTCCTAACAAATATGAAAGTGATCCCTATAAATGCCCAAGAGAGACTTATTTTCCTCAAAGCTTCGAGCTTTCATCTGGATACTTCTCCACCTCTAAGGGAAAACAAGATTCGTCAACTTTTAGGTACCGAAGATGTATATGAGGATGTGTGTGTAGCTTGTGACTTACACCATCACTGGACAGAAGTACGTGACTAGAAAAGTTAGGGTTTGGAGACTAGTCTAAAGAAGTGGCCAACTATGCCCGAGATTTGTCATCCTAAAGCATTAAAACCTTCCGTGGAACAAGTCACTTTTAAATCTGTGTTAGTGACAGTACCAGACCAAGAAGAACAGTCTGTCACCGAGGAAATCCATTCTCTTCAGGAGAGGACTGTCCTTGACATCCGCGAAAGTCCATTTTAGGAGAACACTTGTGTGACTGTACCATATAATGTATAAACTTTTAGAACATTACACTGTCCTTTGACACAACATTTCAATAACAAAAAATGTAGTAAAGTAGAATCTTATTTGTATTCCACTATGGTTGTTTTGATGCGTCTTTAATCCATATGTTTAACCATTTGGCTATTATGTATTTTTTTCTTTCGTGATATTTCATTTTAAAGTTTGCAATAAACGTGTCCTGAAAAAAGTATAAAAACTTTTGTCTTGTCTGTCTCCGTTTTCTAAAAAGGTGACATTCCTGACACTACTATGGCTACCTCTACTGTTTCTGCGGCCTCTCCTCCACTTTCAAAATCATTAACGAACATTTAGATGGTGCTAGCTGGGAGGCCTTGTATCATCGACATTCTTTTAACATGGTCATTGCTGGACCTAGCGGTTCAGGCAAAACCGAATATATCAAACGATTGATAGAACATAAACATCATTTGATCGATTTTCCACCTCAACGCATCGTGTGGTGTTACAAAGTGTGACAATCAGCGTACAGCCTTCTACGAGAATGTCAAGGTGAATCCATTGTCTTTGTATTCCTGTCGAAGACGACAGAATCGTGTCAAGGTGAATCCATTGTCTTTGTATTCCTGTCGAAGACGACAGAATCGTGTCTGATCTCAGTCAAAACCATTTGGTTATTTTTGATGACATGTCAGGAGAAGACGAAGAAGAAATAAACCGTGATTCACACGCAAAGGGCATCATCGTATCATCAGTCTCAATGCTCATTAATTCGTCTTGTTTAAAAGTCCTAGAGATAAAGCGCAAGTACAAGTCCTAGCCAATCAGTTAGGAACACCTTGGCTAACTCATGCGTACGAAAATGACTCTCAAACTCCACACACCTATTTACTTGTGGATTTAAAACCTAATACCCCTGATTATTTGCAATGTCGTACCCATATGTTACACCACTCGTGCCTAGACGGAGGATAAGTCGTGTACTCTTCCCCATCTTCGACTTAACGATGACAACCAAAGAAACAAATATCTATAAAACCTTGGTCACTTAGGCTCTGTTGTACAAACCGTCAACATGACGTCCCTTCAGTCTCATCTTCCAAACAAATTAATTCGTGCCATGTACGGCATTAGCCGTGAAAAAAAAATCCACAAATACGTCCTCGTGTCTTAGACGCCAGTCTTAAAGAAGTCTTATCATGGTTTACGGTGACAGCATGTCAATTAATGCAAGGCATCATTCAGATTTCACATCAAATCAAACGTTGTTTTTATTGACAGAAACAGAGTAGCCTTAACGCAATTGGCTGATCCTCGCATCGACACTCAAACCATAAAGAAAATTATTTTGAAACCTGGAGGTAGTGGTTCACTATGAGTTGTCATCATTCGCTCCCTCTTAAAATGGGATCCTAAAGCGTCCAAATTTGACCCCAAGAAATAAGCAACTCCCCCGACGTACCCAAAAGAAAAAGAGCCACTGTGTCAAGAACAGGTCACTGCCTCAGAAAAAGAAAAAGAGAAACGGTGCCAAGAGCAAGTAACCACCACAGAAAAGACAACGAAAAGCCCACAGAAAACAGTTTCTACCTTCAAGATAGGGTCTACAAAAACGTCTCATCCATCGCTGACACCCTCTTCCTCTTTAGTAGCAGTTGATGTTACTCACAAAGTACCAGCCCCCTAAATCAAAGTCCAAGAGAGATTAGGCGTATTACAAAGTGTACTGGATTTGTCCAACCAAGAATTGACTCGATGAAGCCCTTTGCGAACTCCTCCAGGATATGTGTTGCCTGTCATCAAATTGATACGACGTAAAGATAATAAGTGGCGACACATTACAGTATCAAAAAGACCTGAAGCATACCATACGATCAGTGTATTTGTGCTCCTGATCTCTTCAAGATGACCCCACCAGAAGTGCACACTGTTACGGTAGTCATTCTTCTGTGCATAAACGAAAATGTAAAGTAAAAGAAAAAAGAATGGGACTGCCTCCTAGTTTAGTCAAACATTGGGATGTGTTATCTGTATTATCCAAAGCTTATCCACTCATGCGACAAAGCTCATTCAAACTGCCTCCACATATGTTATCGATATCATGTGCGAAAGTTGTCTGAATGTTTTGAAAGGTACGATAGCTTTGTCTCCACAGCAGAAAAATTGCTTAACCAAACAACAACACGTTCTCTGGCAAATAGTCCTAAAGAAAATCCCTATTCGTCAAAAGAAAAGGATTGTGCAAAGTGGAGGAATTGTCATTTTACCCCTGTTAAGACCTTTGCTGGGAACTGTATGATAACCCTTGGTGAAAGGAATATTGGGAACATTTGGAAGTATCCAGGGATAAAAATAAAAGGAGAACACTGACGTCAGAAGATCTCAGACATGATCCTTGAAATCTAATGGAAGGACGAAAGCAACTTTAGTGCCTTACTAGCGATGGATGTAATACCATTGCTGGAAAGAACAACGATTTTTCCGCAAAGGAAAAAGTTCAACGGTACGGTCATTTGATGCAACGATTGCAACTTTTTCGCCAAAAAAAATTTTTAAATGAAACAGCTTCACACACTTTGAAAGATTTGAAGACCTTGATGAAATGTTCATAGCCACCATTAGTGTCACCGCCCCCCAGTAATCAAAACAGAAAAAGAAGAATTCAAACTTCACCTGAAAAAGTACCCAAGTTAACAATACCACCAACATCCAAAATTGGTTGTCGTACAAAGATGATGGCTACCCCTTCTTCAACAGAAGTGAAAAAGAAAGAAGAAAAACCAGACGTCAAACAAGAACCGATTACCTATGTTCCGTCATCCTCCTCGTCGACACTTATTGCTCGTCGGACACGCAAAGCATTACAATCCAAGAAAATACCACAGAAAGACAAAAGTAGCATTAGTAAAAATTGGATCACTTATTAAAAAATGGAAAAGATCTTAGCCAGCATTTACTACGATCCATCCCATCTTACCAATTAGGGAGTAGTTCAGAAATTGTATCCGGCTGACAGAACAAAACTGAAAAGTATCCGTTTACCAAAAGTCCATCAATGGTTACAAGAACAAGCCACATGCACCTTACACAAGCCCATTCGACGAAAATGTTCTACAAGTCGCACTCAAGTAGAAGGTATCGATCATCAATGGCAGGCGCATTTAGCCTACAGTCGTGGCTACACATATTTGTTTTGTGTCATCGACGTTTTTTCCAAATTTGCTTGAGTGGTGACATTGACTTCCAAATTAAGCAATGAATTAGTGCGAGCCAAGAAACTGGTGTTGAAACAAAGTGGTCGTCACCTTCTTCGATGGCAAACCGACAACTTTACCGAATTTCTAAACCAAGCTTTCCAAAAAGAATTAAATAAACGTGACATTCTTTTTTTACCACCGAGAATCCCGAATCCAAAGCAACCATCGTGGAACATTTACAACATACCTCCTTGATAGAGCGCATTTGGAAATATTTTACACTTCAACACACTCAAGTACATCGACGTCTTGCCACACCTCGTTCAATCGTACAACCAAACTTACCATCGAAGAGTTGGACGTGCCCCTCAAGCAGTAATTCTCAACAACGAAGTGACCGTCTTCGAGAGCCGGTTTGGCACGTCCCCGTCAGTCACTGTCCCCAAGAAAGATGGAATGTTAGCCACAGAAGATTGGGTACGCATTGGTAAAACCAAACGCTACTTACCAAATTGGACCACCGAATTGTTTCGTGTCACTGAACGAGTGCGTGGTCGTTATTTATCCGTCTTCGAGAGCCGGTTTGGCACGTCCCCGTCAAGCACTGTCCCCAAGAAAGATGGAATGTTAGCCACAGAAGATTTGGTACGCATTGGTAAAACCAAACGCTACTTACCCATTTGGACCACCGAATTGTTTCGTGTCACTGAACGAGTGCGTGGTTGTTATCTATCCGTCTATAAATTGGAAGACTTGAACGGGAAAGTGTTAAAAGGAAAGTTCTACTTACCCGAGTTACAACATGTGACCAAAAAAGACGTGTACGAAATAGAAAGCATTATCGATCGAAGAAAACAATAAGTGGTTAAACACTGTGTCAAAGAAGTCAAAGTACATTGGAAAGGATATATGTCAAGTTTTGACTCTTAGATTGACGCTTCTGAAATCATCGACTATACAAAGAAGTGACCATCATGCCCTTCAACACAGCCTCAGCTCCTACTGTAACCACTCCTTCCTCCAGTTCTTCTCTGCAAGATCTACATAAGCAACGCTTGTGGGTGTGGTGTGGTGAAGAAATGAATAAAAACGCAAATCGTCTTTTTCTGTCAAATCTATGTGGTGTATCGTGTCAATAGTCCTACTATTGTTAATTTGAGATTGCAACAAAGATAAAAAAACAATTGTGGACCATTTTACTCAGCAGTTCGTTACCTTCTTCACAATCCGTTTCAAACGTATTATTCTAACGGAAACAGCAACAACAGGAATCTTGTGTCCAAAATAATTTCTAACAGTCACCCTAACCAACCCCTTTTAGACACTCCTCTGACTTCCAATGACTCCTCGGACACTAGAACTGTGGAATTATGAACAACCGATTTTACTTAACGTTACCCAGTAAAGATTCATGGATTTGTATCCCAATAACACTTTGTGCTGTTTCACGGCCCAATTACCTCAGGCCGTCCAATTAGATCACGAAGCCCATTGGGAAATGGCTTTGATGGAAATGATTCACCCTACACAAATCAGAAACACCGTCGAAACTCAAAACACTGTGTCCATAGAAGTTTGTGACCAAGAAGTGCAAAAGAACATATAGTGAATTTATGAAAACAAGAAGCTCCGAAACCCAACGAACTACTTACTATTTTAATATTCCTGCGGGTTATTATTTTAGTGGTAAACGTTTGGTCAACAACTTTGCTGAAAGGTTCAATTTCGTGTTTGGTAAAGCCTTGGATAGAGCTAGAAAAGTATTACAATCGAGTACCACAAAATAACTCCTCACCTACTAATCAAATTTTAGGAGAACAAAGTATTGCCCATTACATTTTGTCCTGAATTGTATCACAGTTTGGGTGGAGAACCAAAGTTGATCAAGGTTGCAAGTAAAATACCCACTGTGCCCTGTAACACGGATTTTGCCAAATATTTTCGATACCTTGTAGAAATGAATGAAGGACTTAATTTGATTTTTTGTGTACTCCGATGTAGTGGAATACAACGTAGTGGGACACACCTCTGAGTGTCACACCTTTCAAAGTGGCTTTTGTTACGGTTGCTGACGAAGAATTTACCTGTCAGTAAATCGTATTTCGACACTATCTTCATTACTATTAAAGGAGATCTTGGACAAAATATTCCATTCACCCAAGGGAAAGTCACTCTGAAACTCCTTTTTCGAAAAAGTGTAATCTAGACACTTCTTGTCAGTCATGCATCCTGTGTACCAAGGAGTCGCTCGACAACGATGACACGGTTTAGGGGATATGCTCAAATCGGCCTTTCGTACAGTGGTTCCCGTGTTGAGACCGGCGGTAACAAGGAGATTGCACGCCTTGAAATATTCTGCGTTGACACACGGTAAAGAATTGCTTCAAAATGTCATCATTTACAAACAGAACCCCAAAGAAGCTTTCCTAAAAGCAGGCAAAAATGGTTTACTTCAAACAGGCAAACAGACCTTTTGGGCCGGTGAGAAACTCATATAAATGCCACATTCACTGCTGGATCAGACATTCTTGCCTCCATGACGACACAGCAGGGACAAGGCATAAAAAGACGAAGAAGAAAACACCCATTCAGAGGTCATCACACTCTCAAAGCTAGAAAGACTAATAAAAGAAAACTGTTCGAGACTTAGACGTTTTTAATTATTAAATTGCACACAAAAAAGAAAATGATGCACCGAACAATCCGAAGATTACATCGACTTGAATAGCAGTTACTTGTATCTAAAACTGAAAGTGATAAAAATCGGACAACACCAATCCAGGAGCCGATGCTAGGGTAGCACCCGTCAATAAGTTCGTGCATTCCTTGTTTAGCGAAGTGGATTTGTACTTAAATAACAAACTAGTAAGCAGCA
This sequence comes from Potamilus streckersoni, assembly GCA_016746295.1. Classification (NCBI taxonomy): domain Eukaryota; kingdom Metazoa; phylum Mollusca; class Bivalvia; order Unionida; family Unionidae; genus Potamilus; species Potamilus streckersoni. The sequence goes on from JAEAOA010001473.1 coordinate 109,279, forward strand.
GTATGGATACTTACCCTTACTGAGCGCATCTGGAACATCTCTTGACGTACGGAAAAGAGGCCAAGAACACTCATTTGGATGAGTGCGTGTTATGGAAACATGATACTACTGGAGTGAATAAGTTTAAAAACACAGCCATGACAGCCGACCATGATCCTCATAATGATGGTTTTACTGATCGTCGAAAGAAAATTCTACAAGGTCGTTGTTTAGAACAAATGGATCGTTTGCATTTGGACATGTGGTTGCAAGACAAGTAATTGCTAAACGGAGTAGATATTCGATTGAAACTTAATCGTAGTAGTGCTGTTTTCCATTTGATGGCTCATGTCAACGAGTTCAAAACAATCATCCAAGAAGCCAGAATTTACGTGCGACGCGTAGAAGTGTTAAAGCGGGAAACGACATTAGTCGCTCCTTGAGCAGAACGACCGCCAAGTATCCGAAAACATTCACTATTGCTAGTGGACTCCGATCAAAGATCGAAGATCAACTGTTCCATGGGATGTTACCCAAACGTTAAATTGTTGGCATCGTCAGCAATGCAGTCATCAACGGAGCCGTCAATGCCTATCCTTTCCAGTTTAACCACTTTCCAAGATTGAAGTCAGCCGCGATGGCAACACTTTGTGTACCAGACCCTTTGAACCTAACTTTGCCCAGAACAATTACTTGAGATCGTAATTGTCCCTGTACGAAGCCACCGGACAACTAGGAACAAACACTAGTCAAGGTATTTTGTACGAAGATTATGTCAGAGGTTACATTTTGTGGGCCTTTGATTTCACTCCAGACCAAGGCATTGACGAGGGACATTTCCACCCTATAAAATCGGGTCAACTACGTGTGGAACTTTCTACCCCACACTGTGAACGTCATCTTGCATGCTGAATGCGATAATACCATAGAAATCAACAGTTTGAGAGAAGTCATTCTAGACTATTAAACACTATGGATGACACTTATCCTTCTTTGAAAGTTGATAAATCTATGGAATGGTAGAATTGAGTGGAAACCAAATCCAAAGACCAAGACAAAGAGGACGAGGTAGTCATGTTCAGATGGCCAGAACAAGAACAACAATTAGTATCCTGTTTTGCTAAAAACTTAGCAGATAAAATTACGGAATTGGTCAAGAAGGATTGCTGTGGATGTCAAAACGATCATATCAGTCAAATTCAACACGATACATGTTTGATGACGAACCAAGAAGAAAAGTTGGACGAGTATGTGGACGAAGCATGGAGTCTCATCGCAGAAGAAGCCGTGTTGCATGTGTGGTGTAAAGGCTTGCGTGATCATTCCTATCCTTAATTGACTACTCAGGAGATCTATCTCATTGAAGCTCTCTTATCACAGAGTTGGGAAACAAAGCGAAAAAATGGTTACTTGTAAGAACTTATCAAGCAAAATGTCAGAATTGAATTGATGTAAACGCAGGAGAAACAAAACAACCAAAAACAAATGGATACCTGGGAACTTTATTACCTTTCAAAGAACAGTTCGTATACTGCTTCTTGGAATCCTGTGTTGTGTGCTAAGGATGAAGTCCCTCGTCGCAAACCTAAAGACAATCAAGCTTATGTCATCAACACGGACGACAGTCATCTTCTAGGAACTCACTGGGTAGCCGTGTATTTTCTTCGAGAAAATTGTGTGGAGTATTTTGATTTGTATGGATTACCGCCTTTGGAAGACGATATCATTGACTTTATGAGATAAAATTCCCAAACAACACGATTCAATAATGCAAGCAACGATGCCATGGTGTGTGGACAATATTATGTGTATTTTTGTTCATCATCGCAGTCTGGGATATTTTTTAGAACATTTAGTAACTTATTTTGATCGTGACTCTTCTAGAAACGATGAAAAGGTAGATCGATGGTTTTGTGACCGTTGTTGTTATGTTCTGTCTTTAGCTATAAAACGTATTGTACATCAATGGCCTCATGACTTTCATCAATGGAAATCTCATATAATTTCACAACGATGTCAACCATGTCTAAAATAATTTGTTTGTTGAATTTGATTGCTATTTGATATTAGTTTGAATATGTTCATTGTTACTTGAATAACAAAAATGCTGTAATTTGAAAATAAAACCTGTCTGTCATTTGTTGAGTTTAAAAATACCACACTGTGAATATATGCTCTTTGACTTTCTCTCTGTCCCTCTCCATCACGTGAGCTTTGATTACGTTCCAGTACTAAAACCTAAGAGGGATGTTTTTTATCACGTCCGCGTTTGTGCCATATAAAGCGAGTGAGTCTGACCATGACAGGGAAAAGGAGGGAGATAATGTTAGGTGGACTTAGACATTGGGGACTTTGGTAGGCGGGATTTGAGGCGGAAAGCCGGTACGCTCTGTTACAATACACTTCATAAGGTCTTTTGGGGGGTCTCTGACCTCTAAGGGTCAGGAAAAGGCCTAGTACCAAGGCCGTGTGCCCTCTTAAAGGGACTTCATTCTATGCCCAGGGCTACAAGCAGTCGTATAAGCCTTAGGGCAGTAAGCGACTTAAAACCAGTTACTTTACCTTACCTGACCATGACAGGGAGCAGCTAGCCTTCGAAGAGGACGGACGTGTTTCTTGGAACTCCCGGAGAACAAAGGAACAAAGGAACAAAGGAAAAGAAGAAAGAGGAAAATAAGAAGGAAAAAAGAAGGAACAGGACAAAGAAAAAGATCCAAATTTCTTTTATGAATACGCTAAATAGTAAAAGGACTAACAGAAGAAAAGAAGATATCAGCAGAACCAATATTTATTTAAAAATACTCCACTGTTGTTTTAACGGCGGTGGAGTAGTAAAGATCTTTCATATTGCCATATTTTGGGCTGTTTTTGGCTATGAGCCCTCTATGGGTATACAACACTACTGGTGGCCCTTAAAAAAGATTGGCTTTAAATTATTTCCTAACTTCCCAAAATACCTAATTAAGATCTTAAATCTTCCAGGGTAATTTATACCCCTAGGAATTGGACTTCCTTTTCGAAAATCAAATAGTACGCATATTACACAAAAACAAGAACCAAGCACATAATATGAAATGTCACAACTTATATTCATTTTAAACGTATGTGGCTCACACATGTTTGGCAGATAGTCAGGAACTCACACCCCCAATAGATAATGGAAAACACTAGATTACAAATTAAATACAATAGGGCGTGCACGACATACATTGCCAAGATGAACACAAAAGACTACGGGAAGCAGGAGGATAGACGGAACGAGACAACAAGGAGGAAAAGCGCTCCGGCCACACAATCTCACAGAGAAAAGATTACAATTTCAATTGCCTGTAAAGTGTGTAGTGGACCTGGGGTTAGGACAGCAGCCAGTAACAGCCATCCGACTGCGGAAACAGAAGGGAAAACTAGGTGGGGCGGCCCTTTACTGGATCATTTCCTTTGCCTTTTTTGGGTCCAGCGTTGAGGCACAATGGGATGTTTTGGTGGGACTAACGAATAAAACTTCCTTTAAGGTTATCAAAAAAGGTTAAGCACCATAACTATAAAGCCAAGCACAAGGCTAAGTGCCTCCCTGGGCAGCAATATCACAGAAAAGTGATAACCGGCTAAGGCGGTGAGCAACCAGGGGGGTTAATAGGCCCATGCGCCGAGGCTTTTAAAAAAGTGTCTAGCTCTGAGACACGGGTGAGCTCGGCCTCGAACGGAGGAGAAGCCACTAGCCCTTCTCAGGGCTTAGAGTCATAAAACACGAAAGTGAATACATGACTATAATACAGATGCCGATGCCGATGACAGTATGACCATTCACTGTTGACTCGACAGCCTACGAAGATGCCTTTTAGACTAGCTAAACTCAACGAAGCTTACATTCAATTACATCGTGTCAGGCAAAACCTGATACATAAGCCGGAAGGAATAGAGAATGTTAGGATGCTCTCTATAGCCAAAGACATCATAGAAGATGTCTTTAGAGACTGAATTAGGAAAAATCAAGAATGGACTTAGAAATACAAGCTTCAGAAAAGCAGAGAGAAGAACAGCAGCAACAGCAACAGCAACACCATTAACCAGAAAGAGGATTTGTGGACTGTCGAATAGACACCAAAGAATTATCTTTCTCTTTTCTCAGAAGCAGACCTTATCATATAGGAAAGCCTGCTGCCAGACGGGATCGCAATCTTAGACAGTAAAATAGCAAAGATTGCCATTACTCTCCGTCAACAAGAAACAGCCCTTTTCAGGGCTACCCAATATTCTAGAACAGATATTCTCCTTTCATTTGCCAAAATTTTAAAAAATTTAGAAAATAAATAGAAGTGTGCCTATAAACACTTCGTTCTTTTGGTCAGTAAAATAAACAAAAATAATCCACCCTTTGTTTTTCTCTGTCTTGTCAAAAAAAATCGTGTCTGTGTTTGTAAGTCAAAAAAGTATATAAAAATTACGTAAGTTATTCTTTTAAGTCTATTTCATATCATGGTAAACAAATTAGGTGTTAAGAGATGTTTTTCATAACGTCCGTGCTCCACAAATATAAATCCAAAAGCACGTCAATCTAGCTACCATTGTGAATCAGTTCACATCGAACATGAGTAGAAGAATTGCCAAGCTTCTTGAACACCAAATGCACCTGGAGTATGCCAGGTGCATTTTAGGTGAGCTAACCAGGGAGGCCATAGAAGAAAAAATTAAGCAAGAGGAGGAGGAAATAAAGAAGAAAGAGAAGGATGAAAATATCTTGCCTCACCTCTTAATTTTACTGCAGTGTGAGGTGATTCCTGAGATGAGGATACCTCCAGCAGCAGCAGCAGCACAACCACCAGCCATGTTACTGCCAGCAGCACAACTTATTCATCCATTGTTGTGGTATAGGAGGGAAGCCTTCACTGTCCCAGAGACAGAAGACTGGGAGAGTGAAGCCACTTAACCTCACTCTGCTCTCCCAATTACAGATGTCAATTGGGGGCCCCGAGTGGCCGAGTGGACTAAAACGCTGTCCGTTACGGATCACTGCCATCTCACCTCTGTCTGCGTGGGTTCGAGTCGATGATTCGGCAAATGTGGATATGTGAGAAAGCTTGCAATAGCTTCTCGTGGGTCGGTGGTTCTTTCTGGTGATTTCCCGGTTTCTTCCTCCACCATTAATACTGGCCGCCATGAATAGCCTATCGTGTGCTGAAAAATGGCGTTAAACACAACAACAACAACAACAACAGATGTTAATTGGGAAAATGACTGGAGCCGGCGATGTGTGTGAGGTGCCCGTCCTGGAAGATTCCAGCATTAGCCATGTGGCTATGGAGTTCCAAAAAACTATCAGCCCTTTTCAGGGCTAACCAGATCTCTAGAAAATAGAGACTATTCAATTTGCCAATTCGTATAAATCTAGTGTTGTTTATGTCTATACATTTTCAAGCTCCTTCGTTATATCTTTTTCCTGTTTTAAGTTCTCATTTTTTACCTAATTCAAAGACATCTGTTGTGAACTAATGTTTCTTTGGTGATAGTTGCCAATGATCTCGCTAGCTGTGCTGTCACAGCTATGTTGAATGTGGTTGTTAAGGATTAGGGGTCGGTCTCCAGGGTTATTGGAGGTGCAAATTTACCACCTGCCATTGTTTATAAGGCTTCTACGTCTTGTTGATCTTTCAATTTTTCCAGGTCAATCTGATACTTGGTCGGACAGGCATTTCGACAATTTTCAGGGAGAGTAAAAAAGTTGTCATTAGTAAATCGTGGTTACTTCCAAAATATATGCTCCAGGAAAACGTCGTGTTTTGGTGATATTCATTTTTGAGTGGAATCGTTTTTTTCACCAAGATGTTGTCCATCTGGTTGTGATGTTGTCCATATGAAATGTACCATGTCATCTTCTTGATGCTTTGCGAGGACCGAATGTATTGGCTAACACAAGATTGTTGTAGGCAGCAAACTCCAATAGACTGAGTCCTCTTTCAGTTGTCTCTGCATTTTAGGAGGGTCCACTGTTGCTTTTCCAGTTCGTCTGTGAATCAACTCCCACATTTGCATTCCAGTCTACTTGTACAAACATAGTGTCCATCTTGCAGTTAGTTGTAAAAACATTTCCAGTTCGATGTGGGTGTATATGAAAGTATAATTGTGATGTTGAAGTGATTTGCCCTCAGGCGTATTTTAAAAAGCCTGCTTGAGACTGGCAAGCAACAAGTATTACTGTTAACAATGCCCTTGTAAATAAGAAATCTAACGCCATGATTATTTTGTCCCCTCTTCCGTTGAAATAGGCTCTATGTTGTTTATTTCTCTAAATTTATACCAGCGCACTTTGCAGATGCTAGTAATGAATGATCTTGCTGTACCTCTCCAACTCACGTGTACGTTCTTTTAATTTTCCCATAGCCCACAATGTTCTATCGTTCCGTGCACCGATGACGATGTTGTCTCCCTCACGGATCTTGGTAATATGAGCATCATCAGCACACTTGTCACTTCCGTCCTGGTATGTACCGGAATGCGAGGGCATTGTTTACCCAGGATGTGACCACAGCCCAAATCCACTAACATAATGTGTAACGCCTAGGAGCTCTTTCACCCTGGCCGTTGACTTCATCGAGGAAGACATCTGCCAATTGATGATGTGCTATCATCACACTATTTTAGTTGTGAGCCTAGTGGGGGAAAAGAGTCTTATTCCATTCCGCACTGATCCTATGGTTTCTGTACCACTGCCGCTATCGACGATATCAATGTTACAGAATCTTTCATATTTTCATTAACATGGCCGTTGGCTGCCAGAGATGAAATAAAGTTTGAAGGATTTAACATTTGTCCAGTCAGTTTCTTAACTGCCTTTGGCGTTAGAGAGATCATTACATATATAAGTGATATGTTTTGACCGCGGTGATGGAATTATGCGGTGTTGGATCAACATGCGATTGATACTAAATTTGATAACAATTTTGTTCCACGTGGCGAGGAATATCTGCTTCAGAGTTATGTTGCCAGACTTTCTAAAAGGCTGAAATATAATTTAAGTGTGAGCACAATAGAAACAGACTGTTGGAACCACCCTATTGTACCACTACCATCTCGAGACCAACTTGTGGTCATAGCTTTGGCACATCGAAATACGAGGTCGAAGATTACATAGCAGGCATAAAAAGCAGGCAGGGATAGTGTCTGCAAAGATAATGTGGAGTTCACCGACAAATCTACTCTGGTAAACAGGGTAACAGTGTTAGGAAGAACGGTCGTTTCAAACACAATTCTGCTGTGTGATGAATGTGATGTTAGACACCAGAACATACAATCCAGTTACCAAGCTATAATCGATGGCTGTCGAGGAAAATGATTAGCATGTTTGAGACTGTGTTTACGAAAATGACCCATCCAATTACAAATACGGCAGTGAGCTGTTAAAGACCCAAAACAGTTAGCTGATTTACAGACAGTAGAGATCGATTACATGTTTGCTAGCTTATATTGCGTAATTTACCAGTGCATTGATCTGGTAAGATAGTAACTTCACTTGAAAGCGCCACCGATTATAAGTCCACTTGACTCAACATGGGCTTGCATACATTTCATCAAATCATGCATTTGCGTGTAACGGAATGGTCGACTCGTGGGCTGTAGATACGTTGGCTTTAGGTTAGATCAGTAACCAAAGTCTAAAACTCAGAATGATGTTCCTTCTGCATTTCAAATACCTCAAAGCATCATTCATATACAGAATCATCATGATGCAGTTGCGTTTAAAGTAAACTTTCTTATTACGTATATTTACTAGCTATTAACAAAAATGAAGATACATGTTTGTTTTGTTGTGACGGATGATATACAGTGTGAATTTCAGTCTGGTAGGTGGGTGAGACTGAATTAGAAGTCGTGTTGAATTTCTGAGGAAGACAATAAGTAAATGTTATTACAGTATTTGGTTCAAAAGATTATAATTAGTAAAGTTCACGTTATTTATTTGTTCATCAGCGTAACTCAAAACTGGTATTGTCAGTCTAATGTGACACAACCTCTCGTTCTTGTCTATCTATGGGTTCCTTTAATCTCCTGTTACAAGTTATTCTACCACTGCCTCTAAGTCACCTTCTCTGTATGCTGTGAAGAAAAAGTATATACTTTCTTCAATTTAAATAGATGATAATGTTTCTCTCAATTCTGGATATTTACTTACTGGCTGGATGTCAAATTTACTTTTTGATAAGACTCATATAATATATTTGGCATAATATAGGAAATTCTTGTTTTCAAATTCACCTTGTATTATACATCCTTTCTATTATAAATCCATTGCTGTATCCATCGTGCTATACGCACGTCTTAGTACTTAGGAATGGTCCTCATCAAAATTCACAACTCGTTTCCAACAGCATGTTATAACACACAAGTCAAACTTCATTAAAAGTTTAGTAGAATCATATTGTCATATAGAAGCAGTTCTTTAAACAGGATTCGGTAATCCGTCAAGTCTTGAACGATGCCATAGACTTACATCCACAGACTTTTTTATGATGACAAAAGCCGTTGCCTGGCAAGATTTATAGCATCTTTGCTAAGTGGACTTATTGTGTTGTCAAAAATACACTTTCAAACAATGCTGTGTTTCCGTGTATGTCCATGCGAAATGCAGATAACTTGCTCTCTTGGTTGGTGAATATAATATATTTCTGAACACTACGAGCCGGTGCATGTGTATAATAGTATGATTTTATGTATTGTATAAGCGTGAGTATAAACACCACCATCCGTTTTGTTGGATGGTCGCTTTTGGACATTAATCAAAACTTTGGGTGTTGGATAGTATATCTTGAAATAGCTGACGGGTAGTAATTCCAACGTGTGTCTTACATAGTAGTCAAAAGTGTATTAAATAGTAAATCTTGACAATTTGACATTGTATAGTCTGCAATGGGTATTATATTCTTGAACATGGAAATAAGCTATAACAGTCCTCACTTCAGCAATACCATTCCTATAAAGGTTCAGTTAATCTCGGTTAAACCTTTTGACATTTCTGATACTACGTTTCTCAAAGAGGGTCAGAATTGCGCCACATGTAAACCTACAGCGTAAAATTCCCGTAGGGGGCCTTGGTGACTAGAATTACTGCATCTTCTCCGCTACGTATAACGCAACTTGTAAAATGTTTGATGGATACGCCCTCTTATGTGACCTCTATTTTGACAGCCATGTCCGCATACTGATAAAACTCCAGTAATTGATTGTCAAATAGCAAATAATTTCTGAATAACTTCATCAGAAGGAACAATGCAACTTTGTAAAAGCCTGCATTTACTCCAATCTCTAAAAAAAAACAATAATCCCCGTCTTGCCATAGCGTAGTTTAGCGAAAGTATTGTGTTTATTCGCTAGCACACTGCGTTTATTTGGAATAAAACTGTGTTTATTTTTAGTATTAATGCGAATATTTTAATATATTTTCTCATTTAGTCCATTGGCACTAACGGGCTAAAGTAAAATGTTTCAGTTGTGTCTTCGCCACTCTTGACAATACAATAGTAATCTATTTAGTTTTAAATATTTCCTTATGCTACGTATTGTGCAATGCTCATCTTGTATATTATTGTATTTAGATCATTTACGTATTCCTACTTCACTGTATAGTCCATGTCTTTACCAACATAACCTTACGTTTTAAATTGATATTACTGTCAATGACCCACAAAACAGGAGTACAAAAAGTTGAGGAGAAAAAGGCGCTCAAGGGAAATGAGTTTGCCAGAATGAACAGAGTTCGTGGTGTAAGAATTGGAAACAAAACCTCGAATTTATCAAAAGCTTAGCACGTTAGCAGTTATATAGTAAAGAGATGGGCTCAAAGGGTATTAGCAGATTCGAGTTCTAAAACGCTCTTGATTTTATCAATACTCTTTTCGTCGCCCCACTCTAAGATATATCTAGTATCTTATTCGCGCATGACATCTAATAAAGTACAATATGATTACAGCTTCTAGTTGTAAACAACAAAATGTAACACGTTCTCCCTTGTATCCAAGTTCAGACATATAAGACTCCCTGGGCTGCGTTTGTTTGTCGGCGACTACAACCATACACCATTTGGGGTCCTCAACTCAACCAGTAACATTTATATATTGATTGTTAATTAAAATTATAACTCAAAGAGTAACTTTGTTCCGAAAAACTATATAACAAAGTGTAACTTAGGTCGACTTTCATTTAAGGTCTAGACGATTAATGTTTAAAGTGCGTCGATTTCACTATTAAGTATCCCAGTTGTTGGTTATTCATGCGAAAGCAGGATTTTATATGCAGATATTCCATATTTACTATATTGTATTTGTCATCAAATATTTATATTATTCGATCTGGAAAAGTAGACTACAGTAGACATAGATAAATTTAATTGAAAGTCGGAGTTGCATCACATAATAAGAAACATTAGATCGTTTGAGATATTTTACCGTGTAGGCATGCCGGTGTTGGATAACGCTCTCTCAGGTTTATGACCTCTTTCTTCGGTAAACAAAGCTGAATTTATTTACTCCCATAAATTAACATTTCAACCATTCTTGTATGTTGGGTGAATTCCATGTTACAGATATACTGACCAACCCCTCTCCCCACCTACACTAACAGATGACCAATTCTCTTAGTTTCTGGTTATTGTTGCTATTTTTATTATTTTGGGTATAATGCCATTTTTCATAAGGCAATTTATAACGAAGTAAAGGCATAAGTTAAGTCCAATAACTGTATTTGAGCTTACGCAAGGATTGTCTTTTATCACCTATACTCTCTCCTTTAATTTTTGACGGTGTAAACCCTTCCTAATTGACGGTAACTGGAGAGGCTCGGTAAAAACATAAGAACTATTTTAATTGCTTTAAGTAGATTATCTCAGTCTTTGTTGGCACATCCCACCAGTTGTAAAATATACTCAGTAGACTGAACTCATATTTTTTAATATGGAAATTTAAAGTTAATATGGATAAACCCAAAACTGATTATATTTTGCAAAATTTGTTAACTTATTAAAGAGGAAGCGTAGTACAGATGTAAAGATTGAATCATATTACAAGTATATAGGATGCATTTTCCTGAAAACCGTCCTTCTATATGTGAACGAAAATTCTATCTTATCAGGCCTTGTTAGTTACGTTTTTCTTATATAAAACATATTTCATTATATGCTATGAATAATGCAACATTGTATTTATGACTCGATCTGTTCCAAAATTTAGATCATTTTCACTGGAAAGAGTAAATGTCATTCCAAAATAACATTTCAGGACATATATTTGAATCTGTAGTGGGATTTCAAACACGGATATATTATTAGATTGTGTTATTGTGATCGAACAAAGAACTGCTGGAACATCACCATCACACGAAGCCACAACAAGCACATCAACACGTCCAGTGTTGGATTTAATTTTGATTTAATTTGGATTTTCACTACTGTTTATTCAGAACATTAACCATGAAGATACCAGTCTGTGATTCTAGGATTATTTAGGAGTCAATGCACAATTCCCGTAAGTTCCTTTTTACATTTCACGTTTACTTTTTATGCTAGGGAAATAAATTAAGTTTTAAAAAACTTGTTGCCTCTTGCTTTTCAATACTACTTGTTTTAAGATCATAGTCATAGTAAATATTTGCGGGAAAATCCTGGCATTAAATTCATAAATAAGATAGTATATCAGTTAATAAATATAGCCCTAGTGTTTTATATATATATATATATATATATATATATATATATATATATATATATATATATATATATATAGAGAGAGAGAGAGAGAGAGAGAGAGAGAGAGAGAGAGAGAGAGAGAGAGAGAGAGAGTTTAATACAAACAATACTGTCATACAGGTTAGAGAAATCGCCTTGCCTGCACGCACCAGCCCATATACCGTCACGACTAAGCACGCATCACCAATAAATGATGGCACTGAATCGGTATTATATGAGCTCGTGCGTAACAGAAACACAACCCAGTAAATAATTCGCATATATATATATATATATATATATATATATATATATATATATATATATATATATATATCTATATATATATATATATATATATATATATATATATATGCACACAGTCGTTCTAAATTACTATGAAATAAATCAAGATATATAGGTATAGGATTGTTCTATTACAAGGCGATGGGTGCCATTTACTCGCGGACCTGGGTTCGAAACTCCGTAGAGTACGAATTTAATTTCTCTAACCTGTATGATAGTATTATTTGTATTAAACTATTCATTCTGCCCACGATTATCGAGATTCTACTACAGAATCCAGAAATAGCACTGTCTATTCTGTCTGAAATGAATCTAGGACTCAGGCACTTCAATCTCATGACTTATTTTTAGCAATCCGTCCAATGCAGCTAGATAAATACAGATATACAAACCAATAAATAGTTACATCAATGAAATACATCTTTCGATTCAATTTAAACCGAGCCTCATGCGCTAACGCCATCCAAGGTTCAGTCTAAATTTTTATATATGTCGACTAGAACCGAAACTGTTTCTGAGACTGCAATTATTTCGATACTGATGGATATAAGGCTATAACTGAAAGATAAAGACACAGTTTTGAAGATCTGACAGCGACCACTTATAAATCATGTTCTGATAACGTATGTCATTACCATAATCGCTAATTTTATAACACAATCAGACGAAGTCTTACATCTTCGCGTTTGGAGACTGAGCAGTGTGGATGAAGATCATGTATTTGCACCGAATGATTTGATTCCCTTTCATATTTATTGGAAAGCTGCATTTCCATAGGCTAATTCAAAGGTCACCAGAACATGACCCTTAAGCGGTCATCGTCAGATCTTTACGCAGAGATCTGATTGTGATCAGACTGAGAGATTCTCTAATAACAAATATTCATCGTTTGGAGACAAGAATGAAAGCTCAGGGTACAAAAATTTAACAGTGGGAGGCTGTCGAATCGCGATGAGATGTTCTCGTTCGTGGTTTACATGAAATTGAAAAGAAATCGTTGACAGAAACATAACATTAAGTGTTAGTATCCCTGCTGATCAGTTGCAATAAGCGTTATGATTGAACTAGGGAATAGAATAAGCAGCAGGAATGCTCCACGACCATTCATTGTGATATTATCGTATTATAAGGAAAAGATGAGAGTTAATTAAGATATTTTGAAGAAACAAAAAACAAAAGGTGAAGTAAAATAATCAAATGACCAGCCTGACGACTAACTCAGAATTCACACAAGGCAGATAATGGAAAAGGGATTAAGTTTAATTCAGAATTCAGACGAGTCAGACAAGATCTATGCTTCCTTGGGCGGGTTCACAAAGAACTTAAATCGTATCTGAATCAATATATTGACGAAGTAAAGAAAGCATTATTAAGATATGATAAGATGTTTGTGGAAGGGAAGACATTTGAATATGATTATTTTAATAAGTGCCTTGTTCAAGAACAATGGGGATTAGATCTGGGTGTTCTTCGAATTTCGGAGTACATATGTTTGAACATATCAAGTCATCTGAAATAGTGTTATAAATATTTAGTTTGTATTATTTGTTGCATTTTCTTAATGATTATATGTAATGTACTTCTGTATTTTGTGAATGATTTTATCCAAAATTAAGGTCATGATGTAATTGACCAATAACATTTATTTTGTAAACATCATAATACATAGGTAATATTACTCAATCAGTCTGGATTAAATATTCAGATTATTATTAATGGCAAACATGTTTACTTATATCTGAGTCTAGGACAGTAAAGTCTGCATTTGGACATTCCAAAACAAAATGTCAAATTTGAATGTTTTATAGATGAGACTGACCTACATCCTTGCTTTATTATTGTATCTTAGATTTGTATACACAGTTGTTTACTTGAAAAAGTATTCGTTCTTGTCTTAAAGTCAGAAGCAGAGTTGTAATGTTGTGTTCAGTTTTTAACTTGTTTGGATTTATTTCTTCAAATTATTACTCACTGGAATTACAAAACAGTCATATATATTTCTTAGACTAAACCTTTAGTTTGGAATTAAAGTGAATTCAAACACAGTCATGATAGATTATATTATTGTGATATACCAAAACACTATCAGCACATCACAACACTCCATGTAATTGGCATATTAGAATGTTCCAGACTATAGACACATGAGCACATTCAGTATTGGAATTTATTTGGAATACCACAGGAATTGAGACTTGTTATAGAGCATTTATGAATATTTGTGATTTATTTCACAAAACTGAAAGTTCTATTTAAATCTTTACCTTGTATTCTAGGAAAATAGATTATTCGTTAGATTTAACAAAACTTGTTAACTTTTTACTCTTTTCTGTTACTTAATTTAAGACTATCGATTCGTAACAAATAGATGCCAGCAATCTTTTCGACTTCCTTTCTACTTTCGATTCTTTGTGGAAAGAAAGGGATTATTTTAGCCAGCAGAATATAAAACTTGTCCCACAGTTTCTTTGTTGTTGTCATTTTGCTACTGTTGATGTTTTGTTGTTGTTGTTGTTTAATAGGAAAGATATCGACCATTCTGGAATTTCATTACAGATAGGTCTAATACATTGTATTCATCAATGTCACGTGATATTTTATTTCATTACTTGTCTAATGTTTTAATCCTTCAAAGTATTCCTCTTTTATCGCCTGTAGAACCGATTATCACCATGTTATATCCAATACATTACTTAAAGCCTATTGCATTTACATGTGAAATTATATGAAAATGTGCTTCCTTAGTAATAGTCCGAAAAAACAAGTGCAAAAACTGAATTATATATTCATTTCGTTTTCATGTCTAAAACTTAATAATAAAAGAATACAAAGCAAGAAACAAAGTAATTTAATTTATGATGTATTTCAAAATAGATACACAACCGTCGACTCATCAATAGACAGCAAAAATAGTCATGCGCACATAGCACTTCCCAGCTTTGTGTAGCTTTATGATGGCTACTCGTCTGGAGCAGGGACAGAAACCGGATCGCATGTTTCTATCAGTCAGACAAATCTTTGAAATCTTCATCAATTAGGAAAATGGAAGTCAGTGGATTATCTTCATCAGTGAAATTCATATTGGTTTTTTTCCTGTTATTTGTAAACGGAGTGGATACCATTCTAGGTCCTTTGCCCAGAGGTAGATTCCCAAAATCCATTTAAGGAGTCAGAACACATATACAAGCATAGTCATATTAAAAATACCAGGCCAAGTTTACTTATCCAGGAACATTTGTCATAATGGCAAAACACACTATTTACATAAATGGGTAACTATGGCTAATTTGACAAGTCTAATTCGAGCTCGTGATTCTCTATAAATTTAGCAGAACTCTCCTTCTGCGGTGCATGATATGACAAAATGTGTGGAAATATGAGCGATTAGACCCTGGCAGACATGATAGAGCCAACCATGAAATCGAAATATGATTGCAGATGGAAGATAAAAGACTAGAGCAACAGCTGGTCTATTCCCATCGAAAGAATTCAATCTTTTATGATGTGCCAGATAGATATGGAGAGAAAAAAGAGGATGCATAAAAAACTACTAACGTTGTTTGATGTTCTTTAATTATATTCGGAGAGGATAAATGTTGAAAGAGAAAGTCTTGGCACGCTATAGAGAGACAAGGAAAGAAGAGCGTGACGCAACCGACAGGACCACGGCTGAGAATGAAGATAAGCAGCAGCTTGCAGACCAGTTAATGTGCGAATATAGCTGAGAACTTCCAATTCAGATTGGAAAAATGTTAGTGCCAATTTGAATGCCGACCGTGACAAAAAGGAAAGAAATCCTCCTTAGAATCATGACAAGTGAATAATCGATTTTTACATCTACGTATTTAATGAGATTAGAAATGCTACTAACCTAAGTCTGTATGAAGTTGTTTAGTGTGAAATACATCTGGATTAAGTGGAAAACATTCATGACAAAATGTTCCTGGTTTACTTAACTACGTTGATATACAAGGACTTGTTGAAATGTGGGAACAAGCTATAGCTCAGGTCCATAGTAATGGTTATAAAATGTGACACTCTAAGAACTAACTTAAAACCAGTTAAAGAAATTCAGTTATGATCTCGGTGTATGTAGTAAAACTTACTCGAGTTTTTCAATATATCTAGAGAAACAAGTATCTCAGACATATTGTTTGGTTACTTATATCTAACGCAAGCATGCTAAAGTGGAACTTAATTTTGGCTTTTTATCTATATGTCACCCAAATATTTCTCACCCTGCAAAACCTGTATATGCAGTTTACATAAATGACATAGCTTTCCTAAAAATGTCAATGAAATGACAATGATTTTATTTCCCATAAGCCAGATGTTTCAAATATGGAGGTGTTCAAGAAGAACAAAATAAAGCAAGACAAGTATGATAGCGTTAATCGAGATGTAAGGGAGATAAATAATTATGGAGAACAAACTTCAACATCAATGTAAGATGACTGTGTTAAGGGTCGCTAATGAAAGATGCGTATCAGAAAAAGACAAAGCAAAAGAAAAAATGATTCCCGGGAATATATAACATTTTAAAAGCTATCGTCCTTCGGCATAGATGATAGATTGGAATATATATATATATATATATATATATATATATATATATATATATATATATATATATATATATATATATATATATATATATATATATATATATATATGTGTGTGTGTGTGTGTATATATATATGTGTATATATATATATATATATATATATCTATATATATATATATCTATATATATATATGTGTATATATATGTATATATATATATATATATATATATATATATATATATATATATATATATATATATATATATATATATATATATATATATATAACAAGCAACATAAAGAAAGTAACAATGCAGGACAGATTTATTCAATGCTTTCTAATATGTAAAGAAACTTGTACGCTTCGCCAATTTACGTATTCAATCTAAGTGCAGAAATATACATGTCATTACAACCATAGTGGGTGCCTTGATTTTTTTAAACAATTTCATAATTTCCTTAGTCAATTTTTAAAACATAATTTGGGCAGATTATGTTGCCTCAGATAAGAAGTTTTTATTTTTTATCAAAATCTGTTTTGCGTATTTTTTGTACAGAAAATTCATCTGCTTGTGAGAATTTGTAGTTTGAGTTCTGAGTTCCAAAATGTTCATATAAAATGTAATACATGAATTTTCATTTTCCAATGTATTGCCTATTACCTCTCTCTTTCCTGATTTTAAATAGGTCTGCGATATCCCTGCGCCTCAGTATGCATTCCTGTGCCATTTAGAAAACTAGTTATTGGTTATATTAAAAATCTCCGTTTTCTAACAGGCCTTCCTATACAGAACAGTGCCTCCAAAATATTTGTAAATTATAATGTATTTAATTTTGATGAAGTAATGAGAAAGTATGTATTCTCAATGATGATAAGAATATCTAATAGTCAAAACTGTATATTGAAATCTCTATAGAAATATGACATTCATTTAAATTCTCATATTATTAGTAGACAGAACAAATTACTCTTTAAATGTGCCACTTAATTTCATTCTTAACGATACAGGACACAGTCTACTGTTGTAGATGTATCTGTAAACTTGTACATAAGATATATATATATATATATATATATATATATATATATATATATATATATATATATATATATATATATATATATATATATGATCTTTTATGTTTACAATGTTATTACTTTATATTTTAATTTAGATGTGTGTGGGGCCCTGAGTGGCCCAGTGGTCTAAAGCGCTGTCCGTTACGGATCACTGCCATCTCACCTCCGCGTGTGTTCGAGTCTAGGATTCGGCGAATGTGGATATGTGAGAAAGCTTGCCAGTAGCTTCTCGTGGGTCGGTGGTTCTTTCCGGTGATTTCTCGGTTTCTTCCTCCACCATTAATAGTGGCCGCCATGAATAGCCTATCGTGTGCTGAAAATGGCGTTAAGGCAACAACAACAACAACAACAATTTAGATGTGTTGACTATGTAATCTGGAATAAAGAATTATTGTGTTATCTTACAGATATAGAACCTAGAGAGGACTGGTCACAGTCTGAACCATTCTGTTTTCCAACAGTTACGGTAATTGCTGCTGAATGACTGTTTGAATAATCAGAATGGTATTTTCAGCACTGCGTCTTTCGTGTTTGTTGTTGTCTTCACGAATATCACGTCGTTCAACTTGTTTCAAAGTTATATTAGTGATTCAGTAAACTCGTCCACATCGTTAAGTTTATGATCGCTTCTTTCAAAATGACAATACAGCTTATTTACTTTATTCACAAACAAACCAAAAGCTTAAGTGTCTACTACGTGATAGTACATTGTTTACAATCAAAGTATTTTCCCAATACACCATACTTGTTTTATACACGCGTGTTATGCAATATAAAACAGTGCGATATGAATAATTACGAAATGAATCTGAGAATGCAAAGTTAACGGAGAAAAATATGCATATAGTATATAGTATTACATAACGGTCAACTTATTCTTGATAATACAACTACTAGTAATAATTTCAATAGGAACAAGAACGACAGCACCACCACCTATAATAATAATAATAATAATAATAATAATAATAATAATAATAATAATAATAATAATAATAATAATAATAATAATAATACTGTTTCATTATTGCTGCTATTATTAGGATATTTTATTTAATCATCTCAACGAGAATAACGTTGTTCCAACAAAAATTACCCAAACCATGATATCATGTGGCGTGCGGTTGATGATATGCGTGTATCCTTCGCTCAAAGTATTACTGTGCTAAGTAATTGTCCATTGAAACAGTTCATTAGTGGCAAACAATGTCAACATTTCAGTCCAATTTATGTTTAGCATATTTATATTACTTTAGTATCGTCTGACCTCTCATTTGGCATGCTTGTGTACTTGTCATTTGGCATGCTTGTCTACCAATACTGCGCCTTCAGTACGAATGACATATATATGTGCTATTACGAATACGAGCATACAGTAATCTTTCTTTCACGCGAATATCGCAGTTCAGTGGTGAAAGTTACACTTTAGGTTATGTAACCATGGATCGTCAAATGTATTCTAACCGGTATAGCATCAAACAATGTCACATCACAAGTGTTGGAGATTCTGTGTTGAAAAAATGTTTCGCCTCTGTACAATGATCTGTTTATTCCAAAGGAATGTTCTTTGATGTACAGTTTGTAAAAAAAAGTGTAATCTACTTGAGACGTTAATACTAGTTCAAAGTTGTTATAGACTATTTTTTCATGCACATCAAATGAAACGTGCAATGTCTGTCATAATGAATGAAATTGTTACTTCCTTCTATCTAAATAATTTTCACTGAAATAAAAGCAACGTGAGATGGATATTCAACTAGTTTCCTACATTCTATTTTAAATCATCACACAAATGAAATCATCTACACGTATAACGTTTATGTGCTATTTTGCATGCCAGCATGCATTTTCTAATAATCAATACTAAATTTATTCATTCTTAATATGTAATATGCCATATATAACACGACCTTTTGGAATGCTGTCCGAAATCATCAATGTAAATTGTTAACTTTCTCTTTTTCTATTCTGTTATCTATATTTCTAAAAAGATATGTCGTTATGAAGGAAATGAAGATTGATTGATTGATTGATTGATTGATTGATTGATTGATTGATTGATTGATTGATTGATTGATTGATTGATTGATTGATTGATTGATTGATTGATTGATTGATTGATTGATTTTATGCACACATATCAATCTATCTAACTAACTAACTATATATATATATATATATATATATATATATATATATATATATATATATATATATATATATATATATATATATATATATATATAAACAAACATAATATAAAACAAACATGCGGATTTCAGAATATTGTGAGCAGTAAACTGTTTGCGATTGGTTTAAACTACTAGCGTTCAAAATGTTGTTTCAAAATCGCTTTTTTAAACGATAGTTATACACATACGTTCTGAAGAGATAATCGTTTCGTATAATGACAAAATCTCAGGGAAATATAAACTGCTTCGGTACTAAATACATACTGCTTCGAAATTAAGCAAATACTGAGTTGAAAGTAAACAAATATTGCTTCGAGATTAACAAATACGGCTTCAAAATTAAACACACTCGATTGCTTCAGATAATAGCTAGAAAAAAGGTTTGTTGAATTTATCGACTGATTCTAGAAAAATCCCGAAAATGCAATTTCACTGAAAATTCAGGGAATCCACCAGCACATGTATTCCGCACTTGGAAAAATCTCCATGTGTGGACGGAACAATGTTGAAAAAGCAAACATTCTCTATTTAGGAATAGTTAATGTTGTGGTTTATAAATACACACATCTGTATGTAAGTTATGGTTCCAGGTGGCACGATAAAACGATTACGACATGACGCACAGTAACATCGAGGCAATCTCTGCTAAGAACAGGATATGAATTAGAGTTTGTATTTAGTACATACCATTTTGTTTACGCTTTCTATACATATTTTAACTTTTAAATTAAAAACTAATTGGGATTTATACAAGTTCGATTTGATACGTCTAAAATATATCGAGTAGCGTACATCAGATGAAACTTCTAAATAATTCTAGTATGAGTGTGTCATATAGAAATAAGAGCGAACACTTGTATCGTACGCCAGATCAACCGTGAAATATTCACGGTGTCTGCAACAAAGGTATTTGCAATCTTTGCTTTAATTGCAAAATAAAATCAGGTAAAATAGAATAAAATACAAAGTATGTAATGACATAATGGTGTTAGCACTAAAAAGAACATTCTCCTGTTAGTTTATAAATAAAGCTCATCGTTCATGATACAACAAAAAAATGGTTAAAGAACAATTTTTCCCAAAGTATTTGTAATTCAAGTCGAAAAGAAATGCATTTCTTTAATCGTTAATTAATATATGATTGGAAAAATAACGAAACTAAAAATTATATCAATAGGTAAAATCTATATTCTGCTCTTAGAGAGACGATGATGATGTATTCAATTTTCCAAAGTATGTGGAAGAAACATTTTATGAAGATAGATAAACATCATATGCCAATAATAAAGGAGATAATAAAAAAAGAAATTGGCGATGATATTAAAATGAAAGTGTATAATACAAAACATATCAGGAAATACACCATAAAAAAGAATCGCAAGATAAGAAATGTACGTTTCCTTCAGTAAAGTATAATTAATTCTTCGCCAGAATGATCTTATAGTAAATTACAATGCGCCAAACCTGATTAGAGTGAATAAGTTACCCGATTAATTATCTCAGTGATGAAGACAAATAACGACATCATGTTCTGTATTACTTGAATGTTATTGATGTTAAATATTTCAGAAATTTACGTAGGTTTAGTAACTCATTAGGTACTGTTAACTTCGACCTATCAGCAAAGCATGTCACACTGCCCTTTTTCCTGTCTTTTCCTTATTTTATCATAAACTTATTCTTAAAGGCATATTTTAAGCCCTATTTTCCAATTAAATTTCTAGTACCACGGTTAAAACAATTTGGATTTGTGGTACGGAAGAGATAGTTGTATTACCTCCAACAAAACATGTGGGGATGGGGAGTGGTCTGCCTGAACATGACCTTTAGGATAAGCACAGGACAACTGTATGTCTGCCTATGACATAATTTGTCATCTAGGATAAA
Organism: Potamilus streckersoni; assembly: GCA_016746295.1. Taxonomy (NCBI): domain Eukaryota; kingdom Metazoa; phylum Mollusca; class Bivalvia; order Unionida; family Unionidae; genus Potamilus; species Potamilus streckersoni. The sequence goes on from JAEAOA010001473.1 coordinate 130,999, forward strand.
CCTACCTCAATTGTATGTCTCCCTATAACGTAATATGTTCTCTAGGATAAGCCTACTTTAATGTATGCCTCCCATAATGTAATTTGCCCTCTAGGATAACCCTTCGTCAATTGTATATCTCCACATAACGTAATTTGTTGTCCAGGGTAAGCCTACCTCAGTTTTATATCTCCCGTTAAAGTAAGCTGTCCTATAAGTTAAATAAAAACGCTTGCTGTTGGCTGTTATATACCGCGTCTTATTTTCAAGTTTCAAAGTTCTTTAAATGTACACGGAGGTACGATTACTCACTTCCTTAAATTAGATTTAATCTACGGGGTGTACTTCGCATGGTTATAGATTAATATTAGTTCACCACACCCACCACCCCAAAAAAACACAATTTACCCAAGGTGTAAACTAATGCAGCAGTAGCCAAGGAAGTCATAAATTCATCACTTGCTATTTGCAAGTATATTTCCAGAATCAATGAACATACAAATACGGTCATGAAGACAAACGTGCGTATAACGTACATTTAAAAATTCTAGATTTTTTTGTCGTAATGAAAAAGTAAAATGTAAATTATAGCTTATAATGTTTATCATTGGTCCACATAGGAAAATAATCGTTTAGGAATATGCCCATTGTTTCAAGAAATTCAATTACATTTAAATGGAAAACTTGACATGTAATATGGGATTTGAAAACATTTTTTTTTCTATAAAATTCGTTACTTTTCTTAGTATAAAAGTAAGAAATGACCATCCTTTTTTTTACAGAATACATTAAGTAATGAAGCTTGAGCACTGAGTATACAATGCATATCTTTACGTTTCTGCGGTTTTTCGTGCATTTAGTAATCTATTTTCGGGCTTCTTGACGTCATAAAATATGAAGTTAAGCTCTATAATGCATGGTATTGACTCACAACTGGCCTTTGATTTTTCGGTGAGTGACGTAGCAGCTCGTATAGTGTACCTTTTTTTGTTTTTTTAGCAGCTACCGAATCAATCGTCGCAAATCCGAAAAATTTTAACAGATTTACTGTAACAATATTGTTTCTCACTTTGTACTAATAAAATAGCACATTTCTAAAAGTCCTGGATATGAAGAATAAAACATATGGCCGCTTACGACGTTATTGATATTAACCCCATCTTACGTGGATATTACACTTGACTAAATTCCTCATCTAACAGTCATGCATCAGTATGTTTTCTATTACAACCTTAATTGCAGGTCGCTGTCAAAGAATTTCGGTCAAGGGACACTAACATACTTTTCACTGTCCAGTAATCAGCAAAAGTGGCCTCTGTTACAGCTAATTAACGCAGTGTCAAGCACTACGTTAGGGGGAATAGGACATACGTATCAATCTATTACATCTAATTTATGTGAAATATGAAATCTAACAACATGCCCCTAATTCCTTGGTGTATAGTATTTATAATTCGAGCTCTTCTGCGGAACTGTTCTTTGATCAGTATTTTCTCTCTCTTCTCTCTCTCTCTCTCTCTCTCTCTCTCTCTCTCTCTCTCTCTCTCTCTCTCTCTCTCTCTCTCTCTCTCTCTCTCTCTCTCTCTCTCTCTCTCTCTCTCTCTCTCTCTCTCATACATGTTTTCAAATATCTATCTGAAATCTGAGAAACGCGGTCTGGCACTACTTTAAGCATTTTAGGAAATCAGTAATCAATTTTATTATCTTAGTACGATCAAGTTGTGCTTTATTTAACCCTTCAGTCTTAAAAGTTGTCTTTCACAAACGATGATTATGAACAGATAGTTTTGTATACTAATAATATCCGGTTAGACAGTATTCAGAAAAGTTCGTATTCAAGACATGTATCGTCAGTTGTATTGTTGGGAAAAGGATATTAGAGAACATTCCGTCTTTCTTGTCAAAACCAAATATTTAAATTAATTTAAGTCTCTGTAGGGCAAATGTACTTGAAATGTAAAAAGATACCCTTTCTGGTATGAGCCATACTGTCAGTATACTTCTAGATCTAATACGAGCTCAACTGTAAGTATACCTAGAGATTTGAGCCATACAGCCATTATACTAGAAGGATCTGCTTAATATTTAAATCATACGAATTAGCTCAAAGTATATTTAAAAGGTTTTATATGAGTTAAAAATATTTTTCTATATATTACTACAATATTAATTTTAGGAAAAAAGCTACTCAAAATGTAGCACAGCAAAATGTGCGAATGGTAAACTGGCTGATACTTACTATATATGAAGATTTATATACAATATGAGTTATTTTCCGTGATAAATTATCAAAGTTTGGTTGGTGTGGTGCCTGCTTGCCATGCAAAACAAATATATGGGGATCAGCTGTTATACGGTCACTATTACGGACTGTTACCAATTTCCTTTTAAAAAAAATAAGGTCATTTAAAGTCAACCATTTACGGTTACCAACTATTGTGGTCGGCTTAGCGGGAATTAAGGAAGAACCTAATTAGTTTTAGGTCCACTGGTCCAAGGTTAAAATCACTATTTGATAGAAGGTAAATGGTTGCCATATAACAATACCAGTTCTTAATTATTTGACAGTTATTTAAGTGACATAATTATATAACGTTACCTGACAGTTCTTGACAAATGGTTATTGATGCTTTGCACCTGGGTACAGAAGCATATTGACATTGGCGTCAACATGACATGATCAGTGATACTAGAGAGAAAATAATATTGCTTCTGCAGAACAATTTCGCTTATGATATTTAATATGAGCTTCACCAAACTTTGTTTTCGTTCTTTTTCAAAGAGAAATAATAGGGCATTCACCCTATAAGTATTATTATTATGTGCTAGAAACTTTTACAAAAGAGCACCTCACCCCAATGTCGTTTATACAAAGGTTTGACATTTAAAATGAGACCACATTGATAAAAGGTTTAATTTAGACGTCGTACGTACGAATAATTTCAGATTTATTTGTGAACGTTTGCTTTATGTAGACCCAATTTACTTTAAGGAATGTTTTGTGGTCTCTGACTCAGCGTACACAGCAAGATGTAATGGCATATAGACAATCAATATCATCATTCATGTCCCAAGACTAAATGCATGCCGTTATATATGAACAGGCGACCAATGATCTATGTCGATAGTTGACATTGTTTATTTTGTGACAGTGCCCTGATTTCAAACAAAATCACAAAACAAGGAATACAACAATAAGAATGATTTCGCATCAGATGTTAAGGCAATAATTAGTAAGCTTTAGATAAACAAGATTATATACGCCTTTACTTCATCTAGATCGCAAATACCATTTACGGAAACACAGTCACTTAATATCATTTTCCATTTTAGAAGATTCTAAAATCAGGATCAAATCTGTATATTTTAGCTTAGATTCAACTAAGCATGTTGGCATTAATAGTTTTCTGAACACCCAGTCCACACTCATAGAGAAATATGAGCTATGTGTTATGTTGCCTACAAAATAAGTCTTACTGCTCAACGTAAACTTGAGTTTGGACAGGGTCAAGTAAATATAGATAACAAAAGTCGTATATAAGAATAAATATAATATATAGTTGCATGAAACATCTTGGTACCAGATGATTAAAAATAAAAATACCAAATTGTCATGGATGACCATTTTGGAAACAAATGTTTAACGTAAAACATACGACATCATGTGAAGTAAATAGGGTAATGAGGCCACGTCATAATTAGACAGACGCATGTGGTTCAACGTCTGTTGGATGGTATGAGGACATGTCATAATTAGACAGACGCTTGTGGTTCAACGTCTGTGGGATGGTATGAGAACATGTCATAATTAGACAGACGCTTGTGGTTCAACGTCTGTGGGACGGTATGAGGACATGTCATAATTAGACAGAGGCTTGTGGTTCAAAGTCTGTGGGACGGTATGAGGACCTGTCATAATTAGACAGACGCTTGTGGTTCAACGTCTGTGGGGCGGTATGAGGACATGTCATAATTAGACAAACGCTTGTTGTTCAACATATTTGGGACGGTATGATGACAAACGGGAAGTAATAACATGGTCCATAACTCTAACACGGAGAATTTTTATGGAATCGAAAGTGTTTATATCATCAAAAGTGTTTAAAAGATACTATTAAAAGTTTGTTCTACAATCCAATACATCACATATACTATACAACCACCACAACTACATCCCAATACCCCGCGTTTTGAATAAAATCCAAACACAATCACCCACAATCCAACGAAAGGGTAAGAAGTATAGCTATTCATATTTTCACATAAACATACAAATGTTTTATCGTACAAGAGATGACATTATATAAAAGAAGGGAGATGAACTTGACACATCTGAGGTTACTTCTTCTAAAGCAAAATAACAGCAGTAGCATGACAATGTCGGATTGATAAAAGATATTGAAACAGTTAAACCTAATGATACCAGTTCAATAGGTTGGTTTTTTCAAAACTTACTTCCAATGGTCCTTGTTGTGTCCATTATGCTAATATTTCTTAAAAGGACGCACATCTAAATGATTGCCAAATAAGGTAATACTTAAATCGATTTGTCCATGATTCGAAGGTGTTCGTGTGTGTGTTTCATGTATCTTATCCTTAATATAAAAAAGCAAAACAAAAGAGAGATCTGCATTCAAAAAGAGAATCAGCATGAAAATGTTATTATTGAACACATAATAAATATATATTCTCTTGCATTGAGATTTACCAAATGAATGCAGTGTAGGGTTTTATTCGAAAAGATTTGTGTTAGGGTGAATTGGATAAAAGGTTAAGTCAGTGATAAAGAGCAAAAGAACAGAAGAGGTTCCATATAAATATCCGAGGAGCACCACTTAAAATATGGCAAAATATTGAACCAAGGAACTGAGTTTAAAGAAAACTTGGAGGGAGATAGTTTCTTAATGAGCACCGGATTTTGTTTAAATCAGTTTAGATTTCGCCAATATTTGCTCCTGATTATATTGCTAGTAGCCACTAGTCTATACGTTTCGTGAATGCGATTTGAAATGAGTGTTTGTGTCGAAAAACTGAATGTACTTTGGAGGAGCTGATGCTTGTTAAGGTGTCCTAAACGATGTTTGATGACATGTTCTTTTTCTCAAAAACTTTTAAACTACTGAAGATATGGGTTTATTGTTGGATGGATCATTGTTTTTATTTACTTTGTGAAATGTGAATACTCTTGCTAGCTTTATGGAATTGATACTTCAGAAAATTCTCCTTTTAATGACGCGGAGATTGATAATTCCGACATTTTCAGAGTTCCGTCAGTAGTTCATACCGTAAAAACTCTACAACTATCCCTAACACGGGGGACTATTTTAACTGCCCACCTGAGGCCAGTCAATCTACCGTTTCAAGGCACATCACACCAATAAACCTACATCATATTTGCCACTATGGCGACATAAACGGTATCTTACGAGTCCTTTCTCATTTATTCTATTGTGTACTTTACCGGTTTCCTACCATAAATACTGTCGCTGCAGTCACAATACCGACGTACACCACTAGATTTTATAAAGTACTACATCACTCAGGGACAGTCAAGCGGATTGGGTCAGAATTCCCTACTCATTGACCATGCATCTTAGGAACTCACTAACACTTTATCTCCGTGACGTTTGCTCCTAATAATTGACTAATTATTTCGTGCTAAGGAATATTCCCCATTGCACCGAATTCCAATAATCAAACACGTAATCACACAAACCTACAAATTGCTTAAACTAATTTAATTAATTTTATTACAATAGTATCGATGGTATCAGTTACTGTTATGAAAAGAATATTGAAACATGGAGTACAGGCAACAGGTTTGGTAAAGACTCTATGGTAAACAGTTGTTTTCGTTTTACTAATGTACGAAAACATGCATTGATATACATTTCCAGATTCCCTAATAACTACATTAACATATTGAGTTTGTTACTGAAATAATATAAATAATGAACATAGCAACATAAACAAAATAAAAGTCTTGATTATAATTGGTTGACGACTTATAAAACGTTTTGGAAGTAAAAATTGGTTAACTTTAATATTGAAAAAAAAAAACAACAACAGTTCAATTCTCCTTAATAATGATACTAATAACACTTTTAACCATCGTCTGGGATTCCCATTTTAAATGGTACGTCTTTCAGTATTTTAATATCCAAGACTTGAGCAAGTGCTTGCTTAAATCCTCAGTGAAAATATATTTATTTATTAATTCACTTTTTCGGACAAAATAAGTAACTATCTGTTATAAATGCGTTTATGAATTATAACTAGGCTAATGCAAAATGACTTTAATTATTTGTACATTTATCTAAATATCTTAAAAAAGTTAAGTCTTTAAAAATGTGCAACTGTGTTTTCACAAATATGCTCCTGTTTGCAAGAGTGGAATAAAATGTTGAACAGATTTGAATAGTGGAGAAATTCACGGTATAAAATAAAAGTTTTAAAGACCCATTTCAACCAGAATGTTACCGCCAAAGGATCTTACATACGTCAATTTGCTTAAAATGTAGATGTAGTAGTGCTCCTTTGGGAATTAAAATTGGCCAATATCAAGGTTTACCAGAATGCGATAATTTAAGCCTTGTTTGAAACAATTTAGACAGACGATGAATGTCATGGTCTATTCCGTTATCCAGTTTATGATATTATATAGGATATTTTTACCAGTCCCTTGTAACTTTCTAAAATCAGATCGATCCCAGTTTCATCAGACGTTCTTTAATTTGATTGTCAACCAAAATTTACTTTTAATTCCGAGAATAAGATCTCTCTTCAATAAAGATAACTGATATCACATGGTGCCTATAAGTTGTATATCTATAACATTTTGAACTTTTATATTTGATTTAATTCTGTGTCAATCAAATTTCAATGTTCAGTGGCATATCTTGAGCTTGATTCTTATAATGCCATTACAACGGTACTGAGTTGCTTATGTCAACACTTGTAATTTCATGCAACAATTTCTAACGTTATGATGATGGAGAGATAAGTACAAAATAAAGATACTGAAACCAAGAGAGCACATGGTATTATGACCACATAAGTAAAATTTATGCCTATCTTTAATTATAATTGGTGACACTCTCTGATTTGTTCTTGTTATTGTTCTTGTTGTTTTAGGGTTTACCGCCATTTTTCAGCACAAGATAGGCTATACATGGCGGCCGGTATTATTGGTTGGAGACAAAAACCCTAACTAACCTAAGTATACATCGAATAGATAAATATAAATAAAGGCGCGTAACGGCATTAAGACACACACACACACACACACACACACACACACACACACATTTTACAGTCTGGCATATCCTCACCATTGCATAATGTCAGAAATTCTATTTAACATAAACAAGCTTTTCCCTTTCACGTGTGGATGATTTTTCACCTTAACGCACTTCTGTACGTACCCTACAAAAACCAACATTAACTTGGATTGGTGTATAGAGAATAAATAATTTAAAAAGACCAACAATAACTTGGATAGGTGTATAGATAATACCTACCTTACAAAGACCAACATCAACTCGGATAGGTGTATAGATATCTACCTTACAAAGACCAACATTAACTTGGAATGGTATATAGAGAATACCTACCTTACAAAGACCAACATTGATTCGGACAGGTGTATAGAGAATACCTACCTTATAAAGACCAACATTAACTTGGATAGGTGTATAGATACCTACCTTACAAAGACCAACATTAACTCGGATAGGGGTATAGAGAATAATACCTTACAAAGACCAACATCAACTCGGACAGGTGTATAGATACCTACCTTACAAAGACCAACATCAACTCGGATAGATGTATAGATACCTACCTTACAAAGACCAACATCAACTTGGATATGTGTATAGATACCTACCTTACAAAGACCAACATTAACTTGGATAGGTGTATAGATTCCTACCTTACAAAGACCAACATTAACTTAGATTGGTGTATAGATTCCTACCTTACAAAGACCAACATTAACTTGGATTGGTATATAGAGAATAATACCTTACAAAGACCAACATTAACTTGGATTGGTGTATGCAGAATACCTACCTTATAAAGACCAACATTAACTTGGATTGGTGTATTGAGAATACATACCTTACAAAGACCAACATTAACTCGGATAGGGGTATAGAGAATACCTACCTTATAAAGACAAACATTCACTTGGATTGGTGTATTGAGAATACCTACCTTACAAAGACCAACATTAACTAGGTTAGGTGTATAGATAACTACCTTATAAAGACCAACATCAACTTGGATTGGTGTATAGAGAATACCTACCTTATAAAGACCAAAATTAACTCGGATAGGTATATAGATACCTACCTTACAAAGACCAACTTTAACACGGACAGGTGTATAGATACCTACCTTACAAAGACCAACATTAACTTGGATTGGTATATAGAGAATAATACCTTAGAAAGACCAACATTAACTCGGATAGGTGTATAGATACCTACCTTACAAAGACCAACATTAACTCGGATAGGGGTATAGATACCTACCTTACAAAGACCAACATTAACTTGGATTGGTGTATTGAGAATACATACCTTACAAAGACCAACATTAACTCGGATAGGGGTATAGAGAATACCTAACTTACAAAGACCAACATTAACTTGGATTGGTGTAATGAGAATTCCTACCTTACAAAGACCAACATTAACTAGGTTAGGTGTATAGATACCTACCTTACAAAGACCAACATCAACTTGTATTGGTGTATAGAGAATACCTACCTTAAAAAGACCAAAATTAACTCGGATAGGTATATAGATACCTACCTTACAAAGACCAACTTTAACACAGACAGGTGTATAGATACCTACCTTACAAAGACCAACATTAACTCGGATAGGTGTATAGATACCTACCTTACAAAGACCAACATTAACTCGGATAGGTGTATAGATAACTACCTTACAAAGACCAACATAAACTTGGATATGTGTATAGATACCTACCATACAAAGACCAACATCAACTTGGATAGGTGTATAAAGAATACCTACCTTATAAAGACCAACATTAGCTTGGAATGGTGTATAAATACCTACCTTACAAAGACCAACTTTAACACGGACAGGTTTATAGATACCTACCTTACAAAGACCATCATTAACTTGGATTGGTATATAGAGAATAATACCTTACAAAGACCAGCATTAACTTGAATTGGTGTATAGAGAATAATACCTTACAAAGACCAACATTAACTCGGATAGGTGTATAGATACCTACCTTACAAAGACCAACATTAACTTGGATAGGTGTATAGATACCTACCTTAAAAAGACCAGCATTAACTTGGATAGGTGTATAGATACCTACCTTACAAAGACCAACATTAACTTTGATTGGTGTATAGATACCTACCTTAAGAAGACCAACATTAACTTGGATTGGTGTATTGAGAATAGTACCTTACAAAGACCAACATTAACTTGGATTGGTGAATTGAGAATTGCTACCTTACAAAGACCAACATTAACTCGGATAGGTGTATAGATACCTACTTTGCAAAGACCAACATCAACTTGGATTGGTGTATATAGAATACCTACCGTATAAAGACCAAAATTAACTCGGATAGGTGTATAGATACCTACCTTACAAAGACCAACATTAACTTGGATTGGTGTATAGATACCTACCTTACAAAGACCAACTTTAACTCGGATAGGTGTATAGATACCTACCTTACAAAGACCAACATTAACTTGGATAGGTGTATAGAGAATAATACCTTTTAAAGACCAACATTAACACGGACATGTGTATAGATACCTACCTTACAAAGACCAACATTAACTTGGATTGGTGTATAGATACCTACCTTACAAAGTCCAACATTAACTCGGATAGGTGTATAGATACCAACCTTACAAAGACCAACATTAACTTGGATTGGTGTATAGAGAATAATACCTTACAAAGACCAACATTAACTTGGATTGGTGTATAGAGAATACCTACCTTATAAAGATCAACATTAACTTGGATTGGTGTATAGAGAATACCTACTTTACAAAGAACAACATTAACTTGGATTGGTGTATAGAGAATACCTTACAAAGACAAACATTAACTCGGATAGGTGTATAGCGAATACCTACCTTACAAAGACCAACATTAACTCGGATAGGTGTATAGACACCTACCTTACAAAGACCAACATTATCTTGGATTGGCGTATAGAGAATTCACAAATTTAACGAAAGTTATAAGGCATTGGACCTGACTTTAAACAATGATATTAATATTAAAACTTTCAGAGGTCATTATCAGTATTTACATAGGACAAGAAAAAAAAACATCCTCTAGTCACAATAGCGTTGTTCCTTATATCCATAGCGTGTCATGTATGGTACAAATGTCCGAGTCTCATTAGTTCATTGTTCATTGGCCTAGATATAAAATTTATCCGAAACAGATCTCTTTTGTCCTTTCTGAAGTCTCAGCTTTTACCCCCAGAAAGGCAATTTCCTTAGGTTATGTGGCGGTCAGGAAAATATAACCAAACAAAAGGTCACTTAAAAAGCCAGTTATGGCAACAGAAAAGTGGGTCTCTCTTGTCGTTTAATGACCAGTGTAGAGTTAGCCATTACTATGTATATAATAGAGTGGACCATTCTGTCAGAAGCAATTAAATTTATAACCTCTAACTGCCAGAAAATGTCAATAGGAGTATAACTAATCTGTTCCTTCCAAACAAAACAAAAACAGATGAATAAGAAATGATGGCTTTCATAAATTATGCGTCCAATAATTAGATACAGTATATTCAAGTAATTGCGTAATATTTCTTATCATCAACTAGGGAAACAAATCATTGCTTAAATTTGTTACGAATCTCTAATGTAATATATTTAAATATTGGGCAGCAGACTAAATATGACACAAACGTGTGAATAACAAGTGAGCAGCAATGTAAAAGACGACGGTTCTGTACATATCAATACACTAGCTTGTTAGAATGAAAATTATATAAAGAAGTAGATAGCATCAGAAAAATAACAAAACGCCAGTTAAAATGTACAGGAATACGACTATTTTCAGTTGGTTTATATATATATATATATATATATATATATATATATATATATATATATATATATATATATATATATATATATATATATATATATATATTATAATGTCTGAAGAGAAAAACGTTACATACAGTGATTAACTTCAAGTTACAACTATTGCCATTAATTAAAATTAATATAGTTTTAGTCATAGTAAAAACTAAACTAAGACTTAGTTTATCGACGTTTGTAACCTTTAATCATTTCAGAAATCAGAAAAGATATAATGTAACAAGAAATTTTAGAGACGTGGTATAGTATATAGCATTTATTAGAAAACATTACGTGGGTCACGTGACAGAGAACGAAATGCCCATGTTTATATCAATGTACATCAAAACATAATATACTAGCAAGGTGAATCCCTTACGATAATTAATTTTAATTGCTAAATGAAACAAAACTACAATAAAACAGAACATATTTTATTACATTCGTGCTAAAGCAATAATTTTAATGGAAGAATCAACTTGTCTCTACAACCTTATAAATAAAGCTAAGCGGCTTTTGTCCTGTGTGCAAAAATGTATTGCCAAACTTTTTTCGTCTTCTAACGCGTGCCAAATAGACGTAAAATACATACGATTACGACACGCCAAAGTCTTCTAACGCGTGACAAGTAGACGTACAATACATACGATTACGACACACCAAAGTCTTCTAACGCGTGACAAATAGACGTAAAATACATACGATTACGACACGCCAAAGTCTTCTATCGCGTGACAAATAGACGTGAAATACATAAGATTACGACACGCCAAAGTCTTCTAACGCGTGACAAGTAGACGTAAAATACATACGATTACGACAAAGTCTAATAATGGCCCTAGAAGGAAGAAGATCTAACATTAATGTAGCTAGTAATATTCAGAACGGAATGAAAAAAAGGCTCAAATATATGGAAGCTGACGAGATGGACATAAAACAGATCATTACATTCACACATATCAACAATGGTTCACATAGGATGTAGGCCATCCCATTGCAATATCGTAGCAATAATTCTTATCTAGAAATAAATAAACTTCACTGGAGCACTTTTTAATAATAACTAAGACCTATGGATTAATTGTATGTAAATAAAAACCTGCTTCAAATATAAAACCTAAATAAACATCTATGACAGAGGCTAAAAAAAATCAGAAGTGAAGCTAAAAAAGGTAAAGATTAAAACGGAAAGGCAAAATAATTTTAAAAAAACTATACTAATCATGAATTTGTTTAATGACAATAAACCAAAACAATATAAACAAATTAGCAAAAGGCAGGAGGATTTAATTGCATACCCAACAATAACTTTTCAAGTACTGCATTTGCAGGATTCACCTTCCAAACATCAATTTGTCATTTGTTTTTTTTATAACTGCTAGAATGTTTGACTTTGTTTGGTAAGACATTCCACCGCATAGCTGCTGGCACACCTGTCTTCATTTGTTAGGGCATCACACAGCTTAACTGCTGCTTGGTTACGATTCTTCATACCATACCTTTTTTGTTCAAACTGTTGTCATATCGAACACTGTATCTGCACCTGAAAGCCCATTTAGAGAATTTTGTTTTTACCAAATCTTAGTGTGAACTGGGTCTAAATAATACGTTATTTGGTATGTTGCCAACCTTCTGTGTTAGGGCATGGTATTTTTGGTCTTTTGAAGTAATTCATCACAAGTGCTATCAAAGTTAGTGTATAAAACTTATAGAGCTGTACGCTGGTGTGTTTCCAATGTACATTTATTAGTTTAACCTCAATAATATATACAAGGGAAAATTAATTTATATCTGTCACGATGAAAGTGAGGAATTTACTTAAACCATTATTCTAGAAGTCTTTTTAAAGATAGTATTGACCTATATTCCATAATATAGAAGATGTTTCACAACAGGGTTAAGTGCAAACACAAATTATTGATTAAATAATATTGCTAAATAAAATATTTGACTTACTGACTAGAATAAGTAAATTACAGGTTGTTTCGTATCATATACATTTCGACCGCTCCGGTAGCCTACATTGTTAGTGCCTATGTATGGAATCGGGAGGTAGAGGGTTCGAACCTTGACCGCGTCATATCAAAGACCAATAGCAACGGTAATAGCATTTTAGTGTCAGGACTGCTCGACCTGGTGTCAGAATAATGTGACTGGGTATGACATGTTGATACATGGCTTCACCATCATGACCCAGCACTAGACATCACTATGAACTGCCACACAGCGGACATTGTAGCGATATGACTGTAAAATTGCTAAAGCTATGTTAGAAATCCAAATCACATACTCGCACACACACGCACACATACATACACACACCCATCAGATCTATTTCATATCTATTTCATCTAAATATAGTTGTGTGTAGTACTCTTTGTACCAGATTTGTCGTGTATATCATTTTGTCGTGCATATCTTATTATGTCGTTTACATCCGATATGAATATCTTCATTATCTACTCTTTCTAGCTTTATTTATCGACTATATAAAGCTTATAATTAATTAATATTTTTCATTGGTACTTAACCTCATATGTAGATTGTCAGACCTGAGATGGCAATAAATAGCCGTTATGGTCGGTCTATTCAGCCAGCCCTGCCCCACGCATGGCTTCCTATAAGCAATACGTCGCATGGATGCATTACAAAATGACAGAATATATGCCAGATTGATTTTATATTGTAACAACTAGGTCACTAATTAAGAGCACACTTATCCACAATATATGTAATCAGCTAGCAATGCTGAAACAGTCAAGGTCAGCAGGTCAGCATGATCCATTTACTTAGTAAAACTGCAACAGCTTTCGTGGATACCTGTAACGAGGGCTTTCATTGTTCAATATGTCTCCATGTGATCTAGTTGATGTTTATTTCCATGACAACAAAGCAGATAACAATTTTTATTAAACTAGTATTCCTACGCCTAATGATGACTCTGTAAACGAGATTAAAAGTAAAGTAAAATGAAAATAAAATAATGAATAAAATTAGTGATAAAAATGGAATTATAAGAACTTAATACAGATTCATCTAGTGATATCGGCTTCTTTTGACGACTCACACAGCTTACATAACCACGATAAACCAAGAAAAATAATACTAAACTAATGCTCACCAGTTCACGATACATTTCCAGTTATAACATAAATCCTGCGTGCCTAATGCATTCTTTAAAATGGGTATAATTTGATTCTGTGTTTATGTCTACGATTCAAATCAAACAGCTCGGACAAAACAGAGCTAGAACAATTCCAAAGCTATGAATCCTTGCAATGAGCAAATGATGTAGATCTTTAAAGCGATTAGACCTGCTAGATACATTAATTTGAAACAAATAAGAGAAATTAAGATAGTGTGGTGATCGCTGGCGCTTGTGTGTGTGCGTGCGTGCGTGTGTGTAAATGAAATGCTTGCACTTTCTCCCGGTGTGTAGCCAATCAGACTTAATGAATAACCTTTAAACACCTGTGTGCATGCCCATGTGCATGCGCAGCTGGAGCTAATAACATGTATTTTTAAAAGTGAAATAAAGCTATAAATTAAGTTACAATAATATTTTTTTTCTAAACTTTTCTTATCCTGAGTGAAATTATGATTATCTAATTTACACATTTTTTTTTTCATTTAAATTATTACGTCTAATAGGCAGTCTCTCTAAAGGTATCTTGTGAAGAAATTACAAAAAGCAAATGTTGCTATAATCGCATTAAGTACGAATTTAATTAATACGCATTTCATTATTTTCTTGTTACTGATGTCTTTCATAAAAATTAAGTGTGTATTGATTTCAAAATAATTGTTTAAACCTTGACAAATATATTTATGTCGTCTATGATGAATAATTTAATTTGACATATCGATGCATATATACAGTTGATTGAAAATGAGTCGTTAGTAAAGCCATATAACAATGTACTTTAGTTGCTACATTTCCACAGAGCCATGTAAATAGGTAATATTAAAAGCATGCCTCTAATTTTGATTGTTTATCTGCAGTGAGTTGGTTTAACAAATTAAAGAGGCCAATGTTTCGCTCCAAACGCCTACTATTGAAGTAAATTACCCTCATCTGTATAATTTTGTGGTGTATGGTATCGCGATCAGCCCGCATGTTTGCAGGCCTGGTAACTGCAGACCGAAGGCGAAAAAACAGTCGCTTCCTCCAAATTAGCATATAGCTGTCAACTGTAATTTGATATGTCATTCCTAATGCAGGCACTTTACAGAAACCGTCTACAAGTGGTCAGTTAGCCAGGCACGTGCCCAAAACCCAATGACGTTCGGGGCAAAAACGGTATAAATGAAAGAGCATATCGGTTTAGTTCTTTAATGTCACTTCGCCACTGTCCGTCATCAAATGAAAATGACCGATTCTTTTTAAGTTTTTCAGCGTCAAATTCTGCCTTCAGAAATTACAGAGAATAAGCCTATTTGTCCTCAAATTGCTCAAAGTAATGAAAAAAACAAATAGCACAATGAAAAGGATTGCAATAGTTGGTGCTGGCTGCAGTGGACTGGCAGCAATTAAATCTAGTCTTGACGAAGGATTCGAACCAGTCTGCTTCGAAAGAGAAGATGATATTGGTGGTCTGTGGAGATATTCCCACACACCAAAAGTCGGTAGCGGAGGTGTTTACAAGACGTGTGTCATCAATACGAGCAAAGAAATGATGTCTTTCAGCGATTTTCCACCACCACAAGAGTTTCCTATGTTTATGCCACACAAATTTGTTCTAAAATATCTTCGAATGTACGCAGAGAGTTTTGGACTTATAAAGTATATTAACTTTAAAACATCAGTAGAGAACATCATTCCAGCATCCGACTACAGCTTAAGTGGTCAATGGCGAGTAAGATACATATCTGGGGGTGGAGAAAGCAAAACGGAAGTGTTTGACGGGGTACTTGTGTGCATAGGCCACCATACATATCCCCATATTCCGGAATTTGAAGGACTTGAGACATTTACAGGAAAATACATCCATTCTCATAGCTATAAAGAAAATGTCGAGTTTACTGGGAAAAGAGTATTAGTTGTTGGTAAGTAAATGTTTTTATATTCATACTTATGTTGTATTAGCTTGCATAAGAATGTAATGAGTATTATACTTTCCATTTGAGACTTTTTGAATTATATTGTTAATTAATATCATTTTTATACAAACATTTTTACGCATTGTCTAGTCTTGGACTTCGTCATTAACTTTCATGTCGATTCTCAAGGTATACCAAGTTTTACGACAAGTTGCAGACAATCGACCAATTGCAAAGTTGTCATTTTTAATGTTCTGAGATATAAATTAAAATATTTGCATTAAGAATCAGAAATTTTTTCAAGCGACATTTAATGAACGCGCTTACCGATATCATCATATAGTGTTTGATTGTGAGTTCATTTTATTGCTGTACCATCTGTCTATCTATATATCAATCAATCAATCTATATATATATATCTATCTATCTATCTATCTATCTATCTATCTATCTATCTATCTATCTATCTATCTATCTATCTATCTATCTATCTGTCTGTCTGTCTGTCTGTCTGTCTATCTATCTATCTATCTATCTATCTATCTATCTATCTATCTATCTATCTATCTATCTATCTATCTATCTGTCTGTCTGTTTGTTTTACCAAAAACATGTTGATAGGTCCAACCAAGAATGTAATAATACTCAAAATGGGCTCCCTTCCCCCATTCCCACTGGAATGGAGTGGAAAGAAAATGTTATGTATATATATATATATATATATATATATATATATATATATATATATATATATATATATATATATATATATATATATATATATATATATATATATATAAGAAGACAAATCATATGACAAATATGGCAAATAACAGCCCTTTCAAGCGCACTGAATCCTGGATTACTTGTGTCAGGGATTGAATGAGATAGATAATTAAAGTAGAAACAGCCATGTAGAGTTTTACAAACAACGTTTTCTATGTTTTATTTGTTTGTTTTGTCTATATTTTCTATATACCTTTAAAAAAGAGTCATTAGGAGTCGAAAGCACTCTGGCTAGTTAGATACTAGTTTTGCACTGTTCGTCGTCGATTTACTGCATCTATATATGTTTTGATGCTGTGACATCCCATTCTTTATCGCTCCACATCAAACAACCTTCAAAATAAAATACATAAACAAAACAAGTTATATAGCTTTAAAAAGCCATGCGACTTCCCTGGTACTAAGTAATACACTGTGTATATATATATATATATATATATATATATATATATATATATATATATATATATATATATATATATATATATATATATATATATATATATATATATATATATATGTGTGTGTGTGTGTGTGTGTGTGTGTGTGTTTGTTTGTGATTAGGGAAATTTAAATACATGTTACAAAAGAAAGCCGTTTGCCACATTTATTTGTCGTTCTCGTCCTAAATATATTTTTCCTATTAAGCTACCAAATTATCCTAAAAAAAATATTATATCAAACGGGCACATATTTAGTCATAATGGTACATTACATCAATCGGACATGAAATTAGTCACGATTATACATTAAGTCAAAAATGCATGTAATTAATCATTCAAGTATATTACATGAAAGGGAACGAAAACAGTCACAATGGTACATTACGTCAAAAGGACATGCGATTAGTCACAATAGCACATTACGTAAACGGACATATGATTAATCATAACGGTACATTACGTTAAGCGGATATGTGATTATTCATACAGGAATATTATGTCAAAAGGACACGTAATTATTCATTACGTCAACGGGCACGAACATAATCATAATGATACATTACGTCAAACGGACATGTGATTAGTCACAATAGCACATTACGTAAACGGACATATGATTAATCATAACGGTACATTACGTTAAACGGACATGTAATTATTCATACAGGTATATTAAGTCAAACGGACACGTATTTATTCAATCTGGTATATTACGTCAACGGGCACGAACATAGTCATAATGGTACATTACGTCAAACGGACATGTGATTACTCATAATAGTATATTAGGTCAAAAGGACATGTAATTAGTCATACTGGTCTATTATGTCAAACGGACACGTAATTAGTCATAATTAACATGAAATTAATATTAGGGGCCCTTATTTAAAGAGTTTAGGATTTTTCTTTATCGATAAATCTTTTAAAAACTGTTAACTATGGAGACGTATTTGATTGAGTCTCATAACAATTAAAAGGTACAAGGAATCACTATTGATTATTTCAAACATACTTTCTTTATCATTCAAATGATTTTTGTAATAGAAAAAAAATTCAAACTGAAAATGATACATGAATGATTTTAAAGTCTATTATTTGCCAATATCATAGACAACAATTTTAAATTCCTATGAATTGTAATACTTGTAAAGACCGATCTGTATCACAATCATCTTAAAAATCAAGATTATCGATTTGTATCACGACTACCTTGAGAATATGATAATCGATCAGTATCACCATCACCTTGAAAATTGTGGTTATCTATCTCTATCACCATCACCTTAAAAATTACAACGATACTAAGCTTTATTCAAAGTCTTAATGCGTGGTTCAATTAAATTGACATTACGTGACGCGAGATATAAAAAATTTATTAGATGTTTAGTTGAAGAATATCGATTCTTCGAGAAACAAATGTGTGTGTTTATGATAGGGTTTAACGGCACGTCAGCACAATGCTGACTATATAGTATTGATGCAGTTACATATGTGAATTCTATATTAATTGAATTGTTTTAAAAATCGCACACACAACTGTTCAGAATTATGTTAATCCATGTGATCGCGATTATATATATATATATATATATATATATATATATATATATATATATATATATATATATATATATATATATATATATATATATATATATATATATATATATATAACATAAACGCCGTAGGCCACAGCCTGTGTACACGGTGTAATCTGGTATATCTTATCTGACATGGGAGAGAGTCGTCTAAACAATTATCTATATCATCTGTAAATAATGATCTAAATGGACACTTGCCAGTCAAATCAAAACTGACTGGATAATGGCTGGACGAAAGGCAGTATTATGTTTCAAACATAAATATTAAAAAAAATTGGACTATATGATCAATGGTTTTTGTAGAGAGTCATATAAATGCTCAACTCTCCAGCACTCTCCAGCAAAGGAACAGAAAAGACACTGAATTAAATATAAATAGGGTATGAACGGTGATGGCCTTCTGTTAACAAAAATGGTTTTTGTTTATAATTGTCCGTATTTATAAACATAATACCACGGATCAGATAATGTCAAGATCACTTGCCATGTTAAAAGCGCATAAAACAAATATATTAAACGACGTACGGATATCCATGCTAAAAATTCAAAATATCAAACTAGTGGAAAAAACTACATATTCTGCTTACATTATGGAATAAGGTCTTAAAAAATTTTCGCATCTCGGTTTGCTAATTGTTTTCTCTTTCTCACAATTTTAGCGCTACGTTTTTATCTCCATGTCTACACTACCTGCACAAGCATTGTGCAAATGCACTATTGTACGTTTCTACGATTTCATGATGGTCGTAATGATTATCCATATATACATTTACGATAATGATTAAAAAGGCATAATATCTGGAGTAGTACGTATTACTTCCCGTTGAGAGTCCAAAAGAATTTAACCGTGGAAGCGGGGAGGGAGGAAATTTACATAATTTTGTTCTTCAAAACACTCCATGGGTCATCGTCACATCCACCTAGAGAGCTGTTTCTCATGCATACATATATACCCTGGCATTCAAGGCAACTGAACAAACGTCTAAAGGGTATATGATACTGTAACGAGGAAACCCCATGCACTTCAATTTGTCATTACGTTTTAAACAATTTTGTTCGTTAAACTTTATGTTGTGATTTTAAATGTCTGGTGGGATTTGTAGTGCTATCAAACGTCTTAGTTTTTTGTCACGTGATACCGCTTGGGATATATATATATATATATATATATATATATATATATATATATATATATATATATATATATATATATATATATATATATATATATATATATATATATATATCCCAAGCGGTATCACGTGACAAAAAAGCTAAGACTATATATAGGCCGACTGTGTCTGTTAGAAAGTGAAGACGTCCCTGCAGTGTAGCAGTATAAGCACCCCACCAGAGCAAGCTGACTTGGTCGTATTCAGTTGGGTTGGGTAGGGTTGGGTTGGGTAGCCATGCCAGAAATCTGTAAAGGTTAGGGACAAGGTGTTTCGCCTACTAACAGCCCAATGTTACAAGGTTCGTCCAAGCGAATGGGGATGAATTGCACTAATAATACGTTTTGACGGAGGATAACTCTTCTTTCATCATTTCGACCGAGACTGCGACAGTCAGCGAACATGTGACCAAGTCAGTGACCCTGCGACTAATATGTGACCAATTCGGCGACGCCAGAGAAGCCAGTAATAAGCCGGTATACCGCTGAGATGGAAATCTGTCACCATCTGGAGTGGCAGTCATCAGATTCAGCAGGGTATTACTCCAGATATAAGGACTATCATAAAGAACCCGACATAGCGAGACTCGAGGGAGTGTTCCGCTACAATTTTTGTCTTCTTATTGTTATTGTGATTATCGATGATGATGATGATGATGATGATATTATTGTTATTATTACTATTATTATTATTATTATTATTATTATTATTATTATTATTATTATTATTATTATTATTATTATTAGGAATCGGGAATTCTGCAGTAGACATAACTGTTGACCTGAGCCACGTTACAGCACAAACATATATCTCAACTCGCAGAGGAGCATGGGTAATAAGTCGCATGGGATTCTTTGGACTTCCGGCTGATGCAATTGCGAATTGTCGCTTCCTATTCAAATTGCCAACTTCTCTCCTCCAGTGGTGCGTCGAAAAGATGGCAAACTTCCGGTTTGACCACGAGGGTTACGGTTTGCGACCAATGCACAGGTATGAAATTTAGAAAGCTTACAATATGCTAACAATATAAAAGACAATGTCATTAAATTGGATTGAAAGCCGACATGTTTGATCAAATGCTGACAGATCTATAAGAATACTAGCGACCTCAGAGTCTTTATAATTTGTTGAGCTTGTGCCAACTAGTACTAATATTAGTACCTTAGTCCTTTTGAGTCTATGTGTGTTACTGGAGCAGCCGGATGTGATTCACGCCCGGCTACTATTTAGCCTAATTTTAAAAATTTTCTACATGTTTTCTTTTAAATCTTATGAAATAAATTGAATAGTCTTTTATATAATATTAGAATAATCGCAAATTATTGTAGAAACAGTGGTAAAATCTCGTTTACCTTTTTTATCCGATATTTTCCTTTTGATCGTCTGCCATATTAGTTCAACTAATGCCTACTTCCGTTCTCAGCCTCGTTTGTTTGTGTGCCATATAAGGACGTTAATGCCTTATTTGGAAACGTAAACAGATTGTATTAAAAAATATGGCGCGGTTTGAGTCAGAAATTCTGCGCAATAAAAGTAAATACGGTTTACCAGTGACTTTGAAATTCCACCAAAAAAGCAATTATTTTCTCAACAAAACAGTATTCCGCAATTTCTGCAAGTATCCATCTTCTCGCGTCATGTCATTCAACAACTAATACCATAGCGTAGAATATCCATATATAGTCTGACATGCCTTAAGTAGAAAAGGGGTCACGACGAGAATCTCGCATTATCTGTCATGGCGGACACGGTGAGGTTAGCATAACTATGCCAATTTATTTTGCCGTGTAAGTGCTAAATAAGTTCAAAATAAGCCAAACTTCTTTGACAAAATGATTATGCTTATTTAGTAGATATCTAAACTAATTGTGTTTCTGACTTAAGTGAGGATTTTTTTTGCTCTATTACATGATATGGGATCAGTTCGTAGCCTCAACCACAACAAAATAAGTTGAGGCTACGACATCGTAGCTATGTGCCAACATATACCGTTTACAAACAGGTCATTTTGTTTTGTACATAATGACAGTGTTGTAAGAGCAGCCTCATTATACTGAAATATCTTAAACATTTTGATAAGAATCATAGACGGCAGATTACAATAGTCTGCTTAGCTGGGTCCAGATTTAATATCCTATGGTTCACTGTCATTAAAGAGAATTGAACGACGCAGCATTTTTGTTGTTGTTGTTGTTATTATTATTATTATTATTATTATTATTATTATTATTATTATTATTATTATTATTATTATTATTATTATTATTATTAAAAACATCCATGCAGAATTGTGAGTTTTGAATACAATTACCAAAATCAAAAGACAGATAAGAATAAACGTTACATCTCATCCGATTTATTTGTTAATTAGAAAAGTAGAATATGATTGTATGAAACCAGTGATGATATAAAATATTGGAAAAATCGCTCTCTATTCTTACAGGGCCCTTCAAGCCCATCCCACAATAAATGACGAGCTGCCATACCGGATCATGACGGGAGCTGTGAAGATTCGGCCAGACATTCATCACATCATGAAGGATAAGGTGTACTTCACAGGTAATGATATTTCCAGCATGTTAATATACAGTCATGAAGGATAAGGTGTACTTCACAGGTAATATTATATCCAGCATGTTAATATAGTCATGAAGGATAAGGTGTACTTCACAGGTAATGATATTTTCAGCATATTATTATAGTCATGAAGGATAAGGTGTACCTCACAGGTAATGATATTTCCAGCATTTTAATATACAGTCATGAAGGATAAGGTGTATTTCACAGGTAATTTTATATCCAGCATGTTAATATACAGTCATGAAGGCTAAGGCCTATTTCTTATGTAACGATGCTTTCCGCGTCTTAACGGTATTTATCATCCGTTCAAACTGACCATAGCGTTTGCGAATTAAAACAAACTACATAGTACTATCATCGACAGTGCACTTTTACTGTATACTATTTTTTCAAAATGTTGAGAAAAAAATTATTTTCATTAATTGGTGCTTTCTTTTACAGAGATACAGTGTGGAATCTCCATACTGCATTAGCGATATATTTAACAGGGATTTGTTATCTAAGATCTGGAGCGTTTGTGTTCATTTATGTCACAATGAAACGAAAAGAAAATATTAGGGTAAAAGGGATGCTCAACTCTTCGATAACAATTTTTGTACAAAAGTTATAAAAACACAAAATAGTTTACTTTCTCTTTGTTGCTGAATCTAACGGTATCTAAGCCAATCGACTAACGAAGTTAGTAAATCAAACGGAAACATGAATAAGTTGTTCAAACTGAAATAATTAACCTTTCACCCGAAAGGACGATGGGAGTTTAGTCCATGTTATTATGTTGCGTGATGGTAGCCTAGTCCTTGCTATTGTGTTGTATAATGATAATCTAGTCCATGCTATTGCATTGTGTAATGGTAGTTTGGTCCATTCTTTGATATTGTGTGATGATAATCTAGTCTATGCTATTGCATTGTGTAATGGTAGTTTGGTCTATGCCTTGATATTGTGTGATGATAAAGTAGTCCTTGCTATTGCATTGGGTAATGCTAATTTGGTCCTTGCCTTGCTATTGTGTGATGATAATCTAGTCCATGTTATTGCATTGTGTAATGGTAGTTTGGTCCATGCCTTGATATTGTGTGATGATAATCTAGTCCATGCTATTGCATTGGGTAATGCTAGTTTGCTTCATGCCTTGATATTCTGTGATGATAATCTAGTCCATGCTATTGCATTGGGTAATGCTAGTTTGCTCCATGCTCTGATATTGTGATGTGTTATGGTGGTCTAGTCGATCCTACTACATTGTATGATGGTAGTCTAGTTCATGCTGTTGCATCGAATGATGGTAGTCTGGTCTATGCTTTATTATTGTGTTATTATAGTCTAGTCTAAAATATTACTTTGTGTAATGGTAATCTAGTCCATGCTATTGCGTTGTGTGACATGAATCTAGTCCTTGTTACTGAATTGTGTGATGGTAGCCTAGTCCATGCTATTGTGTTGTGTGATGGTACTCTAGTCTATGATGTTGTGTTGTGTGATGTCAATCTAATCCATATTGTATGATGGTAGTATAGTCCTTGCAATTGCAATGTATGATGGTAGTCTAGTCTATGCGATTACTTTTTATTGTAGTCTAGTCTTTGCTATTTACTTTGTATGATGGTAGTCTAGTCTATGCTATTATTTTGTATGATGGTAGTCTGGTACATGCTTTTATATTATGTTATGGTAGCCTTGTCTATCCTATTCTTTTGGGGGCTCCGAGTGGCCGAGTGGTCTAAAGCACTGACCGTTACGGATCACTGCCATCTCACCTCTAGTTGCGTGAGTTCGAGTCCAGACTCGGCTAACGTGGGTAAGTGAGAAAGCCTGCCAGTAGCTTCTCGCGAGTCGGTGGTTCTTCCCGGAATTATCCAGGGTTCTTCCTCCACCATTAATACTGGCCGCCATGTATAGTCTATCTTGTGCAGAAAATGGCGTTAAACCCTACAACAACAACAACATATTCCTTTGTATGATTGTAGTTTATTCTATGATATTGCATTGTGTAATGCTAGTCTAGTATATGCTATTAGTTTTTGTGGTTATAGTCTTGTCCATGCTTTTGTGCAGTATGATGGTAGTCTAGTCTATGCTTATATGTTGTGTGATACAGTCTAATCCTTGCTACTGCATTGTCTAATGATAGTCTAAGTAGTAAGGGAATAGGACGATTTTGGCTCGAGACCTTCTCTCAACCCACTCACAACTCTCAATAAATATAAATTACTCTCTCAAGGACCTTAAAACTCCCAACACAAATGATTTTCTAACTTAACATATATTTTGAGAGTAATTGGGCTCATCTTCAGACTACTACTACAGGAAATATTTACTCTCTCTACGAGACAGACGTATGTAACAGATGTCGCCTAATTAATACCAGCCTAGCCTTGTGTGAGGCAGTCTAAAAAAATATCTCCATATATACCAAAGCCAGGTAACGTTTTAGTCATACTGCAACGTCATGCGGATATGTGTCAGAAAGCCCACTCAAAAACTAAAACCAATTAGCTATGAGATTTCAGACCGTTCAAGAAGATATTCACGCAAGTATATTATGCGGTCAAATTCTTTCATAGTCATTACAATGCTGCATGTTCAATGGGACATCTTCACTGGGTCAGATCAGGTAAGTGATACTATTTTACACCTCATTAGCAATTATTACTGTTTCAACTGTTGATATTATAAATATTTCATTATCACAATGATAGAGACTAAACTTTACTTTACTGCTCACACAACGACGACATTCGAACAAATTGTGTATTTGTGGTTTGCTTAGTGGATATTTTTTGTCGATAAAATATACTTTTGACCGATCAAGATCAATTGTAAGTTTAGTATATTTTTGCTGACTAACCGGTTCATGAAAGTTTTTAAATTCGGCTAGCAACAATTGATACAATTACTTGAGGTAATTGAAATACTCGCCGTTATCAGATTTGATTAGCGAAAGTTTTAACTTGTCACGAGTACCACTAAAACAAAACCTGATGTTTTATTATTAATTTCAACTGTCAACTGTTTCCCGTTTATCATGATATATTTGATCTATTTGATCTTGCTATTATAACTATTTGTCACTGTCAAATTTTCAAACATTATTTCCAAAGTTTAGATAAATTCAAGTCTGAAAAGATAATGACAGGTATAGATCTATCATCATCACAATACCCAAGTGCAAGTGTATCTACCCCATTTTTGCAATAACTTTTGCTATCAAAATTGCTCAATCCACGTTTGATAATGACATTTATTTCGAGTTTATGATGATTCGTCCGAATAGCCATTGCTCTTATAAAACTAACACCACCATCAAATTTCATAAACTTTTTATCAAAATCACTAGGCAGGCCTTTTTCCTTTTTCGTTATATCATTATTGTCTAACAATACCACATACATTTTACTTCCTAATTCAATAAAATATTTAATAATTTTCGAGTTATTTTCATCGTTGAATTTACCGATAACTTTTTTATTTATAATATCATAAAATTTACTATCATCAGGGTAATCAGAAAGATCAAACATGTTTAAAAAGAACTGTATCAACAACAAATACTTCCTCACTCCAGTTTGAAGTAAATCCTTTTTCAAATACCTTTTACGTCAGAGAAATTCTAACTTTATCACCAACCTTAAATTTATGTCTACCGTTCATATTTTCATTTGCTAATATTGGATTTTTAATAGCATCATTGGGTGACATTTTGATGGTTCGATGTTTCGTGTTATAGTTCTTGTGCACAATGTGAGAAAGATCATCGACGTATGTGTTCGTGGTTTTAGCTGTCAAATATTTGTGTATTTTGTTTCGTTTAGCGTCTGATTAAATCTTTCAACGACAACGCTTTTACCCTCGTTTCCTGTAACATATTTTTTGATATTATTTTGTTCTAGAAACTGCTCGAACGTTTTGTTGAAAAACTCTGCTCCGTGATCTGTTCAGATTTTATTTGGTTTTCTTTCTGTACTTATTATTATTTGTTTTAACGCGTCAGTGATCGACGTTCCTGTCGTATCCGAAACAGGTACACTAAACGTGCATTTGCTAAAAACATCTATGACATTAAACAAATAATTTTTGTTATCGTTAAACTGAGCCAGATTTGACACATTAACTAACTCTGTTGCCCAGATATCATCAACGGCATTAGAGACAACTTTATGTCTCGTAACTGTTTTAAGTCTGTGTAGTTCAGCTGCAAGTTTGTCATATAATTCGATCTCAAGCCTTAATAGCAAGATCAAATAGATCAAATATATCATGATAAACGGCAAAAAGGTGTAATTGGTAGTATTGGGAACTGCTGTTTGATATATGGTATGTTGCTGAAAATATATTATGTTTGTATGCTTCTCAAGCATATTATTTAATTCTGCCATTTTGGTGATCGATAGCGTTATACGTGACATTCACAGAACAAGATTGTTTATGATAAATTGTACATCAGCCCCTCCAGATCTAAACAAACAATCGCTTTGTCTTGCTCGATATAAAATAAGCGTATGTTTTACTCCACTAAATACTTTATGATAATCGCGACAAAAGCCGAAAATCATAGTTTGTGGAAGCATCGTTGTAATTTGACGTGATCCTGCTGCAAGTTCTTTCGCCTAGCAAAACTCTTCATTATAACGTGGCTTTTTTACGTCAGTATTATCATTAACTAAGTAGCATTACATTACCGCCTGCATCTGCACTTTTTGAATCTATACCAGGATTATTGCAAGCTGCATTAAGGAAAACTCTTGTAGCGTCTGCGTTAGCATCTGCAGCTGGTGCGGCTATACCCAGCGGCATCAGCTCCAGGTAATATAACACCTTTTCTGAAAAGTTCGGTTGATTCAGCTATCCCCCGTGTAGTATCTTTAAACCATATCATGTTCGTTGCAGTTGATCTTGAGTAATCATCAGAAAACGAAATAAAGTTTACTATTGTACTTGCAACTTGTAGATGACTTTAAAAAATATCTTCTATAGTTTGATTGGCCAGTTGGCATCTAGCACTTTTGAATAAACAGCAGCTGTTATTTATAAAAGATACTTCCAATCCAGCTGCAATTGCAGCAGGTGGATTGGCTCCTGTCATAATCTGACCGCGAACTTCTAAAAAGCCGTATGTGGCAGTAGAAATACGTCCTCGTCTCTAGTATTAAATGTTCCAAGACCAGCTTTATTTATTTCATTAGAATTTTCATCGAGATATTCAACATACTCAAATAATGTTACAGTGTCTTCGATGTCATGAGTTTCTGTTAAATCGAGATAATTTTTAGCAGACACTTTTTATTTATTAGATTGTATATAGTTTTATTGCAGCACTGTTGCTTTACTAATCTGCTTGCCTTTTGGTGATAAAAGTTTATTCGTTGTTATGTGGCAGTAGAAATACGTCATCGTCTCTGGTATTAAATGTTCTAAGACCAGCTTTATTTGGTTTATTAGAATTTTCATCGAGATAATCGAGATATATTTATTCGTTGAGTTTCTTTTGTTCGAGTGATTTCTGAGATAGCTTGTTGTATCTCAGGTGCAGCTGGTGCTCCTTTTTATCAGCTATTTTTGTTCCACCACAGTTACAGCAGCAGATGCGACTCCAGTTGCAAAAGCTTTACCTTTACCCGAGTCAAGAGCAATTAGGGCAACTTTAAGCGTTATTCCCGGACCATTTTCAATAACTTTAGTGAATATATTCCTAAATAAAATCCTAATAATATTTTCCTTCGATATTTTGTTTCTGTTTCATTATATCTGATGTTGTATAATTTGTATTGTTAAATCTTTTAGAAAATATGTTTACTGTAGTTCGCGTAGGTGCATGTAATATGTAACAACTTTATTATTTAAATCCAACTGTTTTCCAGAATGATCTATAAACTGCATTATTATACTTGATACTTGATTTTCAACACTTAACGGATAATAAATAATATGACGAGGAGTAATTAGCATGAGAAAACATGGTGGAACTTCTGGCGAGAAATTGTAAATAGTTTGCCCCTTGCTACCTTTTGATTTGTAAGAGCCAGAAGTAATAGAGCAATTTACTAATATTGTATTTACTTCTGTTATATTTACTGGCAGTTCACAGTCATAAGTAATAGCATGATAATGAGTACATTAACTTTTTTCAGTAAATCCTATCAGCTGTGCAATACTTCTTTCTCTTGGTTCAAAACCAACTAACATATTTTTTCAGTGATATCTTAGCTTGTAGCGTGTTATGATTTGCTGCCAACTCAAAATTATTAGCCATACTCCAGCTTTTAAGAGCTCATTTATTGTCTAGTTTATATCAGTAATATTATAAGCTCCTTGTGGAATTCTTAATCATTTTGTTATAGATGTTGGAGATGCTATAACCGTAGTAAATGAAATTTCATCATCAACATCAGTTTTCACGTTAGGCATAGCATTCCAACAAGTTCAAAATATTAATCCAATCTCATGTTGTTGTGGAGGATCTAGTTGTATTGGCGGAATATAATCTACTGAAAAATTTGTGCTATTTTCTATCGTTTGACTTGAGTCGAATAATTGTGTTGTTGACATTTTTTATATTAAATCATTTTACAAAACTAAGCCGTGGTGTAAAGTTTCATACTCGTCAGATGTTAGTAATCCGCTCGATCTTAGATGATCAAGTATATCAATGATTTCATTAACAATTTCAACACTAACATTACCAGCTTCTTTTGATGATATTAATAACATTAATCTACCTATAAGTCAGCAGTTGATGTAAATATGTTTATGCCTTCTCCGGTTTTAACCTTTGAAGATTCTCATTTTCTTCAAACGCGTCGTAAAAATTATTATATTTATATTCTCCAGATATAACTTTCTCTGCTACAAATTTGAATTTATAAGCAATAGCATCTTTGTAATATTTAGAAAGTTCTTCAAGATCTTCTGTTTCAGCGTTTTCAATTTTACTAAGAACGTTCCTTCTTTAACAATAATATCTTCAATTTTTTAATATTATCATATTCTTCTTGTAACAATTTATCAATATTATTAATATATTCAACGCCGTGTTTTCTTGTAAAATAATTGTATTCATACTTTGTTACTGCCTCTTCTGCTATATTTTGTTTTTCTTCAATTTGTTTCCTTCTTTCAGTTTCCACTGGAGATTCATATATTATATATGCTGATTCTTCTGGTCTTTTATCTAATAATTTTGCTTATGTATCTAAACCACTACTATGATGAATACGATATTTGTTATTTCTTACATTATTAATAACTTTAATATAAAGACAAATTATTATAACTTCTCGGTATAATTCAATGTTGTAATAATTTTTATTTTCTACAACTATTTTGCTGAGATGTTTATCACCTTCTTTTATTTCATTTTATTTTACAATTTTTCCCTCGGCTTTAAAATCACCTTTGCTAACATCATTTATTCTCATATCCTTAAGGTCTTATTTTTTATTAAAATCTTTATACTATCTATTAGTTTGCTATTTATATTTCCTAAATCATGTTCAAATCTTCTTATTTCTTCTATTTCTATCTCTGTCTTTCTTTAAGTTCTTGTTCTTCTAACCTTTCAATCGCTCCAACTATCACTGCTTCTGCTAATCTTTGTTCAAGTAAAAGTGGATTATTTAACAACCGTCTTAGTTCATCTTGTCTAGCATCAGGGTCAGCAGTATGTTTTACAAGTTCTCTAGCTAACTTTACCTTTTCTTCATCAGATCTTTTAATAATTGTTGCAGCAGCTGCTTCCTGTTGTTCGTTGACTAGTCCATGTAAATCTTTCTCCTGCCGTTTCTTAAGTTCTACTGATAGTTGTTTGTTTTCAGGTTGTTTTGCAAGTAGTGCTTCAGTAACTGGTTTAAAAATCGTAGTTTCTTCAGCAGTTACTTGTCCACGTCGTGCTTGCTGCACATTTTGCTTAAGCAATGCCTGCTTAAGCAATGCCTGAGATTGAGCATTTTTTTTAAAAATCTTATATGTTTTCTATATTTTGCTCGTTTGTCCATAATTTTTATATATAAATTTTATACAACTGAAACGCCTTACTGCAAGTAAATAATAATACAACAGCGAAACATTTTAGTTGGATCATTTGTAAGTTTATCAAATAAGAAGTTCTATTTATTCTTTGCAGCTTTATGATAAAGTTTGATAATATTATCTTTTTGGTCCGTCACCACATTGCTCGTTGGCAATATTTTTAACATCAACATTGTCCTGTCCTGGAAATAATATAAAACAACCAGTATTTCGCATAATAAAATCTGTCAACATTATAAAAACCTTGAGCGAGATAAATAGAATTACACTTTTTATTTCGAGATAGTGAAAAATACGATCTTATTTTTTTCATCTCCGTGTTATTTAGCGGTATACCGTCAAAAACTACTATATTATGTTAATCTGCATCAACTGGAATAACATCTTCTGGCTGCCTAATTATTAAGAAAATCTTCACCAGCCTCAAGATCATAAAGAAGTTTGTTTTTATATTCGCTCCGTAGCTCGTACGAATCTTGCTGTGGATTGATTGTGTAAATAAAAACTCGTAGTTAAAATTACCACCGATAAGCAAGTTCATAAGCAAATTTTTTTTCATGATCCAGTTCGCCCAACAATAAGATAATGACAATCAGGATGTTCATTTTTTTAGGTTTTTGCTTCACCAGCCTATCTGTATCAAAGTTTAATATCGATGATTTTGCCATCGTTGCTATATAATTTTATATAAGACAATAAAACATGAGCTATATACAAAATTTGGAACATTATCAGGAGTTTCATCAACTGAAGGTTATCAAGGTGACTTATAATAGTATGCAACTCTTGAACAGCTCAGAAATGGAATCAATAATTTATTAAATGTTGCAAGTGTGGATCAAAATGAAGTCGTCGTTTTCCAGGACAAAAGGGACGTTTAAAGAAAAGTAATGTACAACTGTCAGATGTACTTGTACGAAATCCTATTGCTGTTGCTAATAATATTGTTACTTTTAATAACCAAGGTAAGATACAAGATTCTGGTAGGTCAGTTAATGATTATGTTAAAAAAAACCTGGTGATTTATTTACGGGGAACATTATTATGAACCAGAACAAGAATACATATCGTGGAAACACCAACCGCAGATAATGATGCTGCAACGAAGTAATACGTCGACGATCAAGAATCAAAGTACGTGTCAGTGCGCGGTGGTATGATATATGGATTTCTTAGCATGAACAATAATGGCATCAGTAATCTTAGAACAATAGAGTCTGATTTTGAAGCTGCAACGAAGAAATAGGTCGATGATGAG
This sequence comes from Potamilus streckersoni, assembly GCA_016746295.1. Lineage (NCBI taxonomy): Eukaryota > Metazoa > Mollusca > Bivalvia > Unionida > Unionidae > Potamilus > Potamilus streckersoni. Next base: position 163,001 of record JAEAOA010001473.1, read on the forward strand.
GAAGTTCCAATCAACAATGAAATAACCGCACTCAAAACTGATATCGCTAATCATGTGAGTACGTTTTTAAATGATTGCAGAAACATAAACAGAACCAATAACGAAATTTTTGCAAGTCCACCAACTAATATGAACACATTGCAGAAGTTACCTTTGTGTATAGGCTGTCTGTGTTTAGCAGTGCAAAGTTTAGTATATTTACCACATTACCATGGCATCATTCAAGATGTGTTAGGATTAATACAATACTCCAAATATTATCACAAAAAAAACTTTGATGCGTGAAAAATATTACAAATACTATATTACAAATTCTTCGAGCAATATCATATTTACCGTTGTTACTGACCAGCTCTGGTATAATTTCAAGTGAAGCATCATTAAATCCGTTGTTGCTAATCATATCTGGTGTTGGTGTTTCTCTTACGACAGCGTGTACAAAGATTGAACCTCGACTTGCGACTAAACAAAAATAGTTTCATAGCAGCCAGTATCACATATAAAAAATTACTTGATCAGATTCGATCTTACCTGCGAGGTATAAAATATGATATGAACGATTTAATACGCGAGTTTCGTATTACTGACAGTATGCAAACATATATATTTACCAATGAGAGTCAGCAAGTATGAGAAAGATTATCAAACAAAGTATGAAATATTATCTAACCTGAATGAATAATGTTACTTAACCCTTTCGCCAGGCGTTCACTTGAACATGCAGCAGCGCAGTGAACATGATAGAATTTGACCGCCTTATATACTTGCGTGTATAACTTCTGGAACGTTCTGAAATCTCACAGCTAACAGGTTTTAATTATTTGAGTGGACCTTCTGACACTGCTCCGCGTGACGCTGCAATATGATTAAAACATTACCTGGCTTTGGTTGATACGGAAATATTGATTTTTTAGACTGCCTTGCACAAGGCTAGGCTGATATTGATTAGGCGACATCTGTTAGATACGTTTGTCTCGTAGAGAAAGTAAAGATTTCCTGTAGTAGTAGTCTGAGGATGAGCCCAATTACTCTCAAAATATATGTTAAGTTAGAAAATCATTTGGGGTTGGAGTTTTAGGGTCCCTGTGAGAGTAATTTTATATTTGAGAGTTGTGAGTGGGTTTTGAGAGAGGGACTTGATCCTAAATCTGGCTATTCCCTTCCTACTGTCTAGTCCATATTTCTTTGTGTGATGGTAGTCTAGTCCATGCGATTGTGTTGCAAAATGGTAGTCTAGTCCATGCGATTGCAATATAAACTGGTAATATAATCAATGCTATGACTTCGTGTAATGGTTGTATAGTCTATGCTACTGCGATGTGTGACGGTAGTCTAGTCTGTGCTATTGTGTTGTGCGATGCTAGTCTAATCTATGCTACTGAATTATGTAATGGTAGCGTAGTCTATCCTATTACTTTGTGTGATGGTAGTCTAATCAATGCTATGACTTCGTGTGATGGTTGTCTAGTCCATGCTACTATGTTGTGTGATGATAGTCTAGTCTATGCTATTGCATTTTGTGATGGTAGTCTAATCAATGCTACTGCATTGTGTAATGGTTGTCTAGTCTATCCTATTACTTTGTGTGATGGTAATCTAGTCCATGCTATTGCGTTGTGTGATGGTAGTCTAGTCCATGCTATTGCGTTGTGTGATGGTAGTCTAGTCCATTCTATTGCGTTGTGTGATGGTAGTCTAGTCCATGCTATTGCGTTGCGTGATGGTATTCTAGTCCATGGTACTATCTTGAGTGATAAAGGCAAATAATGCAGCCTTTTAAAGGACACACGCATGGCTCAGGTACGTGTGTCTAATATGCAACCTGTACAATATCATAGGATGTACGCATGGCTCAGGTATGTTTGTCTAATATACAACCGGTACAATATCATATGATGTACGCATGGCTCAGGTATGTGTGTCTAATATGCAACCTGTACAATATCATAAGATGTACGCATGGCTCAGGTATGTGTCTAATATGCAGCCTGTACAATATCATAGGATGTACGCATGGCTCAGGTATGTGTGTCTAATATGCAACCTGTACAATATCATAGGATGTACGCATGGCTCAGGTATTTGTCTAATATGCAGCCTGTACAATATCACCACATCTCTGCAGTTTATTGTACAAAGATAGTTGCCATTTTCCAATGATGGTTTAATTCAATTAAGTTTGACATGTATATGGAACATACGCGTAATGTTAATTCCAAAGTGTGTGACTGCATTATAGTTTTGTTAGTGTGTACGCCCTTTCATTACCCTAATACAAATGTGGCAGGGCAACTTTCTTTGTGTATATGCTCATTTTTTTTTACCCTAATGCCAATGGAAAGGAGCAACTTTCTTTGCGTATATCCTCTTTCATTATATTAATACCAATTTGACAGGGCAATGTTCTTTGTGTACATGCCCTTTCATTACCCTGATATCAATGTGACATGGCAACTTTCTTTGTGTACATGCCCTTTCATTACCCTGATACCAATGTGACAGGGCAACAACTTTCTTTGTGTATATGCCCTTTCACTACCCTAATACAAATTCGATAGGGCAGCTTTGTGTATATGTACTTTCATTACCCTGATACCAATGTGACATGACAACTTTCTTTGTGTACATGCCCTTTCATTACCCTGATACAAATGCGATTGGGCAGCTTTGTGTATATGTACTTTCACTACCCTAACAGCAATGGGACAAGGCAACAAACAGTAAGTAGTTAATTCTTTTGAGTAAACAAAACTCTTTAATATTTTGGTTTTAAACTGACTTTCAAGTTAATGTCCCGCAAGATGTTCAGTGGAGAATGTATGATTTCGAAGAATAAAAACATCTACCAAAAACAATTTTGGTAGATGTTTTTTTTTATTTTTTTTTTTTTTTTTTTGTAGTTCGATCTGTGTATGGCTCTGATTTCTGTGGTAAAAATGGAGGCTTTATCTTCAGTAACCTGTATGGAATGTTGGAAAAATAGAGCTTTTATCAGCAGTAACCTGTATACAATGGTGGTAAAAACTGGGGCGTATCAGCAGTAGCATGTATACAATGGTGGTAAAAACTGGGGCGTATCAGCAGTAACCTGTATACAATGGTGGCGAAACTGAGGCGTATCAGCAGTAGCCTGTATATAATGGTGATAAAAATTGAGGCGTATCAGTAGTACCCTGTATACAATGGTGGTGAAAACTGAGGCGTATCGACAGTAACCGGTATACAATGGTGATAAAAATTGAGGCGTATCTGCAGCAGCCTGTATACAATGGTGGTAAAAACTGGGGCGTATCAGCAGTAACCTGTATACAATGGTGGTCAAAAAACTGAGGCGTATTAGCAGTAGCCTGTATACAATGGTGATAAAAATTGAGGCGTATCAGTAGTACCCTGTATACAAAGGTGATAAAAAAACTGAGGCGTATCAACAGTAACCTGTATACAATGGTGATAAAAATTGAGGCGTATCAGCAGCAGCCTGTATACAATGGTGATAAAAATTGAGGCATATCAGCAATAGCCTGTATACATTGGTGGTAAAAAAAACTGAGGCGTATCAGCAGTAAACTGTATACAATGGTGGTAAAAAAGTGAGGCGTATCGGCAGTAACCTGTATACAATGGTGGTAAAATTTTAAGCGTATTATCTGTAGCCTGTATACATTGGTGGTAAAAATTGAGGTCTATCTGCAGCAGCCTGTATACAATGGTGGTAAAAATTGAGGCGTATCGATTTCTTCAGACTGCTTCTCAATACTGTTGAAAAATGTATGTCGGTGACATCCAACAAACACGCACATTTTTCGATATAAAGCAGATTCAACATGATAAGTAGTCAATTTCTTGACGGATTCATTTAACAAAGATATAAAGTGTTGTTTTAAAGGCTGCCTGGTTATATGCAGTCCTGTGTTAAGCCCATATAGGAAGAGGACACTTTACGTAGGTTGGAACCTAACTTAATTAAGAAGTGTTTACTTTTCCCAATGTTCACTTCAAAGATAGACACGCGCCCCCATACAGACGCAATGGGTCAGTGATTCGCACTTCCATGCTTTGTCTGAATACACATTAAATTTATGGTCTTAGCGTGCACAATTCAAGATACCAGCTGATCGTTCCTGTTTTATAAACTCAATTTTATAGTGTATGGGGACAATAGTTGGACGGTTGACAAGGATGGTATGGTCACTGCCAGTTATAAATAACTTATCACTGACGCTCCTCACGATGACTGCGAGAAGTCGTATATGTCCTAAATTGCACAGAAAAATAATTAATAGTGTAATAAGTACTTTAATGCTAACATTTTTAGAAGTTCATAGTGGATATTTTCTGGCTCTGATGACGTAATAGGATTTGTTAAAGATAGTATTATAATTCCCTAGAAGTGAAGGTTCTATTATAATCTTCAGCGTCAGCTGATTTAAATTTAAACTTCTTACAGATGTTTAGCATTGTTCTCCGGTGAGAAATGGTAGAACAATGTTTATGTCAATTTATTTTATATTTCTGGAAGGGTAGTTGGTGTTTCTTGAGCTGTTTGATACCATAAAAAAATAATGTATTCGTTTCTATAAACATTTGTTCTGTCTTTGCTTATGTGGCGGAAGATTTGTTTTGCCAGTGAATGTTCCGTACCATGTTACGTAAAGATTTAATAAAGGAAATTCTCTACTGATTTAGTAGGGGAAATTCCATACTTATTTAATAGGGGAAATTCCATACTGATTTTATAGTGGAAATTCCATATTGATTCAAAAGGGGAGATTCCATTATGATTTAAAAGGGGAAATTCCTTACTGATTTAAAAGGGTAAGTTCCATACCGATTTAAAAGGGGGAAATTCCATACCAATTTAATAGGGGAAATACCATACCTATTTAATAGGGAAAATTCCTTCCTGATTTAATAGGGGAAATTCCATACCTATTTAATAGGCAAAATTGCATACTGATTTAATAGGGGAAATTCCATACCTATTGAATGGGGGAAATTTCATGCAGATTTAATAGGGGAAATTCCATAATGATTTAAAAGGGGGAAATCCTTACAGATTTAAAAGGGGAAGTTCCATACCGATTTAATAAGGGAAAACCCATACCTATTTAGTAGAGGAAATTCCATACTGATTTAATAGGGAAAATTCCATACTGATTCAATAGGGAAAATTCCATACTGGTTCAATAGGGGAAAGAGTGTTTAACATTAAGATTTAATATTTTTATGACTCTTGTATCCTCTCTTTAACGATATATCTATTTTTAAACCTAGTATATACCGTAGTTTTTCAAGATTTTGTTTATTGGATTGCCATAAAAAAAACTGTAATGATATTCTTCCACTCCCCGATAGCTTCCTTATACGAATAATTAAATCATGTTGTATTCATACGTTTAGAAACAGCCAAGATGTCAGTATTGTACATCTATCAACATTATGGAATATTCTAGTAAATCAGAGTATCCGATCCGATCCGATTTTGAAACGAATATATATCATAGTTTCTTAAGTATACTGTGATGTGGACTCAGGTGACAATCAACTTCCCAAAAGGTGTAAAGTAAAGAGTTGATGCAAAAGGCTGATGTTTGACTTGTGACATGTACACTCCCCCATCATATATTACCTCGCACCGCCGCCAGGAGACTTGGTCGCCAAAGATATGTGCGAAACTTTAAAGTGCAGTCTCATTCCTGCCACCGAAATGATATGGTCTTAAACTACATTATAGAAGAGGGATAAAACCGAGAGATTTTGTAAAATCGAACAAATATTTTATTTTCTTGAATAAAAAGTGAAAACATAATTACGGTATTGCGAATTAAATCCTAAATAATCCTAGAATGTCTAAGAAAAGTCCTAATGATTAAAGATTTGTAGACTTTAGTTGTATTTCAAAATAAATCTGAAGCTGGAAGTGTTGATATGCCTGTGATGGCCTGTGTCGTAGTGATGAAACAACTGGAAGTGTTGATTTGCTTGTGATGGCCTGTGTGAAACAACTGGAAGTGTTGATTTGCCTGTGATGGCCTGTGTGAAACAACTGGAAGTGTTGCTTTGTCTGTGATGGCCTGTGTGAAACAACTGGAAGTGTTGATTTGCCTAGGATGGCCTGTGTGAAACAACTGGAAGAGGTGATTTGCCTGTGATGGCCTGTGTCATGTCGATGAAACAACTGGAGGTGTTGATTTGCCTGTGAAGGGCCTGTGTCATGGCGATGAAACAACTGGAGGTGTTGATTTGCCTGTGAAGGGCCTGTGTCATGGCGATGAAACAACTGGAAGTGTTGATTTGCCTGTGATGGCCTGTGTCATAGCGATGAAACAAATGAAGCTATTGATTTGCCTGTGATGGCCTGTGTCATGGCGATGAAACAACTGGAGGTATTGATTTGCCTGTGATGGCTTGTGTTATGGCGATGAAACAACTGGAAGTGTTGATTTGCCTGTGATGGCCTGTGTTATGGCGATGAAACAACTGGAAGTGTTGATTTGCCTGTGATGGCCTGTGTCATAGCGATGAAACAACTGGAAGTGTTGATTTGCCTGTGATGGCCTGTGTCAAGGCGATGAAACAACTGTTCTTTTGTTGAATTTCCACCCCAAATTAAATACTTGATACAATATTAATGCAACTGATTTTGCTCCGATCTTACAGCACGAATTAATAATTTATAGAAACAATTTTTTTTTTTTGTAATATACTTGGTTTCAGGTCACAATTAACGTTTTTAAAACAACTATTACCTGATGAAAATTTTCATTCTGGAAGGTTCCAAATATAAATAAAATAAAAACTCAGTATCATTAGCCGGTCTCGTACTAAATTTTTATTATAAAGAATGTGGTAAAAATAACTGGTAGACCAGGCATTGAGTGGGAAATTAAAATGTTCTGGATTCAGGTTGAGATAAACGTATCTTTTAAAAAACCGAAATCAATGATTCAGATTATGTAGAAAATAAATTTTATTTTAGACAAGGTTAGGTCCAAAATCATTCATAGCATATAATGAATTAAAAAAAAAACTAAAAACAATGAAAATTAAATATACATAACCGGTGGTTTACGAATGTGGGCCAACATCGAATGACTTCTATCGAGTATGTATCATTAAAGTTGCTAACATTATTTACCACCTTTTTCTATTATACATTGGAGAAAATCAGGTCATCTTGCACGAGATTTCTGCATAGGTAAATCTGATGCAGAGCAATGATAGCTTCACACGGCTGTTAATTGTATTCTCTCGGTTTCTAGCTTACGTGCTTTTAAACGTATTTTTATTGAGTAGAATGATTAATCCGCCAATTTTAATCGATAGTAAATCAGGTCAGCCCACAGCTTGTTAGTTTCATAGCAAGTAGAAAGAAAATATAGTCCGAAAAATCAACCACCACACCCCAAAATCTATGTTGATACTGATGGACAATATGTGGTCCTGAAGTCTCCTATTCATTAAAATGTGCAATTTTACTTCATGCAAATCTTTCCGGAACAGACCTACGTACACATTGGACACATACCAGTAATTGGTAACACTCATATCTAGCTTGAAATTCAAAATGGCAACAAGGCAGAGGGTTATTCTATTCCACGTGGATTTACAAGTCACCTAACATAGGATTTGGTCAGGAAAAATAATGTACATGCCACCAAAACAACACCTAGCTCAACAGCTATGAGATATACTGGTAAGTGCATCAAATATACACCGATGTGTGCAGCAAGAAATGATTGCAGATTTTTGCATGTTTTAATGAATAGGTAAAATCAGCTCCTAAACCGTCAGTCAATATCATAACGCGTAAGTGGTTGATTTATCGGCATAGGAAAAACTAACAGTACATCACTAATCAAAGTGAAATAAGCCTAATCTTTGAGTAGAGTTGGGGTTGGACGTACCTCCTTAAACGTCTTACCGTTTCCTTCTCAATTAAAGTTTCTGAAATATTTTGACAATATAAAGAGTATAGAAACAGTGATAACAATGTTTGTCGTGAGTATTTATATGCATGTTTGATACAGTACACGAATAAAGGGGCATGCGTTGTAAGTAAATGAATATGATTTTTGTTTTCGAACAATTCCATCACGATCGGCCGAAACACTGTCACAATAAGCCGAAATCTGACTTAATTTATTCTCTCAAAGCAACCGAAATGCTCGTCTCAATTAATCCTTGTAACTGATATTCGTCGTCGCAGTTTGTGTCCATTAAACATGTTTACTTGTCAAAGCGCGGCGGCTTTAGTATGATGTCAAAACTAAGTACGTTTAGCATTTACTCAACTATAAACCGAATGTTATTGTTTAAAGACATGCTGTATTTAACATTAGATAAAAGAAATGTTTCCGGATAATTTATTGATGACTTGTTCTTGCCTTTAAGTGTTTACGATGCGCTGAGAATAGGCCTTAGCTCCACAACGATAGTGCGGTGAGAAAAGGAAACATGTACCAACTGACAAAACACGTCCACATTTATTCTGAATTACTAGCGACTTTGTGCATGATTGCTTCTCGTTCTGCTGCTTTTAAGCAGACTATCATTTCACAGTTTGCAACCTAAATGAAAACGACAAATCATGCCTTCTGTACGCTCAGTCTAATCTGCTCTTTGTATGACGTACATTTCATCTTCGTCTATGATTAACTGGAACTCGTCCTCTGTTAATACATTAACTTGAAGCGCTCTTCACGTGTGGTCCCCGATAGTTTTGTTTTGTTTCTGTAAGAACTAGACTTTAACTATTATTTTCATCTGTTCCATGAAGCGCTTGTAGATACGGATGCAAACAATTTTAGCCAAACTGGTGATCGCAGACACATCATCACGAATCACAGTGATAAGATGACGACAATAATAACTATTGTTACAACCAGGGGTCTTTGCTTGACCGAGCGGTGTCGAAACCCTGGCGCAATTATTGCTAGAAGTCATAAGTTTACCCCAAATTCTAACGACTTCTATATATCTTCAGTTGTACGTTGGAAAGCCCGACGGGTTCTAATTAATGCAAGACAACATTATTCACATCGTGCCAATTATCATTCAACTACACATCCGCATAGTTTCTCTACATCAACTTTCCGTTCCGTCAGCATTTCACACCGTAGAAATTGTACAAATATCCCTAGCACAGAGGACTATTTTACCAACGCCACCAGAGGCTAATCAATCTATCGATTTAAGGCACTCAAATAAAACTACATCACATTTGCAACCATGGCGACATAAACGGTTTCTGCCGAGTACCTTCTCATTTATTCCATTGTGTGATTAACCGGTCTCCGACCTTAAATACTGCCGTTGCAGTCACAACGCTAATGTACACCACTAGAGTTTAGAAAGTACTACATCAATACAGGGACAGTCATGCGGATTGGGTCTAAATTCGATACTCATTGACCATGGCATCTTGGAAACTCACTAACACCTTCTCTCCGTGACGTTTGCTCCTAAAAATTGGCTAATGATTTCGGGCTAAGGAATATTTCACATTGCACCTAATTCCAATAATCAAACAAGTAATCACACAAACCTAAGAATTGCTTAACTTGGGCGCTATAACCAAATGCGCATCTCCTTAATTTTATTTCACTATTATACCGACTGCTGGGCGTCATTTGGAAGGAGACGCAAAGCATGTTACAACATCGATATTATTAAGCACATTAAATGTCTGTTGTTACTTTTTCATAATAAAGCGACACCACTCATCGATTTTAGCACGCAGGATTTTGCAGATTCATTAGCAGCGAAAATCTTGAGGTTTATATAGTTATGCAGTGTAGTCATTCTATAAGCAGCGTAGTTAGTCTATAAGCAGCATAGTTAGTCTATAGGCAGCATAGTTAGTCTATAAGCAGCGCAAAATTAAACTTTAATTCATCTGTGTGGACCTGATTAGTTTGTGATCTTACACCTTTACCCGATTACTTATAGCTTCCCTGACGTCACCAGAAACTAAACAGCATTGTTAAAGGCCTTAAGTGCAATGCATTTTAGCTTTTGTATGACAAATCTAGTTTATCATAAAATATTGTTATGCGGCAAAATTCCTTTCTTAAAAATAAGACAAGAAACAATTGGTTTTCTGGTCATTTTGAGTTCAGGGACAGAGGACTGTACATACACTATTGAAAGTGTTATAGTCATTAAGCTCGTTATGTTCAATTATCATGACGTTGTTATTCGAGTAGCAGTAATGTCCGCAAAGCCACCATGATAGCACTATTTTGAATTTTTTTGCCGTATCAGCAACAGTTAACCATAGAAGTTGGTTTAGAATGATCTGACACCCCCCAGACACACACACACACACACACACACACACACAGTTGATCTGCTTTGCCTTCCCAATCTCTTGGAGGTTAATGAAGTCTAACTCCTTGCCCATTACGTTTATAGTACCATAATCATTTTTGAGTGTAAAAACTGCCAATATTTTTTATGTCTTGCGTTGAATCCCAATGATAGAAGCATCACGCGTTTACTATGAAAGTTCCGCTGAAAGATGTAATTTTGCCAACATAACATCCTCCTTTTAGAAAGAAGAAGAGAACTGTTCCTGGAGACATAACATGGGTGGCAGACTAAACCAAAGGTGTTGGTAATGGGGAAAACCTCGGTCCGAAGACAGGTAGGCACCGATGCAGCTTTTGATAGTAAATCCAGCACGGGAAGGTTCGTCTGGTACCCAGATGATTTTGAGTGCAGAGACATCCCTCAGGTCATAAGGATCATTCATGTTTTTGTTTGTTTGTTTTTTTGTTTGTATGTTTTTTTGTTTGTTTGTTTTGGGGCTTAACGTAATTTTTCAGCACACTATAGGCTATGCATGGCGACCAGTAGTAATGGTGGAGGAAGAAACCGGGATATCCGCGGAAAGAACCACCGACCCACGAGAAGCTACTGGCAAGCTTTCTCACATATCCACATTTGCCGAACCATAGACTCGAACCCACAAAGACAGAGGTGAGACGGCAGTGATCCGTAACGGAGTGTGCTTTAGACCTATCAGCCATTCGGGGCCCCGGATGTTTTTGTAATTGAGTTGATGCCCAGCAACAATATGCTGTCACGTAGCATTACCGGCCTTTCATACAATCGAGGCAACAATGCTATCGATATGCTTTAATAAGCTTCACATTAATATCATCTCGACTTAGTGTGCCATCTGCCCCAATGACCGCGATGTTCCCGGCAGCTACGTTGGTTGGTTTGGTCATGTGCGCTGAGAGGTCCACGCCTAAGCTTTGTAAGGTTCCCAGTGGCATTGGAGACCACGGTCAGGTCATTTGGATCTATGTTAACGGCGTGGTTACATGTTAAAAGCTGCGAAGTCTACTTTGGTCGCATAGTTGGTGAGATAACCATGTATGGCGTCCGATCTCTTAGAACTCGCAAATATGTCCACATACATGGTTGTGTTTCGGTTAAAAACAGGGTCTGTGTTTTCAAAAATCATGTGCATTTTAAGCACTTACGTCTAATGGAGTAAGCTGACCAGGCGATCTGGAGACTCCTCAGCTATTTCATCTAATGTATAGAATTGCCATTATGCAAAGCCGGCGGCAGCTGAATGAACGTGATTAACAAAATATGCGGTTGGTATCGTAGGCAATATAACAGTCAGAGGGTTGATCTCAATACCATTGTTTTTATCGATGTTGTTTTCGTATGTGTCCCACTTATCAACCTACTCCACATACGTCCAACATAAACAATTGAAGCAATTAGCGGTGTTGTATTGTCCAGCCTAGTTAATTTTATTCCCGTATTCGAAAATCAAATTTATACATACCCAATTATCACCTTTTTACCAATGAGTAATCCTTTCATTGTTTGGTCTGATGCTCACGCATTATATATCTTTGGTGACGTCAAAACAAGAATTTTTTTTACAACAATATAGTTGACTTTGGTTTAGTTGGCTGCTACAGTCGGGACAATATCAATATTGTTCTTCATTCAGAGGCAGCACTTTACATTTGTGACAGTGCAATTGTGAGCCTGTCTTTTGTGGCCGCATTCTGGGGCACGGCTGGCCTGTCACAGACAGGATCTTTGTGCTCGTCTGGGTCTTTCACAGATACGAACTTGTGGGCTCTCATTGGTAGAGTGCTGGTTAAACTGTAGTGTCGTCTTGGTCGTATAGTTGGCGAGGCCACATTAGTTAGCAAGATCAATGTAAACTGCAGTAAAGCACCAGTTCGATCACAAGATCGCGCTGGTACTCTCTACGATAATCCTTTTGATCGCTCATAGCCAAAGGGCTATTGGGTCGTCGCTATGTGCGTCATGAAACTTTGGATACTCTAGGTCTACTTCAAGAATGTAACCTATGGGCGAATCAACTGAAACGGCAGTAATATCGTTGAAAACGCTGCATCTGGCTCCGCATTATATTCTAGTGATAGAGGTTGTTATCGTTTTTCTTAGTAGTGTCCCAGCTCATAACCAGCGAAGTGTAATAGTGAACTAGGTCAATATCATTAGTGTCATAATAGGGCTTGCATCTATTTTGTCTTTATGGGTCATGATAATCGCTAGTCTCTTATCCCAATGATTTGACAAGCAATCTATATACTACGTGTAACCCGTGAACAATTAGTATAAATAATCCTCGAAAGTGAAGAATGTTTTACTGAACTTTTGTTGTGTGCAGTTTCGGATCTGCGCAAGCAGGCAGCACTGTCTTTAATTCGGCTGCGCTAATTATATTATCATCGATAGCCACTGAATACAGTTTGCAAATTGTATGTTGATGCTGCTTTATGCTACTGCAAGTAATTCTGAATAGACATGTACTCTTGAATGCAATCGTATCGATGCAATCGTATCGCAATTAATGTGACGAAGGCACTAGTTAATATCAATATAGCCCCAACAATAATTCAGATTAGTTCACCCACGATGGTTGTTGTGGTTGTGATTCCTGTGACACTAAGACCAGAAGTACTTGGTGCGGCAATATCACAAATAAAAACAATATTTCCTACCAAGCAAGAGCGTTTTTATTTCAGGACAACGCAATTTTCTTGGTGATTTCACCTCCTAGCTGTTGCTTCAATTATTTGTTCTCGTCGTTAATATTAAAACTTCATTGTAGGTCTTCTATTAGTAATACAATCGGGTATTAAAATTTACATGACAAACAAGCTTTGTCCTGACTCATCTCGTCTAGGTGCAGTGAACATTCATTCTAGCATATTGCCCTTTGTTACTGGTACTGTTGTCATACAATTATCAAAATTTTCTTCTTGGAAAATATTTAAATTTTCTGCGATTGGTATTCGGCGAGTCTGGCACCATTTTCACTTACAACACACCGATTACATTTTTATCTTTGTTTAACATCTGTCGATGGCTTTTGCGGAATAACTGTTACCCGAGCAAATGCGTCCTTGATGAAAGAAAAATGATCAAGAAGTTTTATGTCAGTTGAGTCAATGTTGGTGTAATATATATTTATTGGTGAACGTAACCAGGGTGGATAAAGAGATGAATTCCACTTCGCCATTTTAGAAACAATTCCGGGTTGTTTCCGCACATAGTAACACCATTTTGAAGCAGGTATTCATTGACAAGTCGAACGAAATTGTTATCAGTGTTAGCATCCGCTTCCTGCTGATGCAACACCCTGTCAGTATATTCTGCAACATCGTTACCGCTGTTAGAATATATTACGTATATGTAATAATAAATCTTACACACAAACACCAAAGACGTGTAATTACTTGTCAGGATAAACCTTGAGCGCTTCAAACTAAATTTCGCCTTTGTGACTAAAGATAGTGATTATGTAACTGTATAAAACTTTGCATCTCTGCCTTGTTTCAAGATATTTGCTATTAAAAATCAAACTAAGAGGCCACTTATCATTTACAAACATTCCCATTCAACCATATATACTTTTACTTCCAGTTATGACAAATAAGTATGATCACGACTAGTACACCTTTACAATGTGTGTATCAAATTTATTTACACCAGAAGTGAGAACAATTCGACCATTGGTAAGGTTCCATTTTTCTCCTTCTTTGACTAATATTCCCTTAATTTTGTACCATGAAGTTATTACACGTGTTGGTGTGGGTACATTATTGATTTCACGTGTTGTTTTGTTGTAGCATTAGTATCATCAACATGCTCTTGGATTCTGATTCAGCCTTTTTCACCGCGCTCAGGCAGACTCTACACCACAAATTCATCTTATCAATTGCTTGTCTTCCATCTTTCTTATATTGTTTATCCCTTCTTTGTATATTCCCGCATTATTCAAACATGTAAAAGTCATGAGTTTCTCTCAGCTAGTTTCTCAGTAGATCTTAAATCATTGGCGTATACTCGCAACAGATTAAAAACTATTGGCAGTCTCTCAGTACTGCATATATTCGACACTTAATTCCAATGATTATCTTCAGTCCGTTAAAAATAATAATTGCCTCACCTACCACTGTTAACCTCCGGAATGTAAATATGGAGTAGAATGTTGTGAACTGTCAGCGGCACTATCAAACCTGTGGACCTGTTTCACAATAAAAATTACACAAGAAAGAGTGACAGTGTTTACTATTTTATAGGTTTAGTTCATGTAGAAACAGACATGTAGGGTTTTACAAACACAACGTTGTCTATGGTTTATAAGTTTGTTTTGTACATGTCGTGTATATGCCTATGAAAAAGACTCATTAAGAGTCGAAAGCACTCATGTCATGAATGAAAATTCGACATTACCAATATTAACATGGTATTTTCTTGAAATAGTGTGCTATTTCCTCTCTTCTTTATAATAAGTGTTTCTGGAAACATTGTATGATGTTACTGAACGCTTGTTCCAAACATGTCATAAATTTATGAGGAGACCACTGGAATCTCCTGATAAAACAGTATATTTACTAGACTTTATGGATAGATACTTATATGAAAATGCATACGTGTCACTTTGGACGAATAATATTACCATACTCAGCTGTGCAGTCACATTATAAACAAAATTGAACAAGTAATTATCCCGAGATAAGCTTCTCAGCCAACTTGTCTCTTACGCTTAATTCTTCTTTCTTTTTTCAATCAATAAGGACGAGGTCGTTTGTAATCTTCTGATTCTCATCAGTTGCTTCATCGATGAAGAACCATGATAACCTGATAGTTTGATGACACCCGAACTTGATTTGGAAGTTCCCTTTTCCGAGGCACCGTTTGAATTGTACCTTTGCCTTACGAGGACATTTATAACATTAAATCCAGTTATGTTATGATTTCCATAACGAAAACAAACTTTTCATTACCATGCTTCTCACCCGCCGCATACTGGAACAAAAATACAAATAGTAACGCTGATTCATTGTGTTCTTATGCCATAGATATACATATCGATATATTTGACTAATGCAAAATACGTACTCGACTGTCCGTTGTGACCGTTCACAGCGATTATGTGTCTGTAAATTTGCAAAACACATGTATACATTTACTTAGTCGTTTTTCTCCTGAAGTTTCTTCCGAATACCTAAATCGTCAAGTTGATGGAAACATCATGGCATCCTGTCTGCGAAACTATAAATATCAATTCCTCCACCAACATGACGCGCAAGACACGTTAAACAGGATGCTTCTAGTTGTCTCCTCTTACAGCTTGCAGTCTAGAGCGTCGGGTCTTTAATACAGCGTTAAATGGAAGATCGGGTCTCTTATCCAGCGATAAATGGAAGATCGGGTTTGTTATAGTGATAAATGGAACATCGGGTCCATTAAAAATATATAAATGGAATTTTGGGTCTGTTATAGAGCGCCAAATGGAACATCAGGTCTATCATAGTGCGATAAATGGAACATCGGGTCTATTATATAGTGCTAAATGGAAGATCGTGTCTATTATACAGAGACAAATGCAAATACGGTCTATTATAGAGTTATAAATTGAACATCGGATCAATTATATAGTAATAAATGGAACATTGATACTACTATATATCGATAAATGGTACATACGGTCTATGATAGTGATAAGTGCGTTTAGGGAGCCAATGGAATATTGGTTTGTCCTTAACCTTTTACATCACAGGAAACTCAATAGAAGCCTTCAAATAAAAGAGCATTCATAAACATACCCCACACCCACTACGAAAAGAAATCAGAAAATAGTTACTACACTGGTGTTATTTGTTTGCTTTTTCGTCGTTCCACTTTGATCGGAATTATCATTTTATATAAAAAAAATATTATTACATAATACGCAACTTCGTCGACTAAATGCCTTGGCTTCGTGTGGGATACTCAAACGATTGAGTGCAAATTAAGCACAAAACCCTATTGTCATCTGCATTTAAGTTGCCTTTTTCGTACGAAATAGTAACAAAACTGATGTTAAATATTGACATATTACTCAGTCTTTTTAAAAGGAGTTGTGTATCTTGATACTATAAGGCATATTAACTCTTTGTCTCGTAGGTAGTTATAAATATATGCTGAATCTGCCAGATTTTTTTTTAAAATCCACCTTTGTTTCTTAGTATTTACCTTTGTTATCCACATTTCAGATGGCACCTTCCTAGAAATTGATGCCATCATTTTTGCCACTGGGTTCGACTACAAGCTGAGCTTCGTACCCGAGTCAGTGACAAGAATACAAAATAACCGTACAGAACTTTACAAGTACATGTTCCCTCCACATCTGAATCATCCCACGTTTGCAGTCATAGGCCTTGTCCAGTCAATCGGATCTGTTATGCCAATTTCAGAAATGCAATGTCGATGGTTCATGAAGATTATGAAAGGTAACCTTAGTATGGTGCAACAACCGAGAGTGATAGATGAAAGGGATTGAAAAATTTAAACTAGGGCACACCCAAAATTATTATATTCAAGAATTACTTTGTTTAAGGTTTTCAGGCTCTTTGGAAAGATAACACTTCAAGCCCAAACTCTTTGAATAGTTCGAGAAATCGTACGTATTCAAGTAATTTGGGCTGAAACTATCGAAAGTGTCACCGTTTCATATACACGAGTACGTGAGTCTGAGATGCAGAGATTCGTGTGAAATCATTTGAACACAACAATTATACTGCACATGTGAAAAGATCTTAAAAACAAATTACTTTGTCAAAACTATTTCAAGGTAATTGGGCAAGACTGGATAAATAAGCAACTATAAGCAAATTTTAAACAGCGATGGTTCACGCAGGATATGAAACGGAGAGAGAGAGAGATGATATCAAATTGTACATTTTGAATATTAATTTGGTCCTTGAAATTTCTTAAAAGATAATTTATGACGGAAGTTAACTGATGCTGATTGTCCATTATTTATTTGTTCTAAAGCGGAGTGTGAACTTCCTTCTGAAGAAGTAATGCTGGAGGACATCCAAGCAAAGCAAGAGACCATGGCGAAAACCTACGTCAAATCCCAGAGGCATACATTGCAGGTACATTGATACACTTATATTTCTTAAGGCAAAACGTATTGTGGACATGATGAATGCACTGTCAAGTGATAATTAAGGTGAGACACTTAACGATAAGTATTTAAGAGAATTGCAGGGTCTGAGAAAGATACATGTAACGTTGTTCACCCATTTTTTGTCTCTATAGAAATATTATATGAGACTTTAAAGGATTTATTTCTTGCACATGCATGGATGCTAAACTATGTTAAAGAAGGTAGCTTATTACATCCATCATATTTATTTGTTTTTTGTATCTTCATTAGAATATTAGGCATGAACATGTTTATATAATTTCAGTCAATAACATATTTATGTTGTTAACTAATGAAAGAAAGAAACCGATCATAAAACTGAACAAACGTACATCATCAGAAAGTTTAAGTCTTACATTTTATTTGCTAATTATGTTCTAAAGAGGGTGGTATGTGAACAGCTATTCTAGTTTTGTTTCCATTCGATTTGTGGCAGTGTTTCTGGGTGGATTACATGGACGAGCTCGCCAATCAGATCGGTGTGAAACCGGATCTTTGGAAACTCTTCTGCGAAGACCCTGCATTAGTCATTAGGTGTATCTTTGGACCCTGTGTTCCTGCTCAGTACCGCCTCATGGGTCCAGGAAGTTGGAATGGAGCCAGGGCTACAATTAAGGGATCGGTACAACGATGCCTTTTCCCAACAAGGACAAAGCTTCTACCAAAGAACGCAACAGGAAAGGAAAACAACAGCTTATATTCAATTAACATTCAACACCATCTTCACTCCTACTTCGTCATCCTATTTGTCGTCTTCATTTTCTTCTGCACGAGCTTTGTCGGAGACCATTTTGGCCTATAACATGTTTTTCAGAATGAAAAGGCTCTTATCCAATGACTCCAGTCATTAGCAGGTCGTCATATTATCGTGTTTACATAACTTGAGCTTAGCTTTACGGCATATCTGCAATGTAGACCAGAACATTGGAAAATTTCATCACATTGAATACAGTAAAATTGTGAATGATGGACAATAGTTGATGACGGGATGAAAAATATCCCCCTTTATTGGCGTTAACTTCATTGTCATATTATTTTTTTATTTTTAATCAGATTATATAGCCTACAGTTGTTACTTTTGTTTTATTATTAATCAGAATATATAGCCTACAGGTGTTATTTTTGTTTTATTATTAATCAGAATATATAGCCTACAGGTGTTTTTTTTGTTTTATTATTAATCAGAATATATAGCCTACAGGTGTTATTTTTGTTTCACAGTCATTATTATCGTATTATATTGTATATAGGTCTTTTCATTACGACATATTATCCCAGGAAATACTTTTTTTGCAAGAATTTTAAACTACTTTATAATGTATAAACAATTTTTGAGACTGTAGAAACAATTATATGTCTTCAACTTTTGTACAAATAAAAGGCAAAGGTGTTTACATGAAACTTCATTGAACGTTGTGCCTACCTTCTGCTACGAAAATGTTTTATTTGCATACCTTGATGAATATTTTGGGTATTCATCATTTCACTCTGAACGACAGTCTCTATGAAAAATCGATGTTTTTCTACTCTGATAAGAAAAAAATGTTACATTTTCTGTTGGCACTAAAGTGGTGGCTAACCTTCAAAATGAAGTTCAAATCTTATTTGATGAACATACGTACAGTTGGGTTACTCTGATTTTGTCCCTAGTCCAAGATGAATTTCTCAACATTTAATTCTAAATATTTTGAAATAACGCCTCAAACATTGAGTATTTTATCAAAATTAAGTTTTCGTTTCAAATGTTCATGTTAAAAGACTTAGAGAGCTGCACGATATTTACATTTTCATTTTAAAATAAAGATCCCTAAACATTTTGTCATGAATGAGGTTTACACCATGTGTCAAAAAGCGTATTATAATGATTTTTAGAATACGAATACCTTACATACATATTCCAGATTAAAAGTGAGATCCTGGATAAAATACGTTTACAATGTGATTCCAGAAAAAGGGTAGAATAAGATGTTTATGCTAGTTCGTATATCAACTTTTCAGTCTGACAATTGCCCAATGTAATGCATTTATGAGCAAAATTTGTGTTCGAAAATCTTTGTAAACTTCTCCTTGAATCACAAATAAGTTAAGGTCTAGTTTTGAAGGCAAGTTTTGTAGTTGATATCTTTTTATTTGCAAATCATTTTCTGTCAAAACCCTGGATCTCATCTTGGCATGTGTTTGATCTCAGTAGTAGGGAAAATGTTTGTTTTGGCATAAAGACAGTTTGTAACGTTCCAAACGAATATTAATTACCATCTCGAAGACACCCGACTTCATCCCAAAACGACATTTCTTTTTATCAGCATGCTTGTTCTGGCTCAAAGATTTTTCCAACCCTCAGACACCGTCAAATTTTCAAACACTTTTATTTGTCACACAAAAATTTGATACTTTTTTTGATAATTATGTTCATACCTGCTGACCCTCATTGGTAGAATATCCGTCAGCATACTATCAATAGTATGAAACTCGCAGAGACCCTCCAGTCCCCATCCCCAAACGACCTAATGTTTTTTTAGCAAGGCTCGTTAAATTACCCTCACGTAGATTTTTAGCTGAAAGCAGCAGAAGATTCACCGGCATGTACTTCATCACCAATGATCAATTTTTCGACTGTTGATATAAATATTTCATCGTCGTGATAATAAAGACTTAAACGTTACTTTACCGTTCATACGGCGACGACATTCGAATAAATCCTTTATTTCAGGCTCGTTAAGAAACTTGATGGTAAGTTTAGTATATTTCAGTTAACTTATCGGATCATGAACGTTTTTAAACTCCGATGATAACTTATGGTTCAATTGTTCAATGTAACTGAAATACCCCATGTCATCAGATCTAATGAGCGACAGTTTTAGCTCGTCACGAGCTGTGGCAAAACATATACCTGATATTTCATTATTAATTTCAACTGTCAACTGTTTGCCGTCTATCATTAGATATTTGATTTTGCTATTCTAGCTATTTTGTTACTGTCAAATTTTCAAACATTATTTTTATTGTTTACACACAATTACATACCCAAGACACCGAATATGAGATCGAGTTGATATGTTACGCGACAGTGTCCTAATGCAAATATATCTACCAAATTTTCGCAATAACGTTTATCATCAAAATTGCTCAATCCACGTTTGATAACGACATCTGTGTCTACTTTCGTAACGATTCGTTTAAATAGCCATTGATCCTATAAAACTAACGCCGCAGTCAAGCACGTCATCAAATGTCATAAACATTTAACAAAATATAGAGGCAGACCTTTTGCCTTTTTCGTTATTCCATTATTGTCTAACAATACCGCGTACATATTACTGTGCAATCAGATAAAATATTTAATGATGCTCGAGATAATTTCATCTTTTAACTTACCAATATTTGCGTCGTCATAAAATCTACTGTCATGAGGGTAATCGGAAAGATCAAGCAGATGTCGATTATCATATATATTCTGACAGACGTTTTCACATTCGATTTCATACACGAGGAAGTCGGTATCAGCAAACAATCTACTGGACGGCCACTGATTGTAACAAAATTGTAATGAAAATCGTACATGAGCCATTTCGATAAATATAACACGGAAGTTCCAACGTAAATCGGCTTGTTTAGTTTTAGATTTGTTTTTCGTCGCTTTACCATGACAAGATTTTCATTAAAAAATTTTCATCCTAACAAAATCATCATCTAACACAAGTTTGTTTCTGCAACTTATATCATTAACAAGTTCTACATTTACCCGTTTTCTAGTACTTTCTATCTTAACAAAAACGGCATTGTTTATAAGCTTAAAGACGTTTGTCTCAAAATCGGATTTTGCCACAGCTCTTCTCGAAGTGTTTGAACTAATAAAACCTCTCACCCGTGGCGACTAATTACATTTTAATACACGATGAACTTTTCTCAACACAAGACCAGGATCAGCAACTTGTTTTAAAACTTAAAAATGTAAAAGATAATTTTTCTTATCGAGTAAATTTGGTACTAGTTTTTTTACCAGAGAATTTTATCGTAATGATGCTAACACATGTTGTTCCGGAGATAACATACTATAATCTATTACCATCAATTCCACATAGAAAGGATAATTGTTGTGCAAATAGTGTAGTAAGATACATCGTCGGGTAACATTTTTCTGTCTCTGATAGAAATTGTTCAGCCATAATCTAACGAACTCCACCAAAAGACATTGGTTTGGCCACAAAATAACCGTACAAATTATTAAAGTTTAGATAAATTTTACACTTCGAAGGAAGTTTGGGATTGTTCTCTTTCCAGTACTTATTGTTTTCTTCATAATATTTCTTTGTAATAACGCTAATACGGCTTAGAATACCTTTCTCGATAAAATTAAACATATCGACGTCAGTTAGTAGTTCTAACGTTACTTTACGAAACATTAACAGAGAGTCCCACGACAGCCCGGGAGCAAAATAACACCAACAAGGATATAGTCCATAATTGTTATAACTCACTTTTCGAAAATTTTCAAATACGTCCGCCAGCAATAAAACAAGTTTTCAAGTACAAATCGTGATAATCACCAAAGGTTCTGCAGTTAAATTTATCCCAAAATATATTGTGCATGTCGTCGGTGATAAATTCATTTTTGAGTTGCGAATACAATTTATCCTTGTTAGATAAAGACTTATCATCAAATATACACATTCGATTGCACGTTCGGGATATTATTTGGAATTTAATTTAATAAATATTCGTCTAACGTCGGGGTTATTAAATACGGATTGTTCATTTCTTGCTCACTACGACGTCACTATCGTTGAAATCCACGATCAAGTGTCGCGGTAATTGTTCACTGGGTGTCGCACACCATGTACAATCAGTGCGTTAGGGACTGCTGTTTGATAAATCCTGCTCTATTGGAAATATATCTTTTTCGTGTAAACGGTCAATAATAATTAGAGTTCCATCGTTTTAGCTAGCGAGGACATCCCTTGGCATCCATAAAGCTAATCTTGTAATAGAAAACTTTCCTTCAGTCACTCCATCGGCAAGAATTATTCAATCGTTTTTGTTTACTCCAACTACAATAAGTGTATGCTTTAGTCCTCAAAAAACTTTGTTGTGTTCCCGGAAGAAAAAAAAACAGTCATTATACCTAAAGGAAGTATCATCGTTTTCTGGTGAGATCCTGCGGCAAACGCTTTTCGTTTAGCAAAGTTTTAATTATATTGCTGTCGTCTTATTCTTTTGACCGCCAATTTTATTGAACATGATCCAACCGTTGTCGACGATCGCAATTTCTGCACCAGCTGCAATATCACCACCTATTGCGGTTCATATTTTTCCCACGCAGTTCTAACACTGCCTATGCGGCAATAGAAACACCTCCTCGTCACGTGTGGTAAAAGTTCTAACAACGGCTTTATTTGGTTCCTATGAGTTTTCATAGAGATTCTCGAAGTATTCGAACTCATACAGCGACGTCAGTATCGTATCCTTCGGCAAGATTGAGATAATTGTTAGCCGAAATTATATTATAATCGCTACAATAAGATAATGGCGATCTGGACGTTCGTTATCATGTCTGTGAATAATTATTCGTTCGGTATCAAAATTTAACATCTTCGCCATTGTTGTTATATAATTATATGTTATATTAAACTTCCCAATGTTGACAATTTTATGTAGGACAATAAAAAAAAATTAGATATTAGACAAAATTTGGAACACAGTAGGCAATCCGTCGGCTGAAGGTCAACAAGGTAACTTATCTAGATATGCAATTATTGATTATCTTAGAAATGAGATCAAAAATTTATTAAGTATTTCAAGCGTATATCTAAATGACGATTAAAGACAAGTAATGTTCAACTGTCAGATATACTTGTACGAACTCCTACCGCAGTTGTTGATAATATCGTTACTCTTACTAATCGAGGTAAAATGCAAGATCCGGTAACTCAGTTGACGAATACATCAAAGAAACTGGTGATTGATTCACGGGAAACATCGTCATGAGCCAAAATAAAATTATATACCTTGGAGAACCAATTGCAGATACAGACGCGGCAACAAAAATTATGTCAATGATAAGGAAAGTTCTAATAACTTCGTTAGCTACAATCAACGATGGAGTGGTCGCTTTTAAGACTGATTTATCTAATCACGTACAAACGTTTTTAAATTTTCGTAGAAACATAAACAGAACCATTAACGATTTTTTGGAAGGCCACCAAATGTTGATATTAAACTTTGTTGATATTGACACAAAAATCGATGATATTATCAGTATGATCCCTAATATCGTTGAAAAAACGAATCTGATTAAAATTCCGCACAAATTAAAAATATTGTGTACACAGTAGCATCAGAAGTAACAGCATGGACAATGAAAAATAACTTTATCAAATATACCGTAGGGGTCGCTAGCATGTACAGGTTCTCCGTACTTAGTTCTGGAAAATTTAAAATATTTACTACATTTCCGTGGCATTATTCATCTTATTTTTTTTCTGGAAACGTGTACATATTGTTAAAAAAGATGCTGAAGTAGAGTTTATACTAAACCGTCCAATAAAATATTATCCGTACCGTCTTGCATTTGGTGTCTGGAATTTGTTGCTGGAACACCGGAAGTACTTAATCAAACCCCTATTGTATAATGAAAAAGCAGAATTGATTTTAATCATATTTTTGATAAAATTACAAACAAAATGTGAATGAACTAATGTAATATTACATATATTATCATAAAAACTTTAGTTTTTTGAAAAACTGTTACAAATACTATAGCAATATACTCCGGATAATGTCATGTTAACCATTGTTGATGACCGGCTCTGGCATAATTTTAAGTGGAGCATCATTAGAACCGTATTTGTTCATCATATCAGGCATTGGTGTTTCTCTTACAACAGCGTGTAAAAAAAATGGAATCTCGACTCACGGTTTTAAAAAAAATATCTGCAAAACGGGATCTCACTAACTACCACAAGATTACCCCAATAATTCATATAAACTCTTAAAGCTCTCAAAACCACATCAGAAAGCGAGGAAACAACACACACGAATGCACAATCAATGACTTATTTTGTTATAAACAGTTTACATACAAAGTTTCATTTCGAATCGTCCATCGAATATTTTTTTAAACGTTTCGAATACATGACCACTGTTTGTAAAACAAACTGAACGGGAGTTACTGCCCTTATTTAACTAGGCTGTAAAGGAGAGTCGCTTTGTGTAGATTACTTGATATATCAGATGTAATATAACTAAACTTTTTGAATATATAGGTCATTTAATGATTGGTACTGTCACACAGACAATTAATTATCAACAGTAACTCACAAACCATCAAGTCGTTTATGTCAAATAAACTTAAATGGCCCCATATGTACCATTCAAAGTTAATCTAACGGTGTCATTCATATCAGTTAAACACACTAATGTATAAAAAGTACATAATACGCGTTCGTTCCATTAATCAAGCATTAATACATATTTATATACTCTTATATTCACGTGTTAAAGACTAAATTTACCGTTTTCTTACATTTTACTTATTTATTTATTTATTTGCTTGTTTTTTATTTATTCATCCGACTTCTAGCAAGACTGCTAATTTAAAATATTTGAACAAATAATAATCTATTAGCCCAACAATTTTTCTCTCTCTCTCTCTCTCTCTCTCTCTCTCTCTCTCTCTCTCTCTCTCTCTCTCTCTCTCTCTCTCTCTCTCTCTCTCTCTCTCTCTCTCTCTCTCTCTCTCATTAACTTGGCTGAAACAATTACCAATGTTTAGCCAATTCAAAGCAACTTCAAAGAAATTCGACGATCTTTTAATAATGAGATGAAAGCTGATTAAACGGTGATGCTTTATTAGTTTTCTCGTCTCCTATGGGCTATACTTGAGTTAATTTCAAATTGTATTGCCTCTTATTTGAAATCTATATGTTTGATGTTTTAAATAACTGAATAAACTTAGGTATGCTTGGATTCTGCCAGCAATAAAACATCTATAATGCATACATCTGTCACTTAGGCAATGCCTGTAATCCAATAACTAAGAAATTTAAATAGGCATTTTTATATAATATTGGTGGTTATATTTGTATCGGATTTAAACGTGTGCAATAAACAACTTGATTCGGATACGAAATGACCATAGCATTGTGCACAAAACACCCTTGGTTTGGGTGCGAAACGACTCGTTTTGTTACGAAACTATTTGGGTATGGAACAACTTTGGTAAGGAATTATTGCAAAATTATTAATTATTGATTTGGCTAGTAAATCGTGCTTGCTAAACATTGTATTTACAAAACAGCAGGAACGTTAACAGGATAAAGGCGGGGAAGATGTGAATATTTCTACTACTGTGGAATTTGGGACTTTTTAAAAGGTAATACAGTCAAAACAACTTCTGTCATTGAAAATGGATGCCTTAGAAACGCAGAAGATAAGAATAACAAATACTGCATTAAACGTAGAGAAAAGTGTCAGATAACTTGGAAAGAACTGTATCATCAACCCGATGACGACACTGAAGTTATTTTGAGCAAATATTATGCTGCACTTAAAAGTGACCATGGTTTAAGAAACGCGTGACTTATTGTGTCAAAAAGAACTACTCCAGCATCATCATCGTTGCTCTTTCTGAATACAAATGCAATCGTCAACCACTCGCAGCATCACATGCTAATAGGCGAGGAGCAAACATTTCATAAGAACTCATCCGAAGGCTTTTGACAAAATCAAGAAAAGGATGAAGAAGCACATACTTAGAGACATATATCGTGAATTAAAGAAAGATGACTAAATGACTGGCGCTCATAAAACTAGACTAATAAGCTACGTAAAGTACAATGAAAAGAGGAAGTCCAAAAACAAAGGTAACCAAGCCAACATCTCCGACGATATGATGGAAGTCCTTGGAATGATAAATTAACATCCGTTTGTGCAAACAAAAACAAAAATATACAACAAAGAGCAGGTACCATCCATCATTTGCTATACACAAGACCAAATTACTAACCTACAACAATTTGTGGCGCACGGTAATAAACAACTTGTAGGAATAGATAGATCATTTGATCTTGGAAACTTTTACATAACGACATTGGTATACAAAAATCAAAGAATTGTCCGAAACAGTACAAACGAACATCCCTATATTTATTGGCACTGTCCTTCTGCACAAAGACGCTTCTTACAGAGCATACAAAAGCTTTCTAGATCATACTGCTACAGAGCTAGACAGATATATCGAGTCCGTGGAAGTACGAGTGTCGGACAAAATGTAATATGGAAGAGATGATGAGAAATGTATAATATAGGCAATAGAACATGAATTCCCCTTAGCTACACGAAACATCTGAAGGATAGTGTGAGGCACTACCTTCAAAATTAGGGCCCCGAGTGGCCGAGTGGTCTAAAGTGCTGTCTGTTACGGATCACTGCCATCTCACCTCTGTCTGCGTGGGTTCGAGTCTAGGATTCGGCGAATGTGGATATGTGAGAAAGCTTGCCAGTAGCTTCTCGTGGGTCGGTGGTTCTTTCCGGTGATTTCCCGGTTTCTTCCTCCACCATTAATACTGGCCGCCATGAATAGCCTATCTTGTACTGAAAAATGGCGTTAAGCACAACAACAACAACAACAACCTTCAAAATTAAATTGGGGTGGAAAAGTGTGATCGTAATATAATATTGGCCCAAATATTTGGTACCGGTGATATCACAGACGCAAATAATACAATCGATTTTGAAAGCCCATCAAAACATCTGGATACAATGATCAACGAACAGTATTTGCACCATACTTTACCAACAGCTTGAAACCAAGACTACATAAATACGTGTTCGAAACTAGCAGCATAAATACTGAACACGTGAATTGGTCTAATAGCAACACCGAGTCCATCAATAACAATTCTAAAACTTGATTGGAAACCAAAACACGCGCAAGATCTAATGCATAAACTTTTCAGCGTGACACAGCTCCATTTCATGAATTATAGAAGCACTTTGTATGATAGCGAGAATTATCAGTGAACAAAAGAACACATTTACCATATATACGACAGCGTCTGGAGGTGCAAATCCGAAAAAACAGAAGCGAAATTTTCGAAAAATTCCTCAAGGATATTAAACATACGGAGAAATTAAAGTACATAAAATCACAAGATGTAAAATATACCCAAATTAATAAGGCAAGAGGAACTGCACGATATTATGGGCAGCGAAGAAGACATATCAATGAGGGGACCAATAAACGCTAAACACACACTAACAATTGTATAATTAAATGTTTATTCGCTATGATAATTAATTGACAAAATAAAGGCTGAATATTTAAATTGTTTGCGAGATAAACTAATAATTTTATATGCAGTACATTTGCCATTTTGTTTAACATATTTAACGACATTTTATAGTATTTCTACTTATTGATAAATGTTGATAAAAATTCACTTTACTGTACAAAAACACGCTTCGTCAAAGCTAGAGTTATTTCCCTTGGCAACTCCTGACCTCTATTTTCCTGTTAGATAACACATCGCTAAATATTAGCAATTTAATTTTTTCTCGCTTTCTTATGAGATTTTGAGAGCTTTGATGTGATTATATGTAATAATGGGGTGTTTTGGGGGTGTTTAGTGAAACCGTGCAAAACGGATAGTATCACCTTCAAAAAATTACTTAATCAGATAAAATCTTACTTGCGAAGTGCAAAGTATGATATGGATGAGTTTCGTACTATTGACAGTATGATGAGGGATATCCTACCAGTGATGGTCAACAGGTATGAAAATAATTATCAAAGTATGAAATTTTGTGTAAATAAAAATGTTTGAAAATTTGATGGTCTCCAAGGGTTGGATAAGTTCTTTGGGCCAGAACCAGCGCACTGATTTTGGGAAAAGTTGTTTTGGAATTGGGTCCGGGGTAGGGGTTTCTCTGAAGTGGTAATTTATATTTGTTTGGAGGCTTGGAAAAGGTATTTGAGCCAGAACCAGACTTTTCTGTTTCTACTACTACTACTACTACTACTACTACTACTACTACTACTACTACTACTACTACTACTACTACTACTACCTCAATTAATGTTCTACCCCGAACGTGTGAATATCTTTATATGTAGTGGCCGGTAAACTTTACATACTATCTATATGGTAATCATAAGCACACCCACCCACCTCTACTTACCCAATGTCTCCATAGATGCTTCTCCCGCTGCCAGTAATTTTCACATACATTGGCATTGTTGGGCCATCAAGTACATTTAGCATAGTCTGTGAAAATACCATGACTTTTGGCATAGCAATGGTTCTATAAGTTTTTGGCCACCTGACCCCACACAACGTTATGTATTAAACGATATATCTAGCAATAATGTACTCAACTATGCAAATAAAAAGCAAACAAAAATTAATTTTTATCTGTAGTAAAGACTGCCTGTAGATAAGTGCAGTGGAATAGTGCTCAATAAAGTGAGAGAACGTAACAAGGATACTACTTATACATAGAGGAGGGGGAGGGAACAATGACAAGAGCAAACAAGATAATGCCGTATCCACAGCACTACATTCCTGGATAAATGAAATTAAATCTGTCAAGTGTTAAAACCAAAGGTCTCTCCTTGGTACATCAATTATAGTAGTAATGAATATTTGATGATCTTTTATCAGAGACTCCCCAGCCCCCCAAAACGTTGTAAGTTAACATTTTTGTCAGCAGCCTTTGTTAGCTCAAAACGATGACTTTTGCATAATAACACATTTTCTGACAAAAAATATGTTTTGTGGCTGGAGGGTTTCTGATAAAGGATACATCAATATTCACTACTACTAAGTACTTTTTTGATAAAAATGTTATATTAAACAAATAAAATATTATATATATATATATATATATATATATATATATATATATATATATATATATATATATATATATATATATATATATATATATATATATATCTTTATATATATATATATATATATATATATATATATATATATATATATATATATATATATATTTGTATATATATATATATATATATATATATATATATATATATATATATATATATATAATGTACAATACGTCAATCTGGCATGTTGGATTCGATCTAACAAATAGATTTTGTAAAAGATTTATTTCGATCAAAGCAGCGTCAGGGTATACTGGTATTAAACCTAAAGTAATAAGCGATTGCATTAAAAAGGTGGAATATTATATATCGCCGAAATATGGATCAGTCAAAAACGATATAAGAAAAACAATAAAAATAGAGATGAAGATGGTTATATACAATAATTTTTTTTTTTTGATGTGTGATTTTGATTCGGACGGCACATTTACATAAACTGATTGATGCGCATGAATATTTTTACAGATGGTCATGTGGTTGATTTTGTGTTAATTAGGGGACGGCACATTTACATAAACTGATTGATGCGTATGAATATATTTACAGATGGTTGTGTGGTTGATTTGTTAATTAAGGGACGGCACAGTTTTTCATAAACTGATTGATGAACATGTATATTAACAGATGGTCATATGGTTGATTTGTTAATTAGGGGCAAGACGTACAACCTTTAGTTGATCAGATGACCTAATGAGGTTCTGAATTTTGTTTAGATATTACCCCTAAGACGAAGTTTCTAATTATAAGACGAAATGTTAGAGACTTCAGAGGGCTGTCTGCGGTGTACGTCTTATTTTGCGACCATTTATTGCCCTCGCAAAGAGATCCTAGATTATTTATATATCGAAAATCTAGAAACTCAGAAGGCCTAATGGTCTTTGTGACCTGGAACCTCACTAGGTTATTTTCAGTTGTGTTTTTGAAATTGACCCCTGTGTGGAATACCCATTAGCAGGTAACAGGGTTAAATTACCTCCTACTGGTCTATTTTTGGACGACACAAGACGTCACAAACACATAATATATATATATATATATAATGATGATATAATGATATATGATGAAAATGATGGCCTGTTATACTTGTGAACAGAAACTAGCACACCCACCCCAAATATCAAATCCATTGGTGTGAAAACTATCACAACGTTTTTGTCGTTGTGGTTGGGTGAATTAATTTCTATTCACAAATATAGGGGTTCGGCCGGTCCCCCCACTAAATAGATAATTTTTCGTAGGCATAAAATCGCCCCCCCCCCCGACAAATTTTTGCCTTTCATAAGATTGGAACCCCAATCGCAATTTCCGCAGTCTAACTAACTGAGCTACCAACGCATTATATAAATATATTGAATTAGTTAATATAGACTTAAGAAAAGCAGCATTATACATTTTCTGATTATGAAAGAGCACGTAATTCTGCATTATATTTTCTGTTTTAAAAACGATATTATTATAGAGAAAAGGAATATTTTCATTTCGCATTGCAATATAAAAGAAAAATGTAATGCAGTACTCTTCGCCAACAAAGGCGTGTGGCTAAACTAAGCGATAAAATATCTATTTTGAAAACATTATAAATAAAATCTACAAAAAAAATATTTTATTTTGTACATATTAAACTACTTTCTCATTAAAATGTGAAGAAAGCCACTGGCAATATATAATTGAGCATTACATTTGACATCAAGTTATATACATGACTATTTTTCCCAATACCATCTATGACCTAAATTATATAAACGATTAGTTATGCTAGATTAGCTTACACAACAGGCTGCTGTTATATTACTGCGGAGAATATATACAAGCGTACCACAGACTGCTGCGAGAGAATATACAAATCAATAAATCGTATAAAGATGTATATGCGTTATCACAAGTTGAAATAGATACTTAGACAAGCAGATACAAATGTGAATAATAGCAGATCATAGATTTTTTGTTTGTTTCTCTAATTAATTAATAAGAAAACTGCACAGATTTAAGTCCATAGCAAGATATATATAACCAAAATTAAGGCAATTTATTAAGGTAGTACGGCTTTGAGTTTAGTTACGTAAGGGCATTAGATCATTTTCAAACAAATAAATAAACTACACAGGTTTTAAAAATGCTGTTATATGTTTATATTTAACTAATGAACAACAATTAACTGATTAAAATCAGATATGAGCAACAAATATGTTAATATATTACCAACCTTTTGACTGATTTATTTCAAAGTCTAGACATATGTTCGACAACTCGCGAATGATTTTAAACTAAATACTAGCGTTATTATCTCCCTTCTTAAAAATAAGTAGTAAAAGAATTTGTGAGTTAAATCTCTGATCCTATGGACAATATATCAACATTTGCGATTAAGTATCTAATGTTTTCATGAAAGTATAACATTAACTTAATTCTACCAGATACCTTGCGGCGACTTTCGAATAGTTCTTTGATAGCTAATTTGTTTAATAAATACTTGCTACTTTTTGCAAAACCTTTTGACCTGTACAAATCTATTATAACTTTAGTGTACATACTTTGACTTATGGGATTATGCATATTTTCATATTTTGATGAAAGAGCATCTCTTAAACTTTCGAGATATGGAAAATTCTTGCTCTCGTCTGTTTTAATAAGAGAAAGTTTTATTCTATCAAATTCACTAAAACAAATGCCTGACACTTCGTCATTAAATTCAAAGGACAACTGTTGGTTAGACATCATTAAAAGTTTTACTTTATTACTAATTCCTTCCGCTAATGTCAAATTTTCAAACATTATTTCTAATACTTAGACAATATTACTTAAATAATGTCCAAGATCGAGAGTATTAATTCCGTCTTTGCAATACCTTTTATCATCAAAATTACATAGTCCACGTTTTATAATTGTATTCGTTTCAAGCTTATGATAGTTTGTTTGAATGTTATTGGTTTTAATAAAGGTGACGCTATTGTTAAGAGCGGCTTTGAAATCCTCAAAATGCATCATATTTTTTACATATCCTCTAGGGATTCCTTTAGCTTTTTTGTCAGTTTATTGTCGTCTAATATAACAGCATATACGTCCAAGAAACTATCTAACCGGTACAAACATAAACTCGTCTTTCATTTTTCCTATAACTTTCTTGTTAGAATTGTCATGAAATCCACTAGAAGTTGGATAATCTAATAAATTGAACAGATCTTTATTATCGTAAATATCTTGATAGACATTTTCTCATTTTATATTGTACACCAGAGAATCCGTATCAGTAAATATCCGCTCCGATTCAGGCCACATCTTTTTGGTAAAATTATAATGAAAATCGTACATCAACCACTTTGATATATCAAGTACAGCTGCACCAACATATATTGGCTTATTTAACTTTAAATTTGTCTTTCGTCGTTGTATTGCGGCAAGATTTTCATTAAATATTTTCATACTAACAAAACCATCGTCACTAACTAGTTTATTTCTGCGATTAATATCATTAACAATTTTGAGAAAAACTCGACGACGTACGTTTTCCATAGTCTTTCCAAACACTGAGTTGTTCATTAACTTGAAAAAGTTTTTCTCAAATTCGGTTGTAGCTACGGCACGACGTTTCGTATTTAGGTTAATATAATCCCCCATCCACTGCGTTTGATTAAACATTAGCACACGATGGACTTTTTTCAGAATTAGTCCAGCATCTACCGCTTTCTTTAGGTTTTTGTAGTACATGACATAATTTCTTTTACCTAACAAATTTGGAACTAACTTGTTAATGATAGAGCATTTTCCTGTTGTCATAGCTCGTTTTTTAGGCGATAATAAATAGTAATCAATCGTCATTGATTCTGCGCAAAATGAATAGTCGTTATGTAGATCGTGTAACGAACTGGGATAGTCTAAATCAACTTCAACAAAATATGAAATATCTTTGGGAAGATTTTTTTCAGTTGCTTTGAGAAACTGGTTTGGAGTTATCCAATGAAACCCCCCGCAAGGCATTGCCTCCTGCATACTCCACCCATAAAGGTTCACCTTAAATAAATAATGTAACTCGACGACAGATTTTTATCATAACTTTGTAAATATTTATTAGCTGCTGCATATTTTTTTCTATAACGCTAATTCCGCCTCTGATGCCTTTCTCAATAAAGTTAAACATATCGATATCTGTTAAGAGTTCTAATTCTATCTCGCTAGTTTTAAGTAAAGCGTCCCAAAATTCTAGAAAACATCTGCTAGCAATAACACATCAGTGTTTAGATATAAATAGTGATAATCGCCAAATGTTTTGCAGGCGAATTTAGTCCACATACCTTGCGTATATTTATACTCGTTGTCGCTGATATTGTCGTTCTTGAGCCGCGAGTGAAATTTATCTTTGTCAGGTAGAGAAATTTCAATAAATCTGATCCAATCGTCAAGATACTCGTAAGGAAAGATACCTTTTTTTTGTCAGATAGACATAGCTTTCACCGAAGCAGCTGCGTAGATTATTGAAAATACTGCAAACTTTAACGAGCTCGTCTAATGGTGCCGCCATAAATTGCAAGCTATCGATGAAGCGTAAATTGCCGAGGGTCACCAACATATACTTTTCAAAATTATTTGGAATACATTTTATCACGTTATTTAGTTTCAGTTTGGCTTTAATGTCTTTATCACCAAAAGCTTCCACAATGATATGACTGTCGTAGCCGCGAAAGTTATGTAAAATTACTGGTATAAAATCTGGAGCATGAAATTTCAAATTGCAACTGTTATGCGCAGCTCCGCGATACTGACCGGTCAAATGACAGTGATCTCGCACCTTGGAGTCTGCCAGAGGTTTTTCACAAATATGGCAATTAATCGCCTCATCAAAGTCGAGTTGTTGTTTAGACATTATTCTGATCGGAGCTGTCCAAATCAATCTGTTAGAAATTGTATTAACTTCGTCTATTAAATTTTGTAGTAACCAGACGTCAGGATTTTCACCTCTGTATAACATTATCTGAGACGAAAATCTATTGCTAGCGCAACAAACTACTTTGTAAGCTACCCCCGCAAGGAAAATGCTGTTGTATCTTTCTTGTACTTGGTTTGTTCGGATCATTTTCTGCTCCAGCCACGAGAACGAGTAGACACTCGAAATCGGCGTAAATAACAAAAGGAATACTCAGCTTATGATTATAATTTTTAAATTTTAATATTTTTTCTTTCTCGCTAGGCATAGTTATTTTTGGAACATTAACGCAGTATTTGAGATGGACTTGCAGTCTGTTATCGCTAGAAAAACCGTGCAAACATCTATAACAGAAGCATTTCTTGTTTCTGTTTTTCCTGTGTTGTCCACCAACTAAGCCGTTAAAGTTCTTTATCCAACAGTAATGTCCCTGAAACAAATAATAAATTTATGGTCTTTTGCGAAGCATTATCTTAGATGTATCTAGGGCAAACGTTTTCTCGTTCGACTAGTCCGAAAACATTTATTGAGATACCGTTTTGTTTTTCGAACTTTGGTGTATGATTTTCTAGTACCGGAAAGTTGATGCCATCAAAATTGAGTTCGTTCCTGTGCGGAAAGTACTTATTGACGCGATCGGAATTCTGCTCCTTGGGAAACATTGCGGTAAGAATAGACCACTGGAAACATTTGCTATCGTTGTTTTTTATATTTATACAGCACTTTTTGTTCTTAATTTTTTTATGAAGATCGACATACCCAGTGCCGCGAAGTACGTTATATTTTGATGTGTGAAATAAAACTGCTTTTTTCATTTCGAATTTCCAACCTGAATCTGACGAGGTAAATTCTTCTAGTTTTTTTTTGTTTATTTCCTGGTGTATTTCATCGGCGACCATAGCAATGTTTGTTCCAGTTAATATTTTTCTCGATTTAGCTGTCAAATAGGGTTCCGAAATTTCGCTTTCAAAAGTTTTTGTTTCTTCGACTGAGTGTAACTTTGATAGAATCATATGATACTGGACTATGAGTTTGATACTTTTATGAACTGCAAGTTCTCGAGCTATAACGGGTTATAAAAGATGATATAAATTTGTAGAGGTATAATTAGCTAATATAGTCTGATCGTCGAGTTTGTAACTGTTGTCTTATCCTGAAAATGCCGAAGCAATTTTTTCGGATTTGATAATGCTCTTTTTAGCGATGTCGCTCAATTTCAGCATTATATGTATATGGTAATATTGTTTATCTAATTGAAATGTTTAGTACTTTTAATTAGAGATATGAAATGTTGTATATATATATATATATATATATATATATATATATATATATATATATATATATATATATATATATATATATATATATATATATATATATATATATATATATATATATATTATGACAGAAATCTTGAGATATCTACCACTGACAGCTGAAGAGCCAGAAATGTATCATGTACACACGAAATACAACCTATATGCTGGAAATGCATTAGGTTCTGTTATAAACATAGCAACTAAAAAAGTTGTTGGCGTACCAACTCCGGCTGGGATATTAATTTCAGTAAAGGGCGATGATGCAGAAAGAATTGATATGTTTAGAAAAGATTTTATTTATACCTTATTTGTTGGAGATATTTCAATAGGACAGCGAGTATATAGAGCAAATGGTGCAGTTGCAGATGATAATATCGAAAATTTAGGATTCTAAAACGAATATCAACCCCACCCAGTATTTGATTTGTACGAAGCAAATGATAAAGGAATTATTAGATATATAAAAAAATGATATTGGAATTTTGAATAAAAATGGCTACTTGCAAGTAGTTGTACGTGGGATAAATACAGATTTTGTTTGTTATAAAGCTCATCGTTTTGTTTATGAAGTTTTTAATGGCAGTATTCCTAATAGTTTAGTTATTGACCACATTAACAAAATTAAATGGGACAATCGTCTTGAAAATTTAGATCTAGTTACTCAACAAGAAAATAGTAAAAGAGGAGATGCTGGTGGTGCTAGACATTCTAAATCAGTTGTTTTAATAAATCTTGAAACTGGAGCAGAAATGATATTTAAATCAATTTATTTTACGGCAAAATATCACAAAAGTCATCCTCAAGTAATAAAAGATGTAGCTGATGGTAAAACTAGATCAGCAACGTCTATGATAACATTTGATAGATTTTGTTTGAGATACGATAACTAATAATATTGTTTATATCATTACGAGAAAGACATCACCAAATTCCATTACATCGTCGCGATTTAATCGTATTGTTATTATTTTGTTTGTATCAAGTTTTATTTTATCCGCCGCTGTTAACAAAAATTTATCAAATTCGCCCGATGCTATCATAACGTCAACGAAATAAAAATTATATCCCAGCAAGCAAGTTTCGAACTGCTTCGACTAATTCTTTTTTGTTTAGAATATTAACTCGACAATGATAATATATATTAATTAGATAAAAGATTATTATTATAATGAGCTTAATCGAGAGGTTGGCTAAGATATATTCGGAAGATTTTGTTCCAGTTAATAATCTGTCCGACGACAGATTTGCTGATTTCATCGACCATACTGAAAATGATATTTTATACAACTATGACGATGACAAAGATGATGTTGTCGTTAGCAAGAAATATTTAAGCAGACCAACAACTGGGCGATATGATGTTAAGTACCACATTGCCAAAAAAAATATTAAAATTTAATTTTAGCGTTGCCGAGCACCAAATATTTTGGCCGTTTATTGGACCCTTTCTGAACTTAAAAGTCTCGGGGCAACAAAGAAACATAAAATACGATTTTTTTTTGTTAAAATATTTAATTTAATGACAGTCGATGATGCGAGAAAATTGCGATTAATTTCTTTATGTAAACCTGTAAAATGTAAAACAGTACTGATAAGATACGAGCAAATTTATAATATTATTCAGTCGATGCAATCAACTTAGTTGGTACCCAGCTATCAAATTTATCGCTATATCCACGCCATTAACTAAACTTTTGTTGACGCGCTTTCTAATAACTTTTCGATGACAAATATATCTTGTTCTGTTTTTTGAAATTCCTGTTCGTAAAAACTGCCAGTTATAGGTTCACCTAGCAAGTCTTTCAGCGAATATGCAACTGGCATTGTTAAAAGTACTTTATCAACAACAAATACTTCTTCGCTCCAGTTCGGAGTAAATCCCTTTTCAAACGTTTTCTTGGTCAACGAAATTCTAACTTTATCGCCAACTCTAAATTTATGTATGCGGTACATGTTTTCGTTTCCTAGTATTGGATTTGCAAGCGCGTCATTTGGCGACATTTTAGTGGTTCGATGTTTCGTGTTATTATATTCGTCAACAATTTTCTGTATGTTGTCAATATATTTATTCGTGTCTTTAGCTGTCAAATACTTATGAATTTTTTCGTTAAGAGCGAGATTAAATTGCTCGACAATGACGCTTTTTCCTTCATTTCCAGTTACGTATTTTTTAATATTATTTTGTTCCGAAACCTGCTCGAACTTATTGCTAAAAAAATCTCTGCTGCGTGATCGGTCCAGATTTTGTTTGGCCTTCTTTCTGTTGTTGTTATTATGCGCTTTACGCGTCTATCATTGAGGTCCCTGTTTTATCCGAAACTAGTACACTAAATACATATTTACTAAAAACGTAGACAACATTAAAAAGATATCTCTGCGGATCGCCATCAGCTCCAACGTTAAATTGAGCTAGATTTGACATATCAACTAAATCTATCGCCCAAATGTCATCAACGGCATTTGCTACAACTTTACGTCGCGGAAACTTTTCTTTTAGGTCTATGTAGTTCAGACGCTAGCGACGCTGGGTTATCGAATAAGTCTTCGCCGAGTCCAAGTTTATATCGTGCTCCAAAAAAACCCTGTACCAGTCTTCGGTCGACACGCTCTCATATATTTTTTCTGGTTTCATTTCGTGAAGTTCGTCTAACATCACTTTGTCGCAACTGTGTTTTGTTTCGCCACTAGGAAGATCAATATCTCTGTAGCAGATATAATGTTGCATCGCTATTGCATCAACCTGATTGTAAGTTTCTTGTCCTGGCAGCGGATTATCATTTTTGTCAAGCTGCCTATCAAGAAGATTCCACGGACCAGTATATTTATGACCTGGCAATGTCCAACCGCCTTTCGGTTTCGGCAGTTTGCCAATTAATTTATGTATATCTATTCCCGTTCCAATTATTTCTCTGTTGTTGCATGTCTGGCAATATGTAACAATTTTATTTTGCTCTAGACATAAATCTGTATCAGCGTCGCAGTTGCACTTCATTATTTATTTATAACTGACAAATTTTTTTATGAAATTTGTTTATTTTTATCAAGGTTGATTTTTAAGGGTATTTTAGTCGATTTTTGCGATGAAATTAGCTCATTTTGCAAGTTTTCGTTGGGTCAAAACACCAGGAAGGTTAACGGGAATTATCATTACGTTTTTCATTTATCGATCAAAATCTGGTTTTGTCTGGTTTTTTATCGCAAAATGATCATAAAAATCTATAAAATGCAAACAAAATAACTAGAAAAAAAACCGGATTTTGATCGATAAATAAAAAACGTAATGCTGATTCCCGTTAACCTTCCTGGGGTTTTGACCCTCAAAAAATAAGAAATATTACTAAAAACATAAATATTGTTTCAGTCGTCTACTAAAATAACGTGCCTGAAAACATCAGGGGGGAGGCAACCAACTCCGGACTTTGTTGCTGGCAAGAACATGCTTTTTCTTTTTTCACAGATTGCGCAACTACTTTTCAGCATTATTCTATTACTCTTTGTCTTTTCCGTCCTTTCGTCTTTATTTTCCGTTTTAGTTTTACACTTGAGACAATATGTTGACATTGTTATATTTGTAAGTTTAGATAAAATTAATCGCGATCTCATCATTAGCGCGAGAGGGTTGTTTATCAATTTGCAAAATAAACTTT
Organism: Potamilus streckersoni; assembly: GCA_016746295.1. Lineage (NCBI taxonomy): Eukaryota > Metazoa > Mollusca > Bivalvia > Unionida > Unionidae > Potamilus > Potamilus streckersoni. The sequence continues at coordinate 202,290 of JAEAOA010001473.1, forward strand.
TAAAAAATCTGGATTTTTGGTCATCTGTTTAATGAACATCACGTAATAATAACCGCAAGCGGAAGTTCCAACTGATTGAATCTGATTAGAAGAATAATTTATTATTTTGTATTTACTCATATATCGTTTAACCGCATCACTCGGTGGAATTCCGAACGAGTCGAAATATTTGTTATCAAAAACAGCTAACCAATGTGTACCAGATCAGTCATTAAAATCTTGTATATTTATAACGCAAGAACCCGGCAATGCTGGAGATGTAAGTTCATCTTTGGAATAAACTCCGCGAAAATTTTTAACTTTTTGTAAATTATCAAGTATATCAAAGTTACTTAACGCAGGAGATTTTATCTCCTTGTTCCCGGCAGCATTAGTCCTCTTCCTCGCCCTAATAGGCCCGGCAGTAGACTTCCCGCTAATCCTGCCAGTAATGGGGCTATTGGAAGAAATCCACCTGATGTCTTTTTTTCTTCGTTCATTTCCTTTTCGTGGTTGTCTTTTTTCTAACAGTTTTTCGTTTAGGCATTATATTTAATCTTTAGACAAAACTTTTCTTTATATCACCGCCAAAGACATTGCTTCTGACAATACCACTACCTTTAACTGCCTTTTTCTGATGCGCCATGTATTGCTCCTGACGCCGCTGATATCTCTAATGTTCTTAACACTGGATAAGTTTTAGGCAGTAATGTTTTGGCTATAACTGATAGTGCCGGACCTAAGAAACCACTGTCCACCGCAATGCGTTGGGACAGCGCAGTTTTTTGTGCAGCGCTCAAATTTAAAACGAAAGATTTTTTTGCGATTGTATTTATTCGCTTAATTTTTAGTTAATAATAATTTTGTTAAAGCCCCCAAAACACTCGGGTTGATCTTCAATGAAACCGACCTCCGATTCGCAATAGCAGCTGTTAATTTTTTACCTTGGCCATCGGTTAAATGTATTTTTATTATAATATATTTTGTCATCTTATATAACGATTACAGATTAAACTTGTATTGTCATTTTACCTTCAATGGAGTCGATTGTCACAGATCTGTCGCTTATCACTAATGCATACACATTTAACGCTGCTGGAGTTGCTGAAGCGGTACCGAGCGTCCAATTAACCTCAATATCAGCTGTACTGTCAACACCTCGCTCGCTATGTTTACTAACATCAAAGTAAAATATCAGATAAAGTGTGCGAACCGGATTGTAGGGCTCCTGTCCTGGTAGCGGATTATCATTTTCGTCAATTTGCTAATCAAGCGGATTCCACGGTACAGTATATTTATGACCTGGTAATGTCCAACCGCCTTTTGGTTTCGGTAGTTTGTCAATCAATTTATATATATATATATATATATATATATATATATATATATATATATATATATATATATATATATATATATATATATTCCCTTTCCAATCATTTCTCTGTTGTTGCATTTCTGGCAATGTGTAACAATTTTATTTTGTTCGAGACATATCTCCATCATCGATGCAGTTGCATGTCATTATTTATTTAGTCGTCTACTAAAATACCGTCAGGAGAGCCCGCCCCGGACTTTATTGCTGGCAAAAACATACTTTTTCTGTCGATTAACACTAGTGCATATACATTTAACGCCACTGCTGGAAAGGCTCCGAACGTCCAAGTGATTTCAATATCAGAGGTACTGTCAACAGTTGGCTCGCAATGTTTACTAACGTCAAAGTAAAATATCGGATAAATTTTAGGAATATCTTTTACTGATATCTGAGTGCCATCTCCAGTAGCTTGATGTTTCTGCATTGAGTCGAGCAGGTTCATGTACGGTCTAGTAATGTTTTGATTAGCATCATCTGCAAAACTGCATTCGATCGCTCGTTATGGATATTGCTTTGAATTTATTCTGACATAAATTCGTCTGACATCAGCGTTGTTAAATATTCCATTTTTTTGTGTTTGGCTTCCGCGTCGATCTTGTCTCTGGAATACAACAAATAAATGACGCGGCAGCTGTTCACTCGATGTTGTTGTAACTCGCCATGTGTAGTCGGTGGTATTTGGAACTGCTGTTTGATATATTTTATGTTGTTGAAAATGAATTTTATTGGTGCGTTTTTCCAGTATACTATCTAACTCTAATGCTTTAGTGACCGGTGGAGTTATTCGTGGCATCCACAGGGCAAGTTTATTTATAACAAATTGCACATCAGCACCACCAAATCTAAATAGGCAATCATTTTGTTCTGCTCGATCTAAACTAAGCGTATGTTTAACTCCGCGAAATACTTTTTTATAGTCTCTGCAAAAGCCAAATATTGTACTTAGCGGTAACATCATTGTAATTTGACGTGATACTGCTGCGAGTGCTCTTCTTTTAGAAAAACCTTCATTATAACGTGTATTTCTTACCTCAATTGTGTTAACTAAATCTAACATTGCAACGCCGTCTGCAGCTGCCCCTGGTGCGGTTATACCAAGTTTTTATTACAAGCAGCAGTAAGTGAAACTCTTACAGCGTCTTGATTAGCGTCTATAGCTGGTGCGTCTATGCCTAGCGCTGCCGCATTAACGATAAGAAAACCTCTTACAATTGGAAAATCTGCAGCAGCATTAGCTCCGTGTACTAAAACACCTTTCGATAAAAGTTCGGTTGATTCTGCTATACCATGTCCAGTATCTTTAAACCACATCATATTAGTTGCAGTTGATTTAGGGTAATCATCGGAAAACAAAATAATATTTAAAGCTGTACTTGCAACTTGTAAGTGATTTGAAATATCTTCTCCAGTTTGATTAGCCAGCTGATATCGAACACGTCTAAATAAACACCAACCATTATTTATAAGAGCTACTTCTATTCCAGCCGCAATTGCAACAGGCGGATCAGCTGTTGTCATAATCCGACCACGAAATTCTAACATTGCTTTGTGAGGCAGTAGAAATACGTCCTCGTCTCTGGTATTAAATGTTCTAACGCCAGACTTATCAGGTTCGTTAAAATATTCAACTAGATATTCGACATACTCAAATTCCGTTACTGCGTCGTCTTTGTCAGGAATTTCTGTAAAATCGAGATAAGATTTTAGACATTTTTTATTTTATTAGGTTATATAAAATTATTGTGGTGCTGTAACTTTAGATATTAAATTTTGTATAATCTGCTCGCCCTTTGGTGATACAAGTTTTTTCGTTGTTGTTATCATCGATTGTTTGGTTTCTTTTGTTGGTGCGATTTCCGAAATAACTTGTTTGTTTGACGAGGGTTCGCCTTTTATTTTATCGGATAGTTTTTGTCCCACTGCAGTTCCAGCAGCAGATGCAGCTCCAGTTGCAAAAGCTTTGTCAGCGTCAAGTGCTATTGGCGCAACTTTACGATCTAATCCAGGAATATTTTCAGCAATTTTTAGTAAATATATTTCCGAAAAATCCTCCTACTATTTTTCTTCGATAAACTTTTTTCTGCTTCATCATATATCTGAGGTTGTATAATTTTGTTGTGAAATCTTTCAAAAAATATGTTTACAGTTGTTCGCGTAGATGCACGTAATAAGTAACAACTTCATTATTCAAATCAAATTGTCTTCCAGATTGGTCTGTCAGTTGCATATTTACTTCTGTTATTTGATTTTCAACGATCAGCGGATTATATATAATATGACGTGGGCTGATTTGCATGAGAGAACTTGATGGAACTTCTGGCGAGAAACTATATATCGTTTGACCTTTGCTACCTTTAGCTGTATAAGAACTAGATGCAATAGAGCAATTTACCAAAATCGTGTTTACGTCAGTTATTTTTACTGGAAATTCACCATCATACGTGATAGATTCTTTACCAACAGAAATATAATTTTCATGCTTAAATCCTATCAATGACGCAATACTTTTAGTGACATAAAACCATTTTTACTTTTATTCTAGCTCGCAATGTATTATAATTCGGTACTAGCTTAAAATCATCTGCATTTTCTTTGCTCGCTTTTATAAGTTCTTTTATTGTTTTATTCAGATTAGTTATGTTGTAGGCGCCTTGCGGAATTTTAAATGATGTCCAAGGTTGAGTTATAGTTAGATATATAATACTAATTTCAAGATCAGATTCTATGCTTGCTGCGCGAATTTCGTTTACTTTTTTATTAATATCTCCTACATAGACCCTAGCAACCTCCACATTATCCTTCAAAATTATAGCTCTTCTCCAAATGTTGCCTATGAAATTTAAAAATTCAAACTTATCATCAATTCCCGTCTTAACATTTGCCATGGTATTCCAATAAGTACATGAAATTAATCCAATTTCGTATTGTTTTTCACGATCTAGTTCTATTGGCGGAATATACTTTACTGAAAAGTTCGCGCTATCTTTATCAGATTGGCTGGAGTCGAGTAATAATGTTGCTGACATTTATGATATTTCTATAAAATTAAGTCGCCGCAATTAAGTCGCGGTGCAAAGTATCATATTCGTCAGCTGTTAGTAAATTTATCGATCTTAAATTATCAAGTATATCGATGATTTCATTACCGATTTCAACACCAACATTCCCTGCTTCATTTGATGATATCAATAGCGTTAATCTGCCTATCATTTCAGTAACTGATGCGAATATTCTGACGCCTGTTCCCGTTTTTTCTTCTCTATATTCTTCTACACGTTTATTATCTAATAAACCAAATTTTCTTTTAAAACCCCACCCCTTACCATAACCTTTTTCTCTACCATCATCCGCTGTTTCGAAAAAAGTATAAGCTATAACACCTTGTCTTATTCTATCAAGAAGTGGAAGCATCTCTTCCTTTTTTGGCTTTTTCTAATTCTTTTCAGCTTCACCAGCGTCTACTATTATCTTTTCTAACATATCATTGAGTGCATCAAATCTTTCCTTTGCCCATGTTTTTATATTATTAATATCATTTATATCATTTTTCTTTAAAAATTCATTATATTCTTCATCTAATATATATTCATTTGCTTTTTTCTAAAACGAATTCTTTGCTCTCCAACCTCCATAAATCTTACAGTAATGTCCTCTTTAATATCTTTTATTTCTCCTGATAAATTTGCTAAAATATTTTTAACATCTTGCCATGTCGATGTTGCTAATCTTCGTTCGAGTTCTAGGGAATTATTTATAAGCCAATCTATTTCAGCTTGCCTTGCAGCAGGATTAGCTATATATGCTACAAGTGCCTCAGCTAATCTTCCTTTTTCTGCATCAGATCTCTCAATAATTCTTCCAGCAGCCGCCTCTTGTTGTTCTTTAACTAATCCGAGTAATCCTTTCTCTTGTAATTGTTTAGCTTCTTCTTCTGAAAGTGGCTTAGTTTCGGGTTGTTTTCCAAGTAAAGCCTCAGTAACTGGTTTGAGAACTTTAGCTGCTGTTTCTGCTGCAACAACTTGACCACGTCGAGCTTGCTGAACTGTTTAAATTTTGCCTGAGATTGCGCAAGCTGTTTTAGATTTTCGATATGTTTTCTGTACCTGGCTTGTTTTTTCATTAATTATATACTATTTTCTATAAAATATTATTGTAGACAGTTTTAAATACAACATCGAAACATTTTATTTTTATCATTTGTTAACTTATCGAATAAAAAGGAATCATATCTATTTGCCGTTGCTTGACGATATAGTTAAATAAATTTATCTTTTGTTACGTCGCCGCATTGTTCGTTCGCGATATTTCTAACGTCAATATTGTAAAGTCCTGGAAATAATATAAAACAACCAGTATTTCGCCTAATAAATCTGTCGATATTATAATATCCTTGAGCGAGATAAATAGAATTACATTTCTTATTTCGCGACAGTGAAAAATATGATCTGATTTTATTCATTTCCTCGTTGTTTAGCGGAATATCATCAAAAACAACTATTTTATGTTCAGACGAATCGAGTTGATTAACTGGAATAAGTTCTTCCGGTTGCTTGATTATAAAGAAACCCTCGCCAGATTCAAGATCGTCACGAAGTTTGTCATTATAATTGTTAAGTAGCTCATACTTATTTTGCTGCGGATTAATTGTATAAATATAAACTCGATCGTAGTTAAAATTATCTCCGAGAAGTAAATTCATTAGCAAATTTGTTTTGCCAGATCCAGTTCTACCAGCAATAAGATAATGACAATCTGGAAACTCGTTGTTATGTTTATGTTTCACCAACCGTTCTGTATCAAAGTTTAATATCGACGATTTTGCCATTACTATTATGGTATATAATTTTATCATGCAGTAAATCAATAATGAGTTTTTATTCAAAATTTGGAAGAACAGTAGGAGATTCAGCGTCTGCTCAACAAGGTGACTTATCTAAATACGCAACTCTCGACCAACTCAAAAATGAAATTACTAATTTATTAAATGTCACGAGTGTAGATCAAAACGAAGTTGTTTTTTTCAAGATAAAAAAGGACGATTAAAAACGAGCAATATTCAACTATCTGATGTACTTGTAGGAATTCCCACCGCGTTTGTTAATAATATAGTTACTTTTACTGACCAAGGTAAAATACAAGATTCGAGGCAGTCCGTTAAAGATTATGTTAAGAAAGCTAGCGATGTATTTATTGGCGACATAATAATGTCAGGAAAAAGAATTACCTATCTCAGAAACCCAACCGCAGATACAGATGCAACAACGAAAAAATACGTCGACGATCAAGAATCTAAGTACGTGTCAGTGTGCGGTGGTATTATGTTTGCATTTCTGAATATGAACAACAATGGTATTACTAATCTTAGAGCACCAGAAACGGATTTCGACGCTGTAACTAAAAAATATGTCGACGATAAAGAAATTCCAATAATGACAATTAATGATGGAGTTGCCGCATTTAGAACTGAGTTTTCTAATCACGTACAAACATTTCTAAATTTTCGTAGAAACATTAACAGAACTAACGATGATTTTTTTGGAACTCCACCAACTGTTATCATTAATCTCACTGACATTAACACAAGAATTAACGATATCACAAGTGGCATTCCAAATATTATTCAAACAACTGACCTCATTAAAATTCCTCACAAATTAAAAATATTGTGTACACTGTAGCATCAGAAAAAGCAACTTGGTCGCAGCAAAATAACACTCTTAAGCATATCGCAGAGGTCACTGGTGTATATAGATTGTCTTTGTTTAGTGCAAAGTTTATTATATTTACAACATTTCCATGGCTTTATTCGACCGATGATTTTTTCTTGAACAGTTTATATTGTGTTAAACAAAGATATTGAGGAAACGTTTATGCTGATGGCGGATAATAAAAAGTTAACCACAGCTACTTATTAGTGGTGTATTGAATTTGTAGCTTAAACTCCAGAATTAGTTACTTACAAATATGTTGTTGTTGTTGTTGTTGTTGGGCTTAACGCCATTTTCAGCACACGATAGGCTATTCATGGAGGCCAGTATTAATGGTGGAGGAAGAAACCGGGAAATCACCGGAAAGAACCACCGACCCACGAGAAGCTACTGGCATGCTTTTTCACATAACTACATTAGCCGAATACTAGACTCGAACACACGCAGACAGAGGTGAGATGGCAGTGATCCGTAACGGACAGCGCTTTAGACCACTCGGCCACTCGGGGCCCCCACTTACAAATATGTAAACAAATATTATATAATGAAAAAAAAAATAGTCAACATTCAATCATATTTCAGAAAACATTCCGAAACAAGATGTTGACGCTCTAATGCAATATTACAGATACTATCATAAAAATCTTTGGTGCATCAAAAAATGTTACAAATACTATACCAAAATACTGCGAGTAATATCATATCTGCCACTACTAATGACCGGCTCTGGTATAATTTCATGTGGCGCATCATTAAATCCGTTTTTGTTAATAATATCTGGTGTTGGCGTTTCTCTTGCAGCAGAGTGTAAATAAGTCGAACCTCGACTTACGACTAAAATAAATGCTTGCAAAACGGCGAGTATAACCTATAAAAAATTACTCGATCAAATTCGATCTTATTTGCGTGGTATAAAATATGATATCGACGATTTAATACGCGAGTTTCGCATTTTTGATAGTATGTTAACAGATATTCTGCCAATGAGAATAAGCAAATACAAAAAAGATTATGATAAAAAGTATATGTTTAATCAATTTTGTATGGTTTTAGTAATATCTTTATCAAATAAAATATCTACCATATTGTCAATAAATGTCATCACATCATCTGCCCATCCCGCTATTCTCACAGCGCTTTCGACTGCGAATAACCACACTGATCCATATTTCCGCGATATATAATATCCCACCTTTTTAATGCAATCACTTATTACTTTAGGTTTAATACTAGTATACCCTGACGCTGCTTTGATCGAATTAAATCTTTTACAAAATCTATTTGTTAGATCGAATCCAACATGTCTGATTGACGTATTGTACATGATATATATTTTATTTGTTTAATATAACATTTTTAACAAATAAGTACTTAGTAGTAATGAATATTGATGTATCCTTTTTCAGAGACCCTCCAGCCACAAAACATACTTTTTTGTCAGAAAATGTGTTATCATGTAAAAGTCATCGTTTTGAGCTAACAAAGGCTGCTGACAAAAATGTTAACTTACAACGTTTTGGGGGGCTGGGGGATCTCTGATAAAAGATCATCAAATATTCATTACTACTATTATAATCAATTAATATTCAAGGAGATGTTTGGAAGGAAAGAGAGATAACAGAACTACACTGGCTTTTAAGGCCGTGCAGGTATCCACCATGTTGCTCTTATGAAATCTACTTGTTTTCTATTATTATCTATATATGTAAATAATAAAACTGTGCCAAAGAAGAATGCCACAGGCTACAAAACAAGCCCAAATCAAAGCAGTCCAATCAAAATAGTGACCTTCACTCCCGAGGCCAAAATGCTAACCAAGAACGAAACATAACTTCATTATGATTTACCAAGTGTATAAACAAAATTGATCAAATTTCTATGATCACAAGACACAAAGTCGTGTGGACAGTGTCAAAATGTCAGTGATCGGTAAATTCTGGTTCTTTAGACCACATGCCCGTTCATGTGATATCTAGGTTAAATGTACCACTTAAACCTTGTGTATATGGCTTTAAATTTTAACTACCAGTACAAAAAAGAAAAATGTACAAGTTAAGATTTCAGATGTATGCAAGTTTCAGCTACCTTAATCTATAAAGAAGAAAACTGACAATGGCCAATATAGGTTCATCATTTTCTAAAAACCAAAACTCAAAACTTGACTTCATTAACATTGTATGTGTGTGTGTGCCACCACAAGAGTTCTGCTTCAGCCTTTCAGCAAGCAAAGGTAATTAGTAAAGGTAATTATGTGAATAAACTGAGCATTAACAAACATGTTAAAATTTAATGAAATATTTATCGTGGTTTCATTACTACTGCGTAATGTAAGTACAGACTGGTTACTTTACTACCCATATTTACCTAACCACAAAAGCATGCCCATCATTTGCCTAGTTAAGGTAATAGTGTTTTAGATCAAGACATACCTACCTGACTGACCTGAAATAATACTATAAACTTTTGGATATGTTTTAGCATGTATCTCTTTTTGTAAACAACATGCTTTTCCACAAAAAGAGAGGCTCATGTGGACCTGATGTTCATCTAGCATACAATGGTCTAAAACATGTGAAGAAATATAAAAGTTTCCTATGACCAAAGAATAATTAGTACATATAACAAAAGGGATATTATTGTGGGGCAAAAGTAAAATATATAGCAGTTCCAATATCAGGTTTCTAACTAGTAATATGTGGGATATGAATATGGGAATTTCAGAGGATGATGTGAATTAAACAATGATAAATGATGGTAACAAGGTCAGCCTCATAGAAACTAATGTAAATTGGGTGTGAGAACAAATCAATAGCAACTCAAGTTTTTAAGTTTCAGAAAAGCTTTGACAATTCTGGGTAAATAGGTCAGCATCATGACATCTGTATAAGTGGGTCATATTCCTGCTGTGTTAACACCATTTAGTTATGGTATGATCTGGGGGAATGGAGCTGGCATTCATCTAGTAATGGTTAGCAAATCATATTCTTAAGTGGGGAAAATGTGTGGGTTTAGAATATGTATATATAGATAGATAAAATATATAGTATGCAGAAGAGACAGCAGATGGCAGAAAGCATAAAAAATGTAGAACGAGGGCAGAGATATACAAGATGGGGAGTTAAGAAAAAGGATACCTAATAGACATAATGGTGTGATAGACATTCTGAGTGGACAAATATAGTGAGAAATAATGTAGTTAAACGTTAGTGAAGAATTTGGATGGATGGACAGAACTTGTATTTTGAATATAAACATAAGATTACAATAAGACTGTTTTAATTGTGTACCCCTGGTCCACCTCACCCTGAAGTCAACAGAATTACCCAATATGTCAGACAAACTGCACCTAATGGGTCAGATTCCCACGAATCAAAAGACAACAATGTCAGAAAAATTTCCAGCTATCTGGATAAACTGGTGATACAAGAGATGTTGTGTAACTTTATTTCTACATTTATTCAATGATATTTTGTTATAAAAATAAATATCAGGACTACACCAGAGATTTAAGTTGTTAGAGCATCTGCCTCATATGAGGGAGGTTGCTGGTTCAAACCTTGGCCAAGTCATACTAAAAAGTTATAAAAACAGAACTATCAGCTGCCTTGCTTGGCACTCAGCATTAGGAGGTCAGTGTTAGGACAGGTCAGCCTGGTGTCCGGATAATGTGACAGGATAATGTGACATGTCTGCTGTGGCATGATGCTCCAGTGCTTCTAAGATATCATTATATACTGCCATAATGCAGCATTATGTATAAAATTGATAACACTACGTCAAAAATCTAATCATAGACACACACACTCATCAGTAGCTATATCTGACAGAAGACCATCAATAGGTTTTAAATCCAATTGCTATGGAATTTACATTACCACTATGTGAGCAACCCTGCACACAACTTTAGTAGAACCTGTCCTAAGGCACTTTGCACATATAGTTAGGTTTTTTTTACATTCAGCCTTTCTAAGCAAACAGTTGAAACTAAACTGTTTTCCATGTGTTTGTTATTGAAATTATTCTGCTAAATTGGACTCACATTTTAAAAATAATGTTCTAAGAAAAACTAGAACCAAATCGGATAAAAATTTGCTTAGCCATTATAGACAAGTCACAAATGTTTATGATGTTGCTAACAACAACTGCTATGTGAGCCAACATGAACGAAAGTTTGATAGAACTTATCAATTAAATATCACACTACTACAATGCTTTTGTTAGTCTCCAGGGGTCACTTTAAACATAATCCTGAAAACGTTTAGACAAGACTAAATTAATTCTACTTCATGTTGGCCATTTTCTAACTAAAGATATTTCCTTTAATCTTTTCTAAAAAAATGTAAAAGTGTAACTTTGAATTTGCACAATATATTCAATATCTTACCAACATACTGTTAAACTGACCAGCGAACCTACCTGAACTATGTTTTGTCTGAAAATTATGTTAAGACACATAATGTGCAGATCATTCAAAAAGCATGATTAAATAAACTTTGTTATACATATATTACAATTAAATTTTAAATCAAAGTTAAGTTTTTAAATTTTTATCAGTAAACGACCCATGTGACTTTTACTTATAATAGAAGCTACTGGCAAGCTTTTTCAGATACCAATGTGGATAGAGGTGAGATGTATGCAAGATATAAAGGCAAGTGCCTTACACCACTCCACCAACTGGGCCCCATTTACTTTTTGTGAAACAAACACGTAGGCATGCTTTTACATTAGAACTGCAATCTGGCATTAAAAGTGTTTATGTAAGCTATACATAACCTTCTATCTAACCTAAAAATCAGATTCTAATCACAAAGGCAAAATTTATGATTAAAAATAAATTATTTTGTTAAAATTAAAATAAGATAGCATTTTTGAAGATGCTGAAAATTGTTTTACAATATGGCTGTTGTTGAAATCTGACACTACTGATAGCATGCCTGACAATACTGATAGGATGCATGACACTACTGCTAGGATGCTTGACACTACTGCTAGAATGCTTGACACTACTGCAAGGGTGCCTGACACTACTGCTAGGGTGCCTGACACTACTGAAACTTGTTTGTGCTTTCATTCTTGTAAAGTTTGATCAGCTGATCAGGAAAATTTGAAAATAGGATTTCAGTATGGTTGATATGGAATAAAAAGTCTGATCAAAACTGGCTAATCTCTTCTAGAGAAGTAAAAAAAGGTCTTCTGCAAGGTTTCTAAGGAAGCAAGAATAGCATTTAGGAATACAAGTCAAAAGTTTGACAGAGCATATCATAACAAATACTCTCATCAAGTTTTATTTAAATAGGCATAGATGTTCAGAGGAAGTTAAGAATAGGCTTTCCATTTGGTTGTTTTCTGAAGACTAATTCTAGGGCAGAGGTCCTGAAAATAAGTTTTGAATGTGGTTGCTATGGAATCCATTGTATTTCTAGGGTAGAGATTTTGGTCATATTGTTGAAGAAGCATGTCCTAAGAAATCTGCCCTGCAATTTGCAGTTTTTGTCAAGTTAAGAATAACAATATTTATGGTTGCTGTACAATGCACTATGAATGTTGGATGGCCAATGTATGCTGTCCCATCTTAAATAAATGTCATGTATTTAATAGTCACCTGCTTTTCTTGGTCAGAGGCTAATTTGTTCCTCTGTCAACAGGTCAATGCAGTTTATCGACTGTTTATGTGTATCAGAATGCAAATTCTTCTTGCTTAAACTCTACAAATGCTAATCACACTGTTAATGTAACTCAATAGCATCCATACATAAAACTCAAATACAGTTACTTTTTAAGATTCACATTGAGGATTGAAGTTGGAAGGTGGAAAAGTAGTCACATTATTGCAGTAGAAAAAGAAGTCACCCTTTTAACCATCTTCATCTATCTATCTAAGAATTAAAGCTATCTCTAATGAAACAAATCCATTACTGAGGAGAGATGCAAGATAAATCCCTTTCCATTAGGGTCTAGAGTCATTAAATTTACCAAAAATCTGTCTGAACAGTATGTATGTAGAGTTTCATATTATATGTTGCTAAGAATAGCTGTATAAGGATTCTTTTGATTCCCTATTCATAAGAGACCTATCACATAAACTGTCTTTTTAATTCTTGGCAGATTCAGCAACTGGCTAATCTGGATACTGTTTCAAGTGCAAACAGCTGTATTTTTAAGCCCAATTTATACAACTTGGCACAACCAGTCAATCCTCTATTTCATAGTCCTATGTAAGTTGTCAATTAGTATTGAAGTTTGTGTTTTATCATGCTGTACAAAAGAAAGTTTATTTATATTTTTTTAATCATTTTCATATATTTCATGTTTTATTGCACATAATAAAATGTAGTAACAATAACATAATAATAATATTATTAATAATAAATACTGTTGTTTTTGTTGTCAGGTTTAATGCCATTTTTCAGCACAAGATGGGCTATACATGGCAGCCAGCATAAATGTGGAGGAGGAAGCCAGGAAAACCCCAGAAATAAGCAACAACCTACTGGCAAGCTTTCTTACATACCCACATTGGCCTAACATGAGACTCGAACCCATGCAGACAGGTGAGACAGCATAGATCCGTAATAATGAGCTCTTTAGACCACTCGGCCATTCAGGGGCAATAATAATAATAATAATAATAATAATAATAATAATAATAATAATAATAATAATAATAATAATATTCAGTGTATTGCATTTGTTGAAAACTACTTGTGAAAGGTGAAACTATAAAGAAGTTACCTTTATACAAAGGCTAGTTTTACTTTTTTCTTTGGGTGGCCATTACTGAAAGGTTTGACTGTGTGTGTTCATACATTTTATTGTTCTACTGACACATAAATTTTATTCTGAATTACTATTTGTAAACTTCGCATAATGTTAAAATACAGTTGTAAACTGCCCATATTTTAAACATATGGTTGTAAACAGCCCATAATGTAAACATACAGTTGTAAACTGCCCATATTGTAAACAAATGTTAGCAAACTGCCCATAATGTAAACATATAGTTGTAAACTGCCCATAATGTAAAGATACAGTAATCTGCCCATAAGGTACACATATAGTTGTAAACTGCCCATAATGTAAAGATACAGTAAACTGCCCATAAGGTAAACATATGGTTGTAAACTGCCCATAATGTAAGGTTACTGTAAACTGCCCATAATGTAAAGATACAGTAAACTGCCCATTAGTTGTAAACTGCCCATAATGTAAAGATACAGTAAACTGCCCATAAGGTAAACATATGGTTGTAAACTGCCCATAATGTAAACATACTGTAAACTGCCCATAATGTAAAGATTATAGTAAACTGCCCATAATGTAAACATACAGTAAACTGCCCATAATGTATAGATACAGTAAACTGCTCATAATGTAAAGATACAGTAAACTGCCCATAAGGTAAACATACAGTAAACTGCCCATAATGTAAACACATGGTTGCCATACATGCCAGGTCTCCCGCTTTGTCCAGGAGTCTTTTGATTTTCGATCCATCTTTTGATCTACTCATTTGCTGACAAGATCTCCCGAAATTTTTTTTAAAAAAAGCTGCCAAGCATAGGTATTTTCAGTTAAAACAACAATTTGAGAAATACACCTTGGATGTAATTCGTCCCAATTGAGAATTATAGTCCGAATTACTTTTGATCACATGGAGCAATATGGCAGTGGAAGAAGGCACACCACAATCGGAATATCATGGGCCTTTGCTGTTGTACAGTACGTAGTGCGCTCTGCAAATCACCAAACATAAAAATTGATGCATATTCCAACAACTACTTCCGGGATTATTTCAGAAATTCTGGTGCCATGTCAAAACGTCCGCTAGCAGATTCAATGGAAATTATTCCTTTGGAAGAGAAAGAAGTATGTTTGAAACGTTCAACAATGCTTGGATAGGCGAATTTAAATGTGTGAAGCACAGTGAAAAGGATGAAAGCATTGTGTACTGCACAGCTTGAAATTTACATTTGAACATTTCTAGAGGGGGAAACAATGATCTCACAAGGAACTTGAAAAGTATGCAGCACATTGCAAATGAGAAATCGTCACATAATGTGCCTAGAGTAATGCAAATATTTGTGCCAACATCAAAAGATGGTTTCACTAAAGCAGAGGTTTTGTTTGCAAACACTGTGGCAGAGCATAATTTACCATTCTTGGTTCCTAGGAAATCATTTTAGTGAGCTGTGTAAAGTTGTTTCCTGAATCGCAAATTGCTCAGAAATTTCACTGCAAAAGAACTAAGGTAACAAACATTGTTAACAATGCACTGGGTCCAATGTATGACAATCAAGTAACTTTACTATGCAATGAAAACCCTTTCTCATTGATGATGGATGAGTCAAATGACAGTGGTGATGAGAAAGATTCAGACAGACCACTGTAGACAAAATGTATGTGGAAAAACTGTGTCGTCACTAATATTGTGCAAGATAAATGCAAAGTGTGATTGTTTTGAGCTCAGACCTTCAAGTGATTTGTGTAAATCTGCTAATGGAGCTTCTCTACAAAACTTAAACAGATACGACCAACGCATGTTGAAAAAGTTTGAGTGTTTGATGTTCCAGTCTGTCATTATTATTTTAACCACAGTGATACTTCTGAAGATTCTTAGATTATTTTTTGTAAGATTAATAAAATAACAAAATCAATAAAATTCTGTAATTATTATTCATTATAGTTATTTTACTTAGTTGTGGTATGATCTGCATTTTTGCACATAAACGTATGAGACAAATAGTTATTATCCTAAAATCTCGATTTGGACCCAATCTCCCTGAATTGGACCCAATCTCTTTGATTTAGACCCAATCTCCCTGATTTCTCCCAATTTGGACCCGAATCTCCCTGATTTGGACCAAATCTCCCTAATTTCTCCCGATTTGGACCCCAATCTCCCTGATTTGGATCCAATCTCCCTGATTTGGACCCAATTTCCCTGATTTCTCCCAATTTGGACCCCAATATCCCTGATTTGGACCCAATCTCCCGATTTGGACCCAATCTCCCTGATTTCTCCCGATTTGGACCCAATCTCCCGATTTGGACATAATCTGCCAGATTTCTCTCGATTTAAACCCAATCTCATTATAGTTCATTATAGTTATTTTACTTAGTTGTGGTATGATCTGCATTTTTGCACATAAACGTATGAGACAAATAGTTATTATCCTAAAATCTCGATTTGGACCCAATCTCCCTGAATTGGACCCAATCTCTTTGATTTAGACCCAATCTCCCTGATTTCTCCCAATTTGGACCCGAATCTCCCTGATTTGGACCAAATCTCCCTAATTTCTCCCGATTTGGACCCCAATCTCCCTGATTTGGATCCAATCTCCCTGATTTGGACCCAATTTCCCTGATTTCTCCCAATTTGGACCCCAATATCCCTGATTTGGACCCAATCTCCCGATTTCTCCCGATTTGGACCCAATCTCCCTGATTTCTCCCGATTTGGACCCAATCTCCCGATTTGGACATAATCTGCCAGATTTCTCTCGATTTAAACCCAATCTCGATGATTTCTCCCGATTTTGACCCAATCTTCCCGATTTCTCCCGATTTGGACCCAATCTCCCCGATTTCTCCCGATTTGGACCCAATCTCCCTAATTTATGTCAAGAAAACATGGCATGTATGGGTTGCAAAACAATTATAGTAACTTTACTGCTACGCATTTTTTATATCATGCTGTGACATTTATAGAAAATTATCAATCATATATCTGAGTAACTTTTAAAATACACTACATATGGGTAATCCTTAAGGATTTTGAGATGCATGTATGCAAGAGTACAACTGATATCAAAGCTGTGAAAATTAAGAACAACGACACAGTAATGTGATTCATATATTTTAAGAAAACATAGCTGTTTGAACCATAATGTTGCAATCTTTACAAATATTTATTTCAAAACTAATAATTTCATCCTGGATTGGTATAAGTAGTCTGGAAAGAAAATAATTGTATCCAATTTTTATTACAGTAATTATATTAGTATCTATTCATGTACTACATTACTAAGACCAATGGGGTCAACTATGACTGAAAACAATTGCACAATTCTGACCTAATTCTGAAACAAAGTGTTTCTTAGCATAAAAAAATAACTAAAATATTTTCAAGCAATTAACAGCTGTAGACTGTCTTATAAAATCATCTGCACATTTGAGCAGGTGCACTATAACATGGCAAGTAAATATTCATAAATGATAGCTGAAAAAAGGAAGTAAGAAAATCTGTAGTTTTGGATTATTCCCATATAGATCAGTATATCAATGATCATTTTGCCTAAAATTGGCGATTCAATTCTTAAAAATAATATTCTCTTGTACCTATACAATAAACTGATATTTAACTGTACATGTACAATAAACTGATACCTAACTGTACATGTACAATAAACTGATATTTAACCATACATATACAATAAAATGATATATAACTGTACCTGTACAATAAACTGGTTATGAGCTGTACATCTACAATAAACTTGTATTTAATTATAATTACAAGATTACAGCAGCTCCTTAAGTATATACTGATCTTCACAAGTAATCAAGGAAACAAATAAATTATACCATAGAGGCATGATAAGACAAAATGACAAACATGCATAGGTGTTTACATAGTGATACTGACTTGGAAAATCACACAAGATGCCTTACTTCCTTTACCATACTATCTCTACATATAAATGTCTTGTACAGATTCATACAAATCAATTAGCATCCATTCTTTATTTCTGTCAATGAAACATTTTTTTTAAAATTTGGATGCACTGGGAGTCTATCATCTAAAATAAACAAAGAATTTTTAAGGACTGTTTTGTCTCTTATTTTAAGTGACTAAAGAATAAACAAACTATTTACCATAATATATACATATTAATATGACAAAAAGATATAAAAAAAGATAAGAAACCAACGCATGTACACCTATGCTAGAATTTTCAGCATCTCTGTACATATGAGAGTGCTTCAGCATCAATAATATTGAGGAATATATATGTCAAATTAATATACAAATTATTTTATCAATGAAAATGAAATATTTGACATGTACAATATTTAGGCATATATTTAATTAATAAAAAAAGTTAGCAACTATTTTAATACCATAATCTCTCCATTCAATATTTATAATGAACAATTGCTTAAAAGAGTCTGAAGCTTCTACTCACATGAGGACAAGTCTTGTATAAGAATACTAACTGTTGTGAAAAGCTCAAGTTCTTTTGAGGCTGCTGAATAAACAAACGTCAAAAACTATTTTCAAAAGTTTTCTCTACAATAAAACTTGCTTACAATGCCAATTTGGCTACCATAAATTACTGCATACAAGATGAATCCATTGCAAATGTCATATATCATAGTCTGTTAATGCAAATGGCATACACCATGATATATCACTGCAAATGGCATACACCATAATCTGTCGTTGCAAATGATATACACCATGATCTGTCATTGAAAATGGCATACACCATGATCTGTCATAGCCAATAACAAACACCATGATCTGTCATAGCAAATGACATACACCATCTGTCTTAGCAAATGACATACACCATGATCTGTCATTGAAAATGGCATACACTATGATCTGTCATACCAAATGACAAACACCATGATCTGTCATAGCAAATGACATATACCATCTGTCTTAGCAAATAACATACACCATGATCTGTCATTGAAAATGGCATACACCATGATCTGTCATTGTATAATGTGCAAGCAGATCCAGGCCTATTCATCAAAACAAAACACATGGACCCTGATGTGCAGGCAATTGTATATGCAGGACAAATCCAAAATCCACTCCAATTATTTCTAAATTTATCTATATGTGACAAAATCCATATAAGCAAAATGTCATTATAATCTACCGTACATGAGAGATACTTGAAAAATACCTGAAACTAATTGAAAATCCATCAAACAAATGATACCAAAGAAAAATTATAGTAAAACAGATTCTGGACACCAATCTATTAAAAAAACTTATCAAATGATAGCTGTCTTTCCTACTTTAGGTTATTATTTTCAGAATAAAAATGTTTTTGATATAGCTAATGTTTGCACATTTAATATTTGTTACATTGTTTTCCATAAAGTCATCAGTCAGTACTTTTGACACTGACCATATTTTTCCATAATGTTCTCAATCAGTACTTTGGACACAGACCCTTGTTTCCATAATGTTCTCAGTCAGCACTTTGGACATAGTGACCATTGTTGTCCATAATGTTCTCAGTCAGTACTTTGGACACTGACCCTTGCTTCCATAATGTTCTCAATCAGTACTTTGGACACAGTGACCATTGTTGTCCATAATGTTCTCAGTCAGTACTTTGGACACTGTGACCATTGTTTTCTAAAATATTCTCAGTACTTTAGACACTAACCATTTTTTCCCATAATGTTCTCAGTCAGTACTTTGGACACTGGCCCTAGTTTCCATAATATTCTCAGTCAGTACTTTGGACACTGTGACCATTGTTTTCCATAATGTTTTCAGTCAGTACTTTGGATACTGTGACCATTGTTTTCCATAATGTTTTCAGTCAGTATTTTGGACACTGTGACCATTGATTTCCAGAATGTTCTCAGTCAGTACTTTGGACACTGTGACCATTGTTTCTCATAATGTTCTCAGTCAGTACTTTGGACACTGACCATAGTTTCCATAATATTCTCAGTCAGTACTTTGGACACTGTGACCATTGTTGTCCATAATGTTCTCAGTCAGTACTTTGGACACTGTGACCATTGTTTCTCATAATGTTCTCAGTCAGTACTTTGGACACTGACCATAGTTTCCATAATATTCTCAGTCAGAATTTTGACACTGTGACCATTGTTGTCCATAATGTTCTCAATCAGTACTTTGGACACTGTGACCATTGTTTTCTATAATGTTCTCAGTTAGTACTTTGGATACTGACCATTTTTTCCATAATATTTTACTGCAGCTAATGCATGCACATTTATTACTTGTGACACTGTGACAATTCTTTTCCATAAAGTTAATGTACTATGTACTTTGGACACACTGTGATCAATGTTTCCCAATTTTTTCCATTGTAGTTAATGTACACTGTACTGTGGGTTATGAGACTATTGTTTTCATATTGCTAATGAACTTTAATCTGAGTTTCCTCTAACCCTTCCCACCCCATGTTTGATACTTAGATATTTCTGTTGGTGTATTCGGTCAGAGTCCATCACCTATCAAAAAGTTGGAATTCACTAAAAACCATTTGGTGTTGGCATAGAGTAAACTACTTACTTACAAATCTGGCCAACTTAAACAATATTTCCATGAGATATACCAGCAAGAAATTGAAAAGAATGGGGTAATAAGGGTCAGAGGAAACTCAGATTAATATACACACTAACTTCAGTCTTATGACCATCATTTTCCATGTAGTTAATTTACATAGTACTTTGGATTTTGTGAGCATTGTTTTCCATGTAGCTAATGTACACATTACCTTGGGTTCTCTAACCTTTGTTCTCTATTTAGTTAATGCACAGTCAGTACTATAGATAATGTACATAGCACTTTGTTTATCAGTATAAACATGGCCACATAGTATATTTCTCCCTCAATAACTTGCACACTGGTCTACAAACATAGACTGCACTATAAGAAAGGGCACAAATTACTAAGGGGCCAATAAATATTAAACAATTCTGCTAAAACTTCAAGAAAACCATGGTGTGTGTGTTTGTGTGTGTTAGAGAACTGGACTGTTTAATGACTGAATCCTCATCACATAACCATGTCAATAATAATAACATGCTTTTCCTAATGAAGTTGTTCATTTTTTTGTTTAAAAAAATAATTTTTCAAAATGTCCAGATGTGAAAAATCATTCCAACTGATTTCAACAACCATCATGTGTACGAGAACACATCTCTGCATTATGTCACTGCCATTTATTTTATTAATTAGACTGGTTCCCAAAATGGCATTTAATAGTATAATGCCAAGTTTGGAAGCAAAGTAGCAAAGAACTATACTTACTGGCGATGCACCACCAAACAATATTCCTTTCTTCAAAAACTAGTGATTTTTACTTTGTGAGACAATCATCTATGTTGAAACTCAATTTTTGTAGTGTCCAATTAGTACAATATTGATGTCATGAATTCATTGGAAGTAATAGTTAAATTTATATCATCCTTGAAGATATTTCAAATGCCAGTTCAGGAATTCTCTGAAACTTGCTTGACCATAATGGTCTGAAAAACCAAGCTCTTTAATTTAAGAAGTATTTGTTTCACTTAGTTGCCTTGCTATCTTTGATCACAGTTATGAATGAGCCAATTAATTTAAAGTAGTTTAATTGTGTTAAAGGCACAATAACATTTATAAGGGTGTTTGACTGATCAATTGGAGGAGTTTACCCAGCATATGAATAGGGTCACTAGAATTTAAGTATGTAGGATTGGCATGCCTGCTATCTTTTTTTTATTCCACCTCCTTTATTTGATTCAAAGGACATAATTAACCTCATAATACAAAGGAGGCCAGCTTTTAATTTAGTGCAAGAATACAACAAAATGTTCCCTAAGTCAGATATCAAAACACAGTTAAAACACACTTAATTAGGTACTCAAACATTTGTGTACATAACTGTTATGATAGATTGACAAATTTTATGTTAAAATACACATTACATTATGGTGATTACACTTAAGAGAAACTAAACAATAGAATTAAAACACAAATTTCAATTAATAAAATGTTTTAAATTGGCATTTAAATATTAATATACTGCATACACTAGGCATAAGTCATTTTCATTGATCACAACTTCCATGTATATCTTTAATTATGGTCTACTAAGAATGTCATTTGGAAGAAAATGTAATAAATTCTACAACTTCTTATTAAAAGTTGATAATTGCAATTGCTGATTAAAACCTCCAGGCTCTATTTATTGTCTTCTACCATAAAATGAGCGATATCATGGTTTCAGCTACCAAATGATCAGTAAAATTGTTGTCATGGGTTTAACACCATTTTTCAGCTTATGATAAGCTACACATAGCATCCAGATAGAAGAAAATCCAGGAAACCTCAAATATACACCAACTCATGGTCAGGTACTGGCTGACACAGTGACTTCAAAGCCCCTTGCACAGAAGAATGATGTCAGTGACCAGGAAAAGTAAGCATCCAAGGACCATGATCAGTCTCAACAGAGCCATTGAATACTATAAATTATATTTATTGAAAACTTAATTTAGCATAAAAAAATGGATAATTACTGGTCAATGTTCTCTCTAAACCATGCACATGTATGTTTCAATGGTTTGTATCATTCATACATACTTACAGTGCAAAGAAATTTAATGAATACAACTAATGGTGCTAATGATCATATTTCAGGTCTCTTTTTTATGAAAACTAATTTAAAAATTAAATATTTCAAATTGGAAGATCTTTTGATGGAATGTTTTTCATGATGATTATCTTATCACAGATAAACTGCTTTTCAATTACGATGCAAATTTTTGGACGTAACATGTTAATGTATTAGCCAGTATTTGAGTGGGCAGTTTAAATCACTGCCTGAATACAGAGAAATTATCAAATGGGGTACACCCTTTTCAGTCAGAATGACCTGACATGGAAAATCTACAGGCATTCCTGACAATATCCGATTTATCCTGACAGTGTCTAGGTACAGTAAAAAACACTAAATACATTTTTAAGTTAATGGAATCAAAATAGAGAATATATTAATACCTTTATTACATGCCCTTTTAAGGGATTATTACCCTGCACTAATTTAATAAAAAAAAACAAACAAAACTAAGAAATATTAACATAATTTCTGTGGACACTTAATTAAAATTTGCTTGTATCTACACAATTTCATATGGAAACATTTGTCTTAGTGTCCTACTAACAGCATCATGTTCTAAATCATTCATAAAATGCCTGATCTTTCTATCTCACTTTTTAAACCATACAACAAGTTACTAAATTGAGGCACTGCCACTCTCCATTGATCTGGTCTTTGTTTGCTTTCTGATACAGGGACAAATTCTAAAACTTGATGCATTGACTTTTTACCAATCTTCATTTCTGTTTTTCATGTGAATATCAGTAAACCTGTTGGTGCAATGAATGGTCCTATAATAGACATGATCTAAGTCCCATAATAGACATGATCTAAGTACCATAATAAATATGATCTAAGTCACATAATAGACATGATTTAAGTCCTATAATAGATACGATCTAAGTACCATATTAGACATGATCTATGTCCCATAATAGACATGATCTTAGTCCCATATTAGACATGATCTAAGTCCCATAATAGACATGATCTAAGTCCCATAATAGACATGATCCAAGTCCCATAATAGACATGGTCCAAGTCCCATAATAGACATGACCTAAGTCCCATAATAGACATGACCTAAGTCCCATAATAGACATGATCTATGTCCCATAATAGACATGATCTAAGTCCCATAATAGACATGATCTAAGTTCCATATTAGACATGATCTAAGTCCCATAATAGACATGATCTAAGTCCCACAATAGACATGATATAAGTCCCATAATAGATATGGTCTAAGTCCCATAATAGACATGACCTAAGTCCAATATTAGACATGATCTAAATCCCATAACAGATATGATCTAAGTCCCATAATAGACATGATTTTAAGTCCCATAATACACATGATCTAAGTCCCATAATAGATATGATCTAAGTCCCATAATTGACATGATTTTAAGTCCCATAATAGATATGATCTAAGCAGAAGAACACAACACCGGTTTACATAGCCTGAACCCTTCCATTCATCTGTTTGGCTGGGCTGACACCTTGAAGCTGTGCCTGCATTCTGGCCAGCATCTCCTGCATCTTCTTTATCTGTAATACAGTGCATTCCATAAAGGTCAAGAGAACTCTAATACATATCTTGTTGAATATAATTAGTGCATGTTATTAAGAGGATTACAAACTTTTGAATAGATATACAAGCATTTAGAACAATAATTGTTTTCTTATTATAATTACTGCAAGAATATGTATCCAATACATAAAAAAGGGTTATTTCTGTAACCTTTCAAACTATTTCAGTTGTTTTTGTTACCTTTTTTTTACTTTTTGCATGCATTAATCAATATATTGTCACAACCTGAAATATACACATCAATAATTTCAATGAAATTAGCAAAGGTGTTCTTAGTGAGAATTTTGGTACTGCAGTGTCCATCTTATTTCATCTGCATGATAATTTTATCCCACATAAAGGCAATTACTGGAGTCTTTCCCAAAGAATCTGTTTAATTTTCATTTAAAATTCTTTATAATTTTACAGGTGTAAGATAAATGTACCTCTGCTTCTTTCTGCTGGAGCAGCTTCTCAGTATCTTCCATGCCCGGATTTGAGTCACGCTTTAATTTACTGAAAAAATGATGGATAAAACAGCATAATATTTGTTGACTTTTTTTTTCCGATAATGCACAGTACAGTTAACTAAAGCAAGAAATAGAAATGCCTACTGACTTCAAGACTGAGCATACACCAGTTATAACTTTGTTACAAATGTATCACCTTGCTTTGTGAGCAAGAAAAATCACAACTTAAACACAAAATCTCTGGGTCTAATTGCATCCAAATACTAATTGCTAAGTAAACATAATCAACATTTTTGTTGTTATTATAATCATTTTTATGATTATTATGGCAAAGAGACAGGTTTAGTGAAATATTTATATTTTTAGTTTGGCATGATGTCCCACCCAGTCACAAATTATCCTGACACCAGGTCAACATGTCCTAACACTTACCTCTTAATGCTGAGCATGAATCGAGGCACCTGTTAGTACCATTATTTTAAAGTCTTTGGTATGACTCGGTCAGGGTTAAAACCCACAATGTTCCACATTTGAGGTGGTAGCTCTAATCATTAAACAGATTTTGGGGCCCTGAGTGACTAAATGGTCTAAATCACTCACTGTTATGGATCAGTGCCATCTCACCTCTGTCTTTGTGTGTTTTAAGTCTCATTACTTGTATAGAAGGAAAAGTACTTCATGCCAGGAGGCAAATGGGGTCAAGTTCTGAAGAGCAGTTTTTGTGAAGCTGTTCAAAGTAAAGGCTTTTTGTACTGCTGACCACATCTGATAGCAAACTGGCATCATCTGCATAAAAATACCGAGCCCTTTATGAAGGAAAGCTCTATGTAAAATGGTGTAAAAACTGATCCAATGTTTGTTTTTTTGTGCAGACGTTAATTATTAATGACACATTATGAATGATACATTATGAATTACATTATGGATTATGGATGAACATGGGACTATACAAAGTGCCATACCAAGTGCTAAACATTATATGATACAAAAAGAACATGAATCCTTGTGAACGGATGTCATGGGTTTTCTAAAAACGTTTGACGTATTTCCTAATTAGCAAGTGTAAATCAGAAAATTTGTTTACTGATAAGAGCATTTCAAAATATGTTTTTGCATATTAGCTATGTATAAAAAAGAATTATTATGGGAAATTAGACTGATGGTGGTACTATTGGTCCTAGATATATGAGAGGATTGATTCATTTAATATAATCATTCATTGGAATTGCAGTTCCATTCATTTGAAGACTATTTGGATATAAAACAGCTTTACAGATTTACTGAGAATTTATTCAAAGACTTTTGGATTAAAAGCTGAATTAGAATTACAGTGAATTCATTTAAAACATTTTTTGGGGTTATATTAATAATTTTTTCTTCCTGCACTATAAGTTATTTTTAGCTTTCTCACTGATACAAAATGTGTTGGTTTTGCTCTTTATTGTTTTGTAGTTTAACATATTAAAGTCATAACAGTCACCATAAGCACAATGAATTCTATGAATATTAATTATTCCTCTTTTATCAACTACTAATATCAAGAGATGACTGTACCTTGTAAAATTTAAAACTTGTGAACAATGGGCATTGAATTTGAAGAGTCTTTTGCTTATCAATTTCCGGCTTACTACTCATCCATTTTTTTTACTTTTAATAATTTTGAGAAGAAAAGAGTGTCATTTATAACTATTATCGTGCCATAAATGGGATTATGATTTACATGGGCATGAATTAACAAGGTACCAAAAGTTATGTGCCAAAACTGTATTTCAACAGCATTGAACTACAAAACTCGGTCAAAGTAAATTTCCTATGTCTATAACCATGATACTTGGTAAGCCAAGGAGTAAGTACAAACTGATAAAACTCGGCATGTAACTGATGCTAAATAAATAAAAACTAAATTTAATCGAAAAATTTGTTCCTATTAATGAATCATTCATATATGATAAATAAAAAGAGGCATGATTTCCAACTGGAAGAGGTAATCTATAAATAGTGATTCATTTGTCTTACCCCCTCTCCTTGTGGGCATGACTCATCTCTGAAGCTATGTGCTGTGCTCGATAATTTTCATAATGTACATCAGCAGTTACATCTTTCAGGTCCTGCATATGTGTGCTGAAATGAAAGGAACTTAAAAACTTGTGTTATTTTACATGTGGCATTTAAAGCTAAATATAAATATTTAAAAAATAAACTTAATCTTTTAAAGGAATTATGAAATAACGAAACTATAATATCGCATAGACTTCATGAATAGCTACAGCAAAGCTGCTGTGATCTTTAATTATAATTTGTTTGCTACTAAATTGATACATTGAGGATTCTAACATTAACAGAGCTCGAAATATAAACCTTACACCAAAAACATGTGCAAACTGAGGTGTGAAATATATCACTCACAGTGTCTACTTTTGTGATTGTACTGTAAGTACCCATCAAGATGCAACCCCATGAATCTAGGTATAAAGCAGTACTTGTACAGCATGCAAAACATGCATTTAGCTACAAGCTGAATGCATAAACAAAGTTTGAAATACAAGTCACAGTGACCTTAAATTCCTTTAAGTACTAACAGAGATACCAACAATTGTCTAATTTAATCTAGCATGAAAAGGACACGCAAAACCAAACTGTTTTCATGTGAAATATGTTTCCTCAAGAATGCTAAGGAGAACTAATGATATCTCACAAATCCAACTCTCCCAGGATAAAAACTTGAAACTTAAAAAGCTGTTATCTGTTACAAAAGTTATCAGGCAGAGTCATCTCCCCTTGCTACAGGGAATGATTCCTAATCCCATGAACATCTCAGTTACTAATGGATCAGAAAGCATGCAAATGGAGGGAGGCCAGAAGGGTGTGTGTACTCCCTATATGAATGTAAATGGAGGGTGTATGTGCATCATGATTGGGTAAATATTCTCAATCACAATCACTAATTTATATACTTGCCTAGTTCAAATTAGACTGACCATGATATACTTCCATAATTCAAATAGACTGTCCATGATAGATCTTCCTAGTTCAAATTAGACTGACCATGATGTACTTCCATAATTCAAAAAGACTGTCCATGATATATCATCCATAATTCAAATAGACTGTCCATGATATATCTTCCTAGTTCAAGCAAGACTATGACATACCAACCTAATTCAAATGCAACTACCAATGATATACCTAATTCAAATGGGACTGACCATGATATATCTACTTAATTCAAAAGGGACTGACCATGATATACATACCTAATTCAAAACAGACTGACCATGATATGCTAAATTTAAATAGAACTACCTATGATATCTCTACCCAAGTCAAACAAGACTGACCAAAATATACCTACCTAATCAGCATCTGTCTAAGTTTTAAGAAATCACAATGATTTGGGTTTTCCACTGAAAAGATACAAAATCAGATCAAAAATACTTTGGTAAAATATTTTAAATGTAACAAATTGAATCTGTCTCTCTTTATATTTATACATCCTTTGTTATAACAAAATTCAGATCTAAAATGGTCATGGTTTGTTCTTCATTAACTTCTGTAAGGATATTTTTAAAATTACTATGAAGATTAAAGTATACGGGTTTGACACCTGTTCATCTCATTGCATGTTTCATTTAAAATATTTTTCAACCTTAAAATTAAGTTTCTTTTTAAAAACTTCCACTGTCTGATTTAAGCATCTTACTGATGGCCAAAAACGGTCCCAGTGAGTGTACATGAATATTTCTAGAGTGTTTATTAAGTTAATGTGAGTGGTTTATCAAGAAAGTAAGTCTTTCGATTCAAATTCCAGAAACTGCATTTGTTTGTGCACATTTTCAATGGAATTACTATTAAGGATTCACTGAGTGTTAGCTGTTTACATTATTCAGTTGCCAATTCTATTATATGTAATGCAGGGTTATCTGCCCAAACAAAAAATGTGACCATTGTTTTAAGTACTTCTCATTTACTATACTTAAGTTAGTAGCAGTGTTACTGAAGGCTGTTTTTGCTTACAGACTAGTTTCAATACTGTATGATACATCACATAACTTTGCAATACTTTGTGGACCACACCCATGTGAGAGAGAGAGAGTTGTTGTTATGGGGCTTATCGCCATTTCTCAGCACATGATAGGCCAGTATTAATGGTGGAGAAAAAAACTGGGAAATCTGCAGAAAGAACCAGACCCACGAGAAGCCACTGGCAAGCTTTCTCACATATCCACATTCGCCGAATCTTAGACTCGAACTCACGAGGACAGAGGTGAGATTGCAGTGATCCAGAGAGAGACACACAAAAAGAGAATGGTAAAGAGACAGAGTAATTTAGTGTTAAAGACAGAATTCCATTTTAAATACTTTTCGAGTATGCCTATCTATCTATAATTTTCAAAGAAGCTCTCCATGCTTTATTACAGGGCAAAGTATTAAACAAACCAGAAATGTGTTGATGAAACAAGGATGCTAAACGAATATGCCTCAACACCATCCTAAAGGAAAAAAAATTAATCTGTCAGGCAGACAGAAGTACATATAGAGAGAGAGAGAGAGAGAGAGAGAGAGAGAGAGAGAGAGAGAGAGAGAGAGAGAGAGAGAGAGAGAAAGAGAGAGAGAGAGAGAGAGAGAGAGAGAGAGAGAGAGAGAAAGAGAGAGAGAGAGAGAGAGAGAGAGAGAGAGAGAGAGAAAGAGAGAGAGAGAGAGAGAGAGAGAGAGAGAGAGAGAGAGAGAGAGAGAGAGAGAGAGAGAGAGAGAGGGGGGGCATGGATAATAGCACAATGGGTATTTTAAACTTTCTGAAAAATTTGTTGCAACTTTTTGGTTTCTTTGAACCTGTCAATAAATTAAATGCCAATTGATACACACAAAATATTCTAAAATATGTTCTCCCAGTCACTGTGGTGCATAAAACATACTTATTTTTACAAAATTCTTGCTAAACCAAAACCATGTATATCTATAATGATAACTTAAGTCTGAACATGTGCCCATCAATAATGCACTTTTTCAAACATTCTAATATATTTGTACATTAACCCTTTACCTCATACAAGCGCCTTTTGGCTCTCTACTGCATTCACATAAAGGCACCACCTTTTGGCACTTTACCTGATTTCCATACATGCGCCTTTTGGCAACTCTAAACAACAGCCATTTTGAACGAGTTTTCATAGTGCAACCTTAGGGAAATCCCCTTATTAGATAATACATTCCTTGGTAAGAATGACCATTACATCAGATCATGTGGTCACTGTTGAAATCTGCTATTTAAAGTAAGTGGGTAATAACTCTGTCATATTCTCCATTCAACTGATGTAGGAAGCCATTAGTTTTTATAAATTATCAAATTCTGTTGATTGAGTGATGTAGACACAGACAAAGAACTTGTAAATTTCAAGTAAGTGAAATTGCCGCTACGTTTAGACATGCAGCTTTACTGACTTGATAGTGAACAAGTTCTCTCAAGATTTAAAGCTTATACAAAATTATTTTGCAAAAAAATAGTTATACAGCTATAACGACCGTATTTTACTGTTAAATCTTTCCATACATAATATATGTGTACCAAAAATGTAAAATGGTTAAAATTGCTGTTAAATGTAGCATACACTTCACTGCTTAACAGGCCTATTCATAGGGGACTGAACTGGGTAACTTTGCTACATGCATATTGAAGGGCTAAAAAGCCATACACTCTATGAGGAAAAGGGTTAATGTACAATATTAAGAACAGGGTGTACATTTAACCTCATGAGCAAACAAGGTGCACATTGGAAATGAGGAGGGAAGGTGTTTGTCATAATGTAACAATGTAATCTTTATAGGAAGTGAACGGAAGGTGTATTTTTTTTTTGTAACAATGTAGTCTTTTATAAGATATGGAGGAAAGGTGTAATTCTTATTATATCAATGTAAAGTCTTGTAAACAATGTGGAGGAAAGGTGTATATCTTATTGTAACTATCGCTAAATATGTCACTGTCACTGTTGAAATAGAACATACATGGTATAAACTTGATGTCTTTTAAATTTTTTAGTAAATGTCTGAGTATTCTACAATGTGATCCCATATACATTTAAGAGTGTCACATTGAGAACACATCCTTAACTAGAACCAGGCACACTGAAATGCAAGGAAACCCAGTTTGGCTATTAAAAAGCTTTTAATTCTTATGTGTATGCAAAGTATACCTTTACTTTCAATTATCCCCATGGATACATAATGGCTTATAAATTGCATTTGATGCCCTTACCTTCATTTATCCCCATGGATACATAATGGTTTTTAAATTGCATTTGATGCCCTTACCTTCAATTATCTCCATGGATACATAATGGTTTTTAAATTGTATTTGATGCCCGTACCTTCAATTATCCCCATGGATACATAATGGCTTATAAATTGTGTTTGATGCCCCTACCTTCAATTATCCCCATGGATACATAATGGCTTATAAACTGTGTTTGATGCCCCTACCTTCAATTATCCCCATGGATTCATAATGGCTTATAAACTGTGTTTGATGCCCCTACCTTCAATTATCCCAATGGATACATACTGGCTTATAAATTGCATTTGATGCCCGTACCTTCAATTATCCCAATGGATACCTACTGGCTTATAAATTGCGTTTGATGCCCGTACCTTCAATTATCCCCATGGATACATACTGGCTTATAAATTGGGTTTGATGGCCTTACCATCAATAATCCCCATGGATACATAATGGCTTATAAATTTTGTTTGATGCCCTTACCTTCAATTATCCCCATGGATACATATTGGCTTATAAATTTCATTTGATGCCCCTACCTTCAATTATCCCCATGGATAACTAATGGCTTATAATTTGGATTTGATGCCCTTACCTTCAATTAACCCCATGGATACATAATGGCCTATAAATTGCATTTGATGCCCCTACCTTCAATTATCCCCATGGATTCATTCTGGATTATAAATTGCATTTGATGCCCTTACCTTCAATTATCCCAATGGATACATACTGGCTTATAAATTCCATTTGATGCCCTTACCTTCAATTATCCCCATGGATTCATTCTGGCTTATAAATTGCATTTGATGCCCGTACCTTCAATTATCCCAATGGATACATACTGGCTTATAAATTGCATTTGATGCCCTTACCTTCAATTATCCCAATGGATACATACTGGCTTATAAAATGGGTTTGATGCCCTTACCTTCAATTATCCCCATGGATAACTAATGGCTTATAAATTGCATTTGATGCCCGTACCTTCAATTATCCCCATGGATAACTAATGGCTTATAAATTGCATTTGATGCCCCTAACTTCAATTATCCCCATGGATACATAAAAGCTTATAAATTGCATTTGATGCCCTTACCTTCAATTTTCCCCATGGATACATAATGGCTTATAAATTGCGTTTGATGCCCATACCTTCAATTTTCCCCATGGATACATAATGGTTTTTGAATTGCGTTTGATGCCCCTACCTTCTATTATCCCCATGGATTCATAATGTGCTTGATGCCCCTACCTTCAATTATCCCCATGGATTCATAATGGCTTATAAATTGGATTTGGTGCCATTACCTTCAATTATCCCCATGGATTCATAATGTGCTTGATGCCCCTACCTTCAATTATCCCCATGGATTCATAATGGCTTATAAATTGCATTTGATGCCCTTACCTTCAATTATCCCCATGGATTCATAATGTGCTTGATGCCCCTTCCTTCAATTATCCCCATGGATTCATAATAGCTTATAAATTGCATTTGATGCCCCTACCTTCAGTTATCCCCATGGATTCATAATGTGCTTGATGCCCCTACCTTCAATTATCCCCCATGGATTCATAATGGCTTATAAATTGCAAATGATGCCCCTAACTTCAATTATCCCCATGGATTCATAATGGATTATAAATTGTGTTTGATGCCCTTACCTTCAATTTTCTTCATGGATACATAATGGCTTATAAATTGCATTTGATGCCCCTATCTTCAATTTTCCCACTGGATACATAATGGCTTATAAATTGCATTTGATGCCCTTACCTTCAATTTTCCCCATGGATACATATTGGCTTATAAATTGCGTTTGATGCCCTTACCTTCAATTTTCCCCATGGATACATAATGGCTTATAAATTGCGTTTGATGCCCTTACCTTCAATTTTCCCATGGATACATAATGGCTTATAAATTGCATTTGATGCCCTTACCTTCAATTATCCCCATGGATTCATAATGTGCTTGATGACCCTACCTTCAACTATCCCCCATGGATACATTCTTCCTCTGATTTTCTTCCCTCCAGCTTCAACTACTGTGTTACTTCCTACCACAGCAAAAGGAACAGCTTCCTTAAATGAAAAAGATAATTAAAGTTTTGTAAAATTAATGAAATTAGATTAAAGTTGTGTACATATAAACATAATATCAAATTAATTATAGTGGTAGAATTATCAGTTCACCTCCTCATTATACACAATAATAATAAATACTTCCCCTACAAAATAGCATTCATGAATCAATCTAATTAAAATTTTAATCACTTGGATGCAACATGATCCACCACACCTTGTCATCAACCAAATTCTGGCATACCAATGAAAGTATTAGTACATAGTATATTATTTTCAGATGATGTCTTCTAAAGCAAAGTTCAAATAAGAATGAAGAAATAAAAAACAAAATAAAATAAAAAAACAATCATTTTCCTTTGTTTTATGACTAAAATGATTAACATAAAAAATACTTCTAAAGAGTTTGACATTTTTTTTTTTAAAATTAGTTCCATTGTATTCAATGGATCAAATCTGTAAAGAACTGTCTATTAATTTACTGACAAAATACTTAAATTATCTAGCAAACGGGCTTGTATTTCATATTTGTAAGCTTTTGTTACATGAATGAAAACGGTCTAAACAAGTTTTGTGTTTATTACATGTAGTTTGCATTTGTCTTTGTTGGCAAATTAAGACAAATCTAATTTGTGGATTTATGGATAGTAATCTTTCAATGAAGAATCTTACATTTCAGTGTTCAATGACCAAGCGAATCAAATCGGAAGTTATCTCCCTTACTTCACAGGTTACATAGCATGAAAGACAACAATTCTAGCAGCACAAACACTGACCTAATTGCTTTTAATTAACTTTCAGCCTATTACAAAAACATTTTTCTTTAGAAAAACAGTAGTCCAAGATGTATTTAAGTATTATATGCAAGTTTAGAGACATGTAAATAATCTAAAAAATTTAGAAGAGTTTCATTATCCCTATACAGTTGTCCCCTATTATACAGCCATCCATTCTGCACCAGGAAAGTGGCCTTATAAGACGGGTAGCCTTTTCAGTGGGGACTAAAAAAATTGGACAAGTATATGTAACGTACATACAGTAGTCCCCATCTTGAACGACCCCCTTGACCAGCGGCCACTCACTCCTTATGGCCAGAATCCGTCGGCACCAACAAGTTTGTGTTCAAAAGTAACCCTCACAAAAGGCCATATTAGTGTAAAAATATAAAATTTACCCCTCACACGCAGCCAACTTTTATTTTTTAATATGTATCCAAAATCAGTATTTTATTCTATAATGTGTGTTAAGTAATCCAATATTTGTTTCCCGATGTGATGTTTTCTTTACTGAAAAAATGTTGACTAAAAGTACCTGTACCACTAAGGTTATTATATCATTTCCACCTCACGAAAATACACCTTTATTCCATAAAGCAGAGAAAGACTCAAATTTTAATCTATACAAAAAGCTGATTAACCTTACTGCTGTGTTATCAAGAGATGTCTGGTTTAGTCACTCTGATAATTGTTAAGATTACAATTATTGAACAGTAGTAACAGCTGAGAAGTGGCGTTGTTGATGTACAATACACAAATTAGTGGGAAAATGGTTTGATAGCCTTTATGGTTTCTCTTAGGAAGATGTTGATCTTGTTCACTTTCATAATTAGTGGTTATTACTACTGACAATAACTGTAAAATTTACAAATCCTAATGGACATGAGGTGCTATTGTTCAGATCAAATCTACATACATAAAGCCATTTTGGCTTCTCACTTAGTGTCAAGAAATGTAAAAACAATAGGGTACCAGACTGCGACTAATGAATCATGTGACAATGGCTGCTTTTAAAAAAAACACATGGCTTTTTGTTTAAATATAAACAAATTGTTTTATCAGTCTTGTAGTTGGCAACATGAATGATTATAACTGGACATAATTGTCAAGATCACAGGGACAACATAGGCTAAAAATAGAACAAAACAGGGTACCAGACAAAGACCAAAAATCATGTGACAACACACTTGTTGCCTTTTTTATGAAGGCATTTTGTCCACTCAGCAAATGTTTCATCTGCATAATTAAATCACATGTATTTAGCAACATCTGAATAAATAATTACCAAACATTAATGTAACAGGTAAACGAGGATGATTACTTAAGAACAAAGTGGGTTATTATAGTCTACAACATCGGATAAGGTGGGGCTTGAAGAACAATTTTAGTTAAAGACTCAAATAAACAACATCATAACCGATAAGGAAGTTATTCAGCAGCAGTGGGAAAATAAAGCAAATGGAAAGATAATTATGCATGTACCAAGATTTAAATGATGTTTTTGAATGGTTTTGCAATGTACATGACAACACCCGCTCGCATATCACGCTTACGAAAGGAAAAGAACTATTAATGCATATTAAGTTCAGTGTAATATTATAACAACATGAACCTTATGTTACTTTTAAATGAAGATAAAAATGCTTTGAAGATTGTAGCTTTCTTACTAAGTACATTACATATACTTCTCACAAAAAAATTTAGTCCCCCACTGGAAAGACCACCCGCCTTATAAGGCCACTTTTCTGGTGCAGAAGTGGTGGCTGTATAAGAGGGAGACTACTGTAGTAAGAAAGCTACATACATCCAAGCATTTAATATCTTCATTTAGTGTCTTTGTAACATTAATTATCAAATGGTTCTTCTTGTCGTAAGAATAAACTGAATATACATTAACAGTTCTTACTCTTGAAGTAAGCATTATATGCAAGCAGGTATTTTTGTCATGCACATTGCAAAACCATTCAAAAGCATCATTTAAATCTTAGGACATACAAAATTCTTTCCATTTTCCTTTTTGGTTATGACATTTGAATATTCAAGTCTTTTTAGCAAAAAATTTTTATATTTGAGTCTTTTCTACATAAAACTGTTCTCCAAGTCCCCCTCCCCACCTCATCCCAATGCTGTCAAGTAGAATAACCAACTTTCTTCTAAATACATCTTTGTTTATGTAATGACATGTTAATATCTGGTTTACATGATGACTTTTTAATTTCTGGTAATGATTTATTCAGATGTTTCTAACTGTATGCAATT
This sequence comes from Potamilus streckersoni, assembly GCA_016746295.1. Taxonomy (NCBI): domain Eukaryota; kingdom Metazoa; phylum Mollusca; class Bivalvia; order Unionida; family Unionidae; genus Potamilus; species Potamilus streckersoni. The sequence goes on from JAEAOA010001473.1 coordinate 238,166, forward strand.
TAATTATGCAGATGAAACATTTGCAGAGTGGATGGAATGCCTTCTTTGTAAAAGGAAGCAATAGATGTATTATCGTATGATTTTTCGGTCTTTGGTACCCTGTTTTGTTCAAGATTTACTTCTATGTGCGTGTGTGTTAATCCACAAAATCTATATTTAACCAATCAGACCATATTATAATCTTGACAATTACGTCCAGTTGTATTCATCAAAGACAAAAACTCCACAGATGTGTGAAGCCCAAAACTATCACAATACTGATGAGCCTATTTCTGGCATATGTTGGCTTTTATAGAAAATGATATAACATTAATCTTAGTGTTACATGTACTTCAGTCAACACTTCTTTCAGTAATGAATACCTGACATTGGGAGACAGGTGTTAATGGTAGAGATAATCTAAAAGCTTACCTTACAATATGAATTACTTATTGGTTCTGGACACATTTGAAATAAAAAGTGGCTGCTTTTGAGGGGAACATTTTAAATTTTTGTTCTAAGTTGCTGTCTGCTGGTTGTGTTAGAGAGGTGGACATTCTTGAGGGGTACTTTTGAATGCAAACTCATCAGTGCCTAGTGATTCTAGCCTTAAGCTGGTGACCACTGGTCAAGAAGGTGACCACTGTATGAACAAATTCCATGCAAAATATCAAAAAAAATAGTTTCTTACATGAATGCTTTTTTTGTACGAAATTATAAAACAAGTTTAACAAAATCAACATTTTTCCAGGATTGGTAAATTCAAAAATATCCTGCAACAAGTTTTATCAATTTTATATGAAATAAGCAGAGTAAAATGTTATTAAGCTGCTAATAAAAGTTCAGTGTTAGATTTGGACATCCCTGATGCTACACCCTCTCCTTGTGTGACCCTGCAACATGATACATGAATAAAAAATATCAACAATATGAAACAATGTGATAAAAAAGATATTAAAAAAAATTGCTATTTTATTTACTTTGAGGGCCCTGTCTTGTTCTTTAAATTCTTCATCTTCATCACTGTCACAATCTGGAAACTGGTAAATATTGATCCGATTTTCCTTGATTTCTTTTATTATCTGTAAAAATGAAACAAGACTGCTACCCGTACAACAAATGACTTCAGAAAGTGAAGTGATCTGAATAGAAGTGGAAAGGAAAGGAAATTCAGGAAAATAATTCTTCAGCAAACATGTTTTGTAACTGTGAAAGAATGAATGGAAACCAGAGGGACTAGATAACTAACCAGTCACAAGAATTTATTTTAAATCCAAGTACTTCTAATTAACCTTTGTCTTGCATAAGTGCTCTTGGATGCCTCTACCATATTCCAATAAAAGCATGCTTTCATGCCTCTACCATATTCAAATGAAAGCATGTCTCCATGCCTTTACCATATTCAAATGAAAGCATGTCTCCATGCCTTTACCATATTCAAATGAAAGCATGTCTCCATGCCTTTACCATATTCAAATGAAAGCATGTCTCCATGCCTTTACCATATTCAAATGAAAGCATGTTTCCATGCCTTTACCATATTCAAATGAAAGCATGTTTCCATGTCTCAGTCTGATTCAAATAGAAAGGCATCTGCATACCTGTGCGTATAAGTACATTTGGACACCCAGAGTAAACACTGTCCATTCGAGTTTTGTAGTGTTCCCATCAGGAAAAAAAAATCCTTAGGAAATGACCATCATGTTATATCACATGATTGCTACTGAAGATACAACTTTTATCTGCTACTGTAGTGTCTCGTTTATCCAAAATGGCGGCAGAGGACTTCAGAAATTTCTCAAGGTTTGATAATTAAAATTAAGACCATGATATTTTCACTAAGTTTGCTGTAATCTGTGATATCAATATAGGTAAAAATGATTTTCATGATTCATAAAGTTTGGATGATTTAGTAATTTAGAATTTGATGACAAAACTCTAGTAGTTAGAGAGGTCAGATATGGTTGGACACGCAACTTTAATGAATAGGTGTTGAATGATTTTTCTCAGCGTTTTAAAGCATACCGAAAAAATATTTCTGTGAAAAATAATTGTACAGACAAAAGAATCCATTTTCTCTTCAGTCTAACTGGTACTATGAAGGGAAAATAATTTTAAAACTCTTGAACATATACTATTCTGCTCTAAATTTTACAGAGAGGCCTACTCACATAGAATCACTTAAGTAATGTGTTCCATTGCAAGCCTATTAAGATAGGCCTACTCACATAGAATCACTTAGGTAATGTGTTCCATTGCAAGCCTATTTAGATAGACCTACTCACATAGAATCACTTAGGTAATGTGTTCCATTGCAAGCCTATTAAGAGAGGCCTACTCACATAGAATCACTTAGGTAATGTGTTCCATTGCAAGCCTATTTAGATAGACCTACTCACATAGAATCACTTAGGTAATGTGTTCCATTGCAAGCCTATTTAGATAGACCTACTCACATAGAATCACTTAGGCAATGTGTTCCATTGCAAGCCTATTAAGATAGGCCTACTCACATAGAATCACTTAGGTAATGTGTTCCATTGCAAGCCTATTAAGATAGGCCTACTCACATAGAATCACTTAGGCAATGTGTTCCATTGCAAGCATATGGCACTCAGTGGCTTCAACAAATGTATTGACAGAATACACAACAATAGACTCTACAAAGCAACGGGTTAAGGCCAATCATACAAGAATTTCTAACAACTTGCTTCGAATTCACCAATGTTGCAAACTGCATGGCAGCTGAAAACCATTCATTTAAAGATCCAATTAAAAATGATTCTTCACTAGAAACGCTATGATCCTTCAGTCTTGATGAGTCAGTGGTAAGCATGCCAGACTTTCGCTCAAAAGAGTGATGTTTTGAATCCTACCAAAGACTGTGTTCGTGGGCAAGGGACTTAAATCCAATTGCCTTACACTAAATAAACTTGACATCTATCCATAGCATAAAAAAATCAAATCTAAATCAAGCCTACTCCCATACCTTTAATGGTGAAATATGGAAGTTTCTTTTTAAACGTATCTTTCAAATAGTTTTATTGAAAACCAAATATTCCTTTCAACTGTAATAATTACACTGCATAATTTACAATCAACTGTGCTAAATTGTGCAATCCTCAAAAAAGCTGATACAAGTATCAGCTATCAGGTTAGCAAAAGATGACCAGTCCTAACATTAACCTGTTAATGCTGAGCACCAAGCGAGACAGCTGTTAATACCTTTGTTTAAAGTCTTTGGTATGACTCTGCTGAGGTTTGAACCTGTGACCTCTAATCCTAGGCCACTGAAGCAGTCACAAATTACAAGAAACTAAAATTTAATTACACTACAATCAAGATCATCCTTGACAGAGCAAGAAAAATATAAAGAACTCAAAAGATTATAATTAATGATCAGAATTTGGAACATACTATGCACTTTTTGAAGAGATTGATACTGGTGTATTTTCAGACTTTTTTTATATGTAAACCACATATGTAGAAGGGTTTATGATGATCTAATTACTTGTAATATGCATAGAGAAATTTAAAAAAAGAATGAGCCATAGGACATAATTGTATAGTTTGTCATAATACTTCATTATTTTTGACAGAAAAATCAATAGATGCCCGTTTTCTCAGTCTTTATTTATGAAATGTTAAACAGGTGAAGAAATAAACACCTTTTTGAAATCGAAATTACTGAATATGATAATATAAATAAGATGCCATTTTTATCTGAAATAATCACATTATCAGAAGAAATCTATATTAGTGGCACATCAGCTTGTTCCAAGATAGTGTCACAGCAAAAGCAAACTGACTATTAGTAAATGGCAGAAATGCAATCAGTAGACAACCTGTCTTCATGGAAAATTTCAGGAATTTGGTTAAAGTAAATTATAGTACAGAAACCAATTTTTAATTACCACAAAGTATAAACAAATTCAGAAAATTTTCTCCATAACTGACCATTGACACAAAACTTTACTATAAATCTGTTATGTTTAACATATCTCATTGCTGTCACTATTGATGTCAAAATAACTGATACATGTCTCACAATGTTTATTCAGAGGCAAAACAAAATATTCTGTACCCTTTCTTTTAACCTCTTAACTTCTGCTTTTGTGAGCATATCAGCCTTGGCTATAAGTGGAACTATATTGACTTTGTTATGTAGCAACTTCAACACAGCTATGTCTGTAGGCTTCAACCTAAAAAATAAATGAAAATTTAGAACCACAAAGTTATATTGAGAAGGTGTATTATTTCCTTTATATTATTACAATTTTAAATTCAGTTTAATGCATCTCATTAAAGCTTGGTCCTTGATATATCATGGGTACAGTCATGGATTTTACTATAAAGCACACAATGATATAACATAGGATGTTCATAGATTTTGCAATAAAGCACTTCAATATAACACAATCATCAATGATATAGCATGGGTTATGTCATGGAATTCACTATAAAGCATTTCAAGATAACATAGTCAATGATATAACATGGATTTCACTATAAAGTACCTCAGTAAAACAGTTCTTCATATAACATGAATTTCACTATAAAGCACCTCAATATAACATAATGATACAATATGGACAGTCATGGATTTCACTATAAAGCACTTCAAGATAACATAGTCGATGATATAACATGGATTTCACTATAAAGTACCTCAGTAAAACAATTCTTCATATAACATGAATTTCACTATAAAGCACCTCAATATAACATAATGATACAATATGGACAGTCATGGATTTCACTATAAAGCAGCTCAATATAACACAATGATAAAACATGGATCTCACTATAAAGTACTTCAATATAACACAGATCCTGATATAACATGGGTACAGTCATGCATCTCAATATAAAATATTTCATTATATAAATCCCTGGTTTATCACCAGTATGCACAGAAACGCTGATATAACAAAAGTATAGTCACTGTTGTTGTTGTGGGTTTTAAAACCATTTGTTAGCACACGATATGCTACATACATGGTGGCCAGTATTATTGGTGGAGAAAGAACCTAGAAAAACCCTGGAAAGAACCACTGACCCTTGAGATGCTGCTGGCAAGCTATCTCACATACCCATTTTGGCTAAATCCGAGACAAATGTCTAGTCAAGGATTTCACTATTAACCACGTCTATATATCAAGTTCTCTTATTCAATATGGGTATAGTCATCACTAATCACTATGCTTCTCTTTTACCATAAGTACAAGTTATCCACATTTACTGAACAGTTGTGATGCAGAACTAATAATTATTTTCTTCTTTCAGCAACCTTGACCTTTGATCAATTATCTCAAAACAAATAGGCATCTTCCTTATGTAAGCACAAGCCATGCATGATGATTGATTGAAGTATGTATTGTAGAACTTTTTAATGTGCAGAAACACTATCTTATTCTCTCAGTCACAGTGACCTTTGTCTTGACCATACTGATTCCAGATCAATAGAGTTCTTCCCAACCACAAGTGCAACCATCCACAACTTTGACCATTGATTCCAGATCAATATAGTTCTTCCCAACCACAAGAGCAATACATCCACAGCTTTGACCATTGATTCCAGATCAGCAGAGTTCTTCCCAACCATAAGTGCAAGCCATCCACAACCTTTGGTAGCTGTAACATTGATATTACTGTGCAGAAACCATTTTACTTCCTCCAAATTGACCTTGACCTTTATGGCCTGAAAACAACAGGTTAGCATCTTACACCAAGTGCAAGTTATGTTGGTAATTTTAGAGAGTGACAAATATGAGTCGCCTAAAAATGGATTGATTAACAGACATCATCAATACACAGCTTATGGCAGGTGTATAAAGAGTATTTCCTTCACACAGCAGGTCTGGAGCACAAACCATCACAGGCATAACAGTCAGTAACAACTCAACAATTACATAACTGACTGGTGTGCAGATTTTTCCTGAGAAAGCAAGAATGACAGTAGGTAAAAACTCAGCATCCAATAATTACACAATTTACTGTTACAAATATAGACTTTTCAAACCAGAATAGACCTTTGTGCACAATGAGAAAACATATGCAGGGATTGTCCACATTTGCCAATATTTAACTGGCGTGGCATTTGGAAGACCATAAGACTGTGGCACATATTTATATTTGTGGAAATCACTGTCCTTGACATTTGTCCACCCTCCAACTGAGTGAGTTAAATATGGTATTTAACACTGTTGAGTCATCAAATAAACCTGGGTAACCTGTCCAAGATTTCTTCCAAATCTCTCCAAACATTTTCAGTTATGGGCCAGACAGGAATACTGTAATGAATGGACATACAAATAAATGACCATAATACATCTGATTGAAGATCAACAACAAAAAAGTTTCTACACTTTTTTATAAATATGTCATGAAACAGAGTCCCTTGAATGGATGTTGCACTACTGTCCAAAAAGATCCAACAATTCAAGAAAAGATCCAGTCTTTGCGGGTGGTAATTTTCATAAGTAAAGAATGTAGGGAAATACCCATAAATTTTAGGTAATGTTTCATGTCCGCTAAATAGTTTTTATTGTTTGCAGAACATTTCTCCACAGAATATCTTGCATATGTGTTTGGATACAACTAAACGTTTCCTAACTAATGATATTATTAGTGCACTGAGTAAACTGTAGGCATCAACACTTCCTATTGTTATCAACAAGTACTCAAAGGCCAAGACAATGAATGGTGTCAGCCATTTGGTTTTCTAAGTAGCCCATATTTGAAGCATGTATTTGTAAGACGGATTCTTGCAAGGTTCAAACTATGATAGAATGCTTGTTCCAGGGTCCAACATCCCAATCAAATTTAGTTTAACAACCATTCATATCAAGCAAAAGAACTCTTGATGTGTCAGCGGTTGCCTGCCTGAAAAAATACAGCTGTCCCACAAATGCAACAGTACCACTACCAATGACAAGACTTGTTTTACAATAAGCACTTGGCCAGTTAAATAAAAATTGTATTGTGTGCAGAGAACTCATTTATATGCCCAACTTTGAACTAATTTGCAGAGATCTTGCATATTATTGCTATGCAAGTGCACAAATTAGTACAAATTTTGTACAGTTCACAAAATTCATGCATCCCTGCAGAATCTCTACACTGTATCACAGTGTCATAAATGCCCTTCAGCCATGACAAAAGCGTGTATGAATTTGGGATCCCAAACCTCTTCTACGAGACTCTATTGTCCTGGCACAAAATAAGAATAATATTCTGTTTTGATTCATTATAGCTGTGCAAAATCACTGACCTTTCTGACATCAATGCTGCACCCTATTATTTTAATTAGGCAGGTCAATGGTGTACTCTATTATTTTATAATAAGCAGGTCAATGGTGTACTCTTTTATTTTATATTAGGCAGGTCAATGCTGTACTAGGCAGGTCAATGGTGTACTCTTTTATTTAATATTAGGCAGGTCAATGCTGTACTCTATTTTTTTATATTAGGCAGGTTAATGGTGTACTCCAGGGGTCTCCAAACTACAGCCCGCGGGCCGGATGCAGCCCACAAGGCCTTCTCATCCGGCCCGTGGAGATCTTTTTGTCTACAGAAAAAAATTACGGAAATTTATGTGTATCCTGCCAAGATTAGCCGCTGCTTACGTGGACGTTATGTTTCTACCGAATTAAAAAAGAGGTGAGCAGTAGTGCGTTATGTTTTCCAACCAATCAATAAATTGCAAAACCTTATTCGATGCTTACTTTTTCTACTTCTGTTCACAGTCAATGAGATGATATAATGCCATCTAGAGGCGGAGTTTTTAAATGGTTTGCTGCTTGTTCAAGACTTTAATTATTTTGATCACAGTTTGCCAGTTGCGGTTGACTGCTGCGATGAGGAGGTGTAGGTGTCAGTTAGCGTCTGATTGAGAAACATGTTGCACTCTATTTTATTTAGTGATAATTTCCTTCGCGTAATTAGTTATCAGTGTGTTTAAAGTATTGGGAATGTTGTTAGTTTAGTAAGAATTTTTTGAATATTCTGAAGAGGAAACATTAAAAACAACAATCTCTCTACCATAAGTGGATATATTAGCACACTATATTCAGTTAAGTTTAACTTAAGAACTCATAAGAATTTTTAAAAATTGTTTCAGGTCATTTGCAGCTATAATTGCGACGAAATTAGTTCGCATAATCAGGTTTTTTGAGCGATATTGTGTGCAAGATACTTTCAGTTTCACTATTTATTCATGTTGAATTCACTTTACTTTAGTGCCCAGCGATGGCCGAGAAGAGGAAAAGAAAAACAGATGATGAGTGTCGGCAATTTCAAGAAGAATGGAGTTTGAAATACTTCATCAAATCCGGCGAGAAAGCATTGTGTGCGATTTGCAACGAAACCGTGGCTGTGATGAAAGTATACAACCTGCGCCGTCATCATCAAAACAAACATCAGGAGGAGTTGGAGGGTAAAGTCCGTGCCAAAAAACTTTCTAAATTACAAAATCAACTCACATCTCAGAGGACATTGTTTAGTAAATCCTCAAATGAAAATGAATCCTTAACTAAGGCCAGTTATAAAGCTGCCTACGTCCTGGCTAAAAGAGACAAACCATTTACAGATGGTGAAGTAGTGAAGGAATGCTTGCTGGAGGTGGCTGAGGAACTTTGCCCAGAAAAGACAAAACAATTTGAAAATGTAGCTTTGGGTGCAAATACCATTGCCCGCCGTGTTGCAGACATGGGTGAAAACATTGTGACTCAAATAGCGAAAAATGCAAGCAAGTTTCGCCATTTTTCAATTGCAATGGATGAATCGCTGGACAGCTGTTCCACCTCTCAACTGCTTGTGTTCATTAGAGGTGTGGATGAAAACATGAACATAACTCAAGAGCTGGCTTCCCTACATAGCATGTATGGCACTGTTACTGGAGAGGATGTATTCAATGAGTTGAAAGAAACATTTGCTGATTATAACTTGGACTGGACTAACCTCAGTTGCCTGACTGTTGATGGAGGAAAGAACATGAGTGGCATAAAGAAAGGCTTGGTTGGACAAATGAAGCAGATGTATAATGAGAAAAAACATTCTACAACCAATGTTCCTGCATTGTATTATTCACCAGCAAGCTTTGTGTGCTAAATATGTGGATATTAGCAGTGTACTGAATCCTGTGGTGAAGATGGTGAATTTAATAAGGTCACATGGGCTCAACCACAGACAGTTCAGAGACATGTTGAAAGATACAAACACAGAATTGCAAGATTTGCCATATTACACAGCAGTAAGATGGCTAAGTTATGAGAAAGTTTTGAGCAGAGTATTTAAGTTAAGAAAGGAAATAGGTGACTTCCTGGAAAGTAAAGGCAAGCCACAGCCATTAATGTCTGATGAAAAGTGGATATGGAAATTGGCCTTTGCTGCAGACATAACTAGTCATTTAAATTTTCTGAACCTAAAACTACAAGGAGAGGAAAATCTAGTTTCTGATCTATACACCCACCTAAAGGCCTTCAGATCCAAACTTGTTTATTTTTGGAACAAGTACAGGCCAACAACTTGACGCACTTTCAGCAGTACAAGGTCTTCATGGCTGAAGCAACAGCTGAGTTCCCCACGTCATTTGCATACGAGATCAACAAAGACAACCAACTGCAGTTTCAGCATCGGTTTTCTGACTTGGAATCAAAGGCAGAAGAAGTGAGACCGTTTCAAAACCCATCTGAAGCAGATGTGGCCAGTTGCCCAGATGAACTACAGCTGGAGGTCATTGAGTTGCAAGCAAATGACCTCCTTAGGGACAAGTTCAAAGAAGGACTGGTGGGTTTTAACAGTTTTTGCCCAAGGAAGACTTTCCTAATGTCAAAACTTTTGCATCAAGGTACCATTCAATCTTTGGAACAACATACCTGTGTGAACAAACATTTTCAAGAATGAAATACGTGAAGAACAATTTCAGAACAAACTTGTCCGATGATAATCTCAGGTCACTGTTGATGTTAGGGACATCAAATCTAAAACCAGAAATGTCTGCTATTCTGGCATCCAGGAAACGATTTCACAATTCCCACTAATACAGGTGTTCATGTGTAGTGTATCAATGTGTTATTAAATAATAACATAATAAAATAATATTAAATAAATAATTAAAAACAACATCTATGTTTTGATTCTTTTTTATTTGGACCTCGAATGTGCTGTCGGCCCCCGAACTGCTATTTGATAGTTAATGCTGCCCTCGGGCTGAAAAGTTTGGAGACCCCTGGTGTACTCTATTATTTTATATTAGCCAGGTCAATGGTGTACTAAATTTTTTTATATTAGGCAGTCAATGGTGTACTCTATTATTTTATATTAGGCAGGTCAATGGTGTACTCATTTTCTTATATTAGGCAGGTCAATGGTGTACTCAATTTTTTATATTAGGCAGGCCAATGGTGTACTCAATCTTTATATATTAAACAGATCAATGTGGCATGTAAAAAATGGACATAAAACTGGCCTTACAGTATGATCGTCTTGGAAAAACTAGACCATGGGATGAATCACCCTACAGTAAGATCGTCTTGGACCAACTATACCATGGGATAAATCACCCTAAAGTATGATGGTCTTGGACCAACTAGACCATGGGATGAATCACCCTACAGTACAATCATTTTGGACCAACTAGACTATGGGATGAATCACCTTACAGTATGATGGTCTTGGACCAACTACACCATGGGATGAATCACCCTACAGTGCGATCATTTTGGACCAACTAGACCATGGCATGAATCACCCTACAGTACAATCATTTTGGACCAACTAGACCATGGGATGTATCACTCTACAGTATGATCATTTTGGACCAACTAGACCATGGGATGAATCACCCTACAGTATGATCATTTTGGACCAACTAGACCATGGGATGAATCACCCCACAGTACAATCATTTTGGACCAACTAGACCATGGGATGTATCACCCTACAGTATGATCATTTTGGACCAACTAGACCATGGGATGAATCATCCTACAGTATGATCATTTTAGACCAACTAGACCATGGGATGAATCACCTTACAGTGCGATCATTTTGGACCAACTAGACTATGGGATGAATCACCCAACAGTATGATCATTTCGGACCAACTAGATCATGGGATGAATCACCTTACAATATGATGGTCTTGGACCAACCAGACCATGGGATGAATCACCCAACAGTATGATCATTTTGGACCAACTAGACCATGGGATGAATCACCTTACAGTATGATGGTCTTGGACCAACTACACCATGGGATGAATCACCCTACAGTGCGATCATTTTGGACCAACTAGACCATGGGATGAATCATCCTACAGTATGATCATTTTAGACCAACTAGACCATGGGATGAATCACCTTACAGTATGATGGTCTTGGACCAACTACACCATGGGATGAATCACCCTACAGTGCGATCATTTTGGACCAACTAGACCATGGGATGAATCACCCTACAGTACAATCATTTTGGACCAACTAGACCATGGGATGTATCACTCTACAGTATGATCATTTTGGACCAACTAGACCATGGGATGAATCACCCTACAGTATGATCATTTTGGACCAACTAGACCATGGGATGAATCACCTTACAGTGCGATCATTTTGGACCAACTAGACCATGGGATGAATCACCCTACAGTATGATCATTTTGGACCAACTAGACCATGGGATGAATCACCTTACAATATGATGGTCTTGGACCAACTAGAACATGGGATGAATCACCCAACAGTATGATCATTTTGGACCAACTAGACCATGGGATGAATCACCTTACAGTATGATCATTTTGGACCAACTAGACCATGGGATGAATCACCCTACAGTACGATCATTTTGGACCAACTAGACCATGGGATGAATCACCTTACAGTATGATCATTTTGGACCAACTAGACCATGGGATGAATCATCCTACAGTATGATCATTTTAGACCAACTAGACCATGGGATGAATCACCTTACAGTGCGATCATTTTGGACCAACTAGACTATGGGATGAATCACCCAACAGTATGATCATTTCGGACCAACTAGATCATGGGATGAATCACCTTACAATATGATGGTCTTGGACCAACTAGACCATGGGATGAATCACCCAACAGTATGATCATTTTGGACCAACTAGACCATGGGATGAATCACCTTACAGTATGATGGTCTTGGACCAACTACACCATGGGATGAATCACCCTACAGTGCGATCATTTTGGACCAACTAGACCATGGGATGAATCATCCTACAGTATGATCATTTTAGACCAACTAGACCATGGGATGAATCACCTTACAGTATGATGGTCTTGGACCAACTACACCATGGGATGAATCACCCTACAGTGCGATCATTTTGGACCAACTAGACCATGGGATGAATCACCCTACAGTACAATCATTTTGGACCAACTAGACCATGGGATGTATCACTCTACAGTATGATCATTTTGCACCAACTAGACCATGGGATGAATCACCCTACAGTATGATCATTTTGGACCAACTAGACCATGGGATGAATCACCTTACAGTGCGATCATTTTGGACCAACTAGACCATGGGATGAATCACCCTACAGTATGATCATTTTGGACCAACTAGACCATGGGATGAATCACCTTACAATATGATGGTCTTGGACCAACTAGAACATGGGATGAATCACCCAACAGTATGATCATTTTGGACCAACTAGACCATGGGATGAATCACCTTACAGTATGATCATTTTGGACCAACTAGACCATGGGATGAATCACCCTACAGTACGATCATTTTGGACCAACTAGACCATGGGATGAATCACCTTACAGTATGATCATTTTTGACCAACTAGACCATGGGATGAATCATCCTACAGTATGATCATTTTAGACCAACTAGACCATGGGATGAATCACCTTACAGTGCGATCATTTTGGACCAACTAGACCATGGGATGAATCACCCTACAGTATGATCATTTTGGACCAACTAGATCATGGGATGAATCACCTTACAATATGATGGTCTTGGACCAACTAGACCATGGGATGAATCACCCAACAGTATGATCATTTTGGACCAACTAGACCATGGGATGAATCACCTTACAGTATGATGGTCTTGGACCAACTACACCATGGGATGAATCACCCTACAGTGCGATCATTTTGGACCAACTAGACCATGGCATGAATCACCCTACAGTACAATCATTTTGGACCAACTAGACCATGGGATGTATCACTCTACAGTATGATCATTTTGGACCAACTAGACCATGGGATGTATGACTCTACAGTATGATCATTTTGGACCAACTAGACCATGGGATGAATCACCCCACAGTATGATCATTTTGGACCAACTAGACCATGGGATGAATCACCCCACAGTACAATCATTTTGGACCAAATAGACCATGGGATGTATCACTCTACAGTATGATCATTTTGGACCAACTAGACCATGGGATGTATGACTCTACAGTATGATCATTTTGGACCAACTAGACCATGGGATGAATCACCCTACAGTATGATCATTTTGGACCAACTAGACCATGGGATGAATCACCCCACAGTACAATCATTTTGGACCAACTAGACCATGGGATGTATCACTCTACAGTATGATCATTTTGGACCAACTAGACCATGGGATGAATCACCTTACAATATGATGGTCTTGGACCAACTAGAACATGGGATGAATCACCCAACAGTATGATCATTTTGGACCAACTAGACCATGGGATGAATCACCTTACAGTATGATCATTTTGGACCAACTAGACCATGGGATGAATCACCCTACAGTACGATCATTTTGGACCAACTAGACCATGGGATGAATCACCTTACAGTATGATCATTTTTGACCAACTAGACGATGGGATGAATCACCCTACAGTATGATTATTTTGGACCAACTAGACCATGGGATGAATCACCCTACAGTACGATCATTTTGGACCAACTAGACCATGGAATGAATGTGTTTGAAGATTAATGGCAAACCATGTATTCAACTCAGCTCCAATACTGACTGTATCATGTTTCGTTCACTGATAATGAACATGTTAGTCACATTCAAGAAGTTAATCTTCAAGTAAGTGTTATCAATTGACCCATGACCACATTGTATGATGAAGTAAAGAGAGCAGTGAACTTGTGTTCACAATATAACTTACCCATGACCATAAGGTGAGATGAAGTAAAGACAGCAGTGAACTCTGGTGTCCATAATATTTTTGCGGTTCACACCACTCTCTGCTTTGTAGTACTGTTCAAACTGCCTGTCAATATACTGCACAACTGGTAACCAACTGAAAGAAACAAAACAGGGTCAAATATACTTGTATTTTACTTTCTAAATATTCAATGTTTTTTTTATGACCATTGTATTGTATGGTGGAAGAGCATGTAACAAGTACTTTGTGAACAAATGGGGGTCATGTAGTGCCACAAACCTTTGTGAACAAGTGGGGTCATGTAGTGCCACAACCCTTTGTGAACAAGTGGGGTCATGTAGTGCCACAACCCTTTGTGAACAAGTGGGGTCATGTAGTACCACAACCCTTTGTGAAAAAGTGGGGTCATGTAGTGCTACAAACCTTTGTGAACAAGTGGGTTCATGTAGTGCTACAACTCTTTGTGAAAAAGTGAGGTCATGTAGAGCTACAACCCTTTGTGAACAAGTGGGGCTCATTTAATGCTTGTAAGTTTTGAGAACAAGTGGGGGTCATGTAATGCTACAAATATTTGTGAAAAAGTGTGGTTAATGTGAAAACCAAATGTTAATATGAAAATCCTTTCAGGAGAAGAGGCTATAACAAAAATGTCAAGATGATTGCTGTATTGGCTGTGTGAGTATTTTCATTTAGAAGCAACTAAACCAAGTTGCGATAACATAACAATTCTAACAGATGTACAGACAAGATTTCATCCCATAAGAAGGCACCTAGTGGCTGAGTGGTTTAAAGCGCTCTCCATTATGGATCACTGCCATCTCACCTATGTCTGCGTGGGTTTGAGACTAAGATTCAGCAAATATGGAAATGTGAGAAAGCTTGCCAGTAGCTTCTTGTGGGTTGGTAGTTCTTTCATCTATTCTTATAGATGGACAGACAAGATATCATCCCATGTGGTCAATGTCTGGCTGATTATCACATGGTACAAACATGAAGCGGTCATTCAAATGGAGCGAAACAGCTTTAACAAAGGATTCAGAATTCCCAAATTCTGACAAAAGCTGAAAATGAAAACTTGTTATAAAGCTCTTCATATGAAGCTTTGTATCAAAATTGTCATCAACTCAATGTAAAGGATTTCCCAAATAAAAAAAACAAGTAAAGTATTTCATAAGTGAACACCAAGTAAAGGATTTCCTAAGTGAAAACCAAGTAAAGGATATACTAAGTGAAAACCATGTAAAGGATTTCCTCAGTGAAAACCAAGTAAAGGATTTCCTAATTGAAAACAAATTAAAGGATTTCCTAAGTGAAAACCAAGTAAAGGATTTCCTAAGTGAAAACCAAGTAGAGGATTTCCTAAGAGAAAACCATGTAAAGGATTTCCTAAGTGAAAACCAATTAAAGGATTTCCTAAGTGAAAACCATGTAAAGGATTTCTTAAGTGAAAACCATGTAAAAGATTTCCTAAGAGAAAACCAAGTAAAGGATTTCCTAAGTGAAAACCAAGAAAATGATTTCCTAAGTGAAAACCAAGCAAAGGATTTCCTAAGTGGAAACCAAGAAAAAGATTTCCTAAGTGAAAACCAAGTAAAGGATTTCCTAAGTGACAACCAAGAAAAAGGTCTTCCAAACTGAAAACCAAGTAAAGGATTTCCTAAGTGAAAACCATGTAAAGGATTTCCTAAGTGAAAACCAAGAAAAGGATTTCCTAAGTGAAAACCAAGTAAAGGATTTCCTAAGTGACAACCAAGAAAAGGTCTTAAAAACTGAAAACCAAGAAAAGGATTTCCTAAGTGAAAATCAAGTAGAGGATTTTCTAAGTGAAAATCAAGTAGAGGATTTTCTAAGTGACAACCAAGAAAAGGTCTTCCAAACTGAAAACCAAATAAAGAATTTCCTAAGTGAAAACCATGTAAAGGATTTCCTAAGTGAAAACCATGTAAAGGATTTCCTAAGTGAAAACCAAGTAATGGATTTCCTAAGTAAAAACCATGTAAAGGATTTCCTAAGTGAAAACCAAGTAAAGGATTTCCTAAGTGAAAACCAAGAAAAGGATGTCCTAAGTGAAAAGCAAGTAAAAGTCTTCCAAGGTGAAAATCAAGTAATGGTCTTCCAATGTGAAAACCATGTAAAGGTTTTCAAAATTGATTGAAGTGAAATAAATTTACTGAATTTAATCCCCCTTTGTACATTGCAATAAAATAATAAAACCCATATTTAATAATAAAATGAAAGTAACTAACCTTGTATTGTTATCATTTACTCCCCTTTCTTTCATCATGAGCGTTAAGGAATAAAATATATCCACTGTACATGTAGCAGAGGCATTCATGCTGTAGTGTGTATCACTTATATCCAATAACATGTAAAACATTGTTCACTAACGTAAACTTTGAGAAACAAAAACTGCTTGGTTGTACTCAAGGTTTGAATTTTTTATCCAACTGAAGACTGGATGCAACAAAATTGCAAATGGGAGGGAAATAATCGACTGCTTGAAGAATCTGCCATTCACACATGACAAGGTGTGAGGACCCAAAAAACCAAGACAAAATTATATCCAAGTCAACTGTATGAAAGTATTCCACAAATAAAATCATTATTTGTGCAAGTGACAATCTTTTTGCTAGCATGGGTTAAAACAGTATTATTAAGCAAGTTGTTGCTGTATATACTATTTACATTAATTCCCATTTGTATTAATTGCAACAACAGCTGCCAAGCTTGGGTGGTAAATAAACACAAGAGGCAACCATCAGCAATACATGGTTGGATGAGATTTTAGGGAAATACATTATACCATGGCAAGCAAATGTAAATGAAGTGCCTTTTCCCAAGGACACTCACCAAATACAGACATATGAATGTATTTGTATAGTCAATATTGCACAACACATTGATCCCTAACATACAGACTTAAGAAAAGTCAATTAATATTACATATGTCACCCTTTAAATGATGGTGACATACAAACCACAAATGTCCACATGAAGGTACACAACACTACCAGTGAGAAAATATATTAAAAGGTACAGTGACTTACTTTTTATATGATGGTCTAGCAGTATGCACTGGATCCATTAACAAAACCAACATGACTGTACACTCAAAAGTCCCTCTTACCATATGCCCATAGTAAAACTCACTGTAGACTGAAATATACATCATGGTGACCTACATTTAGCACAAGAGCTTAGTTCTTTCCAAGTCTGATCCAAAACTGTAAGACCCTATAAATGAGAGGACCTGATAAATTCACTTCATGTTATGCATACCTAAACAAATGTATGATGGAATGAAGGAGAGAGATGTCAGATAGGTATGAAAATGGAGATAACACTAAATACCCCTTCCACATTTAATGTAGATCATACAAAAATACAAGCCAATAAAAAACAAAAATATTAGCTTAACTTATTAACCCCTAGCGCCGTGTTTACAGTGCAGGAGGTGGAAGGCTACATCTGAGTTCTGTAGCATTAAGGTCATATGCGGCACAATAAAGTGGGTGTTATTATAGAAAGGAAGACAACTGTATCTTTACAATAATACCAAATAATATGGATGTTCTAGTTGCACTACAAAATTCTGAGGGAAAAATGTCACTTTTTGGACCAGAACTTTTGCTAGCCGAAATTTGCCACAGGTTGTTATCGGTTTTGTGTCCAGATTTTAGACTTTTTGGCCTCAGATCCAAGACAGACCAGTCTGAATTACACACAGACATGTGAACCTTTGCAAAAAGTAGGATAAGAATGAAGAATGGTCTCGACACGAAAATGATGTTAAGCAACAAAAAAACAAGAAGTCCAATTTTTACCCTTTTGCTCATGCTCAGGCAAAAGAGCCAATGAAAATCGATGTTTCTAACACAAATAGGCATTAAGTTAACCATAAATGTCTTCCAAGTTGATGTATTATAATGTATTCAGAAATGTCTCCAGCTCGATTTCCTACTCGCATTTCAGGCGAAAATGACAAAAAAAAACCCCGAGGTTAATGGGTTAAAGATAACAACAGAATTTCAAACTCTGAACTCGCACAACAAAAATATAAAACAAAACCTTTGATCTTGACTTTCACCGCAAATTTTAAGTAAATGTAAATTCTTTTATATAAAAAAATAAGAAAAAACATAAGTTATTCTAAAGACATAGAACTGAAACTGAAATGTCTAGGACCATTACAATAAACTGTAACCTGCTCTCTATATAAATCAAGACTTGGTTCTTTTTTAATGATAATTTCAGCACATTACCTGGTAATATCAACCCAAACATGAGACCTAAGTAACTGCCATGTAAATGATTTAAGTAAGCCAACCTAGGTTTGCCTCTACAAACCTTGAATGCAAACTGTAACCTCAAATTTTTCACCAGCTTGCACAACAGCAAATTTAAACTCAGCAAACATGGGTTGTTAAAATCTCTCAACTATGGTCATGTAGCTGAACTTAAAGTGAACTTTGAAAACATAGTTCCTTCCTGCAAATAACAAGTCAAACGTTAAGCACACTGATTAAAATATGAAAATATATTCATATGGAAAGAAATAAAAATGATTTTCATACCTTTCCTCTGCACTGATAGAGTCATTAAAACCTGGTGTGTCAACTACAGTCAGTTTTAACTTGATTCCTCTCTCCTCAATCTCAAGTTCCTTTTTCTCTATGTTCACGGTCTTGCTAAGTCTATCTGCCAATAGGAAATGAAATTTTAGCACAAATTTATCATGACAAGCAAAGAACAAGAGTCTCTAAAAGGAAATGACACTCATTTCTTTCTTTTAGTGTTTAAGTGTTGAAACCATCTCTGATATTATTTAGTGATAACAAGATAATGATATTGCAATTTGCTGCTGTATTATACATATTGGAGGACTTTTAATGAAAATCCAATGATATAATGATCATTCCTTCAGGAGTAGTGATAACAAGACTTTAAAGACAGTTATCATGGCAGCCATCTTGGATGCATGGCTGGCACCTTTTCATTAGGGACATTGTTGAAAACCATAATGGTCATCCATTCATAGTGACAAGATTTTCATGACAGTTATTGTGGCAGTCATATTGGGTGCATGATTAGACCAAAATGAGTAACATGTGAAGTCTTTTAGTAAAACCTCCATATAAATATTGCCATCCATTTGGAGAGGAGTGGAAATAATATATTCAACATGTGACTCTCCATTCTGGAGTCATAGCATAAAAAGATTTTCAATATGGCTCATGTGGTGGCCATATTGGATATGAGACTGACATTATTTTCATTCAAGAACAACAGGACATGACAAAAAGTCTTCTGGTAAAACCCCATTTAATAAGACTTTTAATTCAAGTAGAGTAGCGATCAGAAACTTCTCAAGATGGCCACAGTGTTAGACTGGCACCACTTTTATTTAGTATGCACTAGACATCATAAGTATTTTAGTTAAAACCCCATGGTGATATAACCATCTATTGGAGGCATACCAATAACAAGATTTTGTCCAACGTGGTGGCCATAATGGACACCAGATTAGCAACATATTCATTTAGGACCAACTAAACCTCAAAAGAAGTCTTTCAGCTGAAACCCTATTTTCATATGATCATCTATTATACAAAAGAACTGCTAATATAATTTTAATGATGGCCTGTATATCCTAACAGGAATGTTTTCATTCAAGCCCATCTAAACCATGGAATGAATGCGTGTGTAATGTTGTTTTCATTCAAGCCCATCTAAACCATGGAATGAATGCATGTGTAATGTTGTTTTCATTCAAGCCCATCTAAACCATGGAATGAATGCATGTGTAATGTTGTTTTCATTCAAGCCCATCTAAATCATGAAATGAATGCATGTGTAATGTTGTTTTGATTCAAGCCCATCTAAACCATGGAATGAATGTGTGTGTAATGTTTTCATTCAAGCCCATCTAAATCATGAAATGAATGCATGTGTAATGTTGTTTTGATTCAAGCCCATCTAAACCATGGAATGAATGTGTGTGTAATGTTTTCATTCAAGCCCATCTAAATCATGGAATGAATGCCTGTGTAATGTTGTTTTCATTCAAGCCCATCTAAATCATGAAATGAATGTGTGTGTAATGTTTTCATTCAAGCCCATCTAAACCATGGAATGAATGTGTGTGTAATGTTTTCATTCAAGCCCATCTAAACCATGAAATGAATGCATGTGTAATGTTGTTTTCATTCAAGCCCATCTAAACCATGAAATGAATGCATGTGTAATGTTGTTTTCATTCAAGCCCATCTAAATCATGAAATGAATGCATGTGTAATGTTGTTTTGATTCAAGCCCATCTAAACCATGGAATGAATGTGTGTGTAATGTTTTCATTCAAGCCCATCTAAATCATGAAATGAATGCATGTGTAATGTTGTTTTGATTCAAGCCCATCTAAACCATGGAATGAATGTGTGTGTAATGTTTTCATTCAAGCCCATCTAAATCATGGAATGAATGCCTGTGTAATGTTGTTTTCATTCAAGCCCATCTAAATCATGAAATGAATGTGTGTGTAATGTTTTCATTCAAGCCCATCTAAACCATGGAATGAATGTGTGTGTAATGTTTTCATTCAAGCCCATTTAAACCATGAAATGAATGCATGTGTAATGTTGTTTTCATTCAAGCCCATCTAAACCATGAAATGAATGCATGTGTAATGTTGTTTTCATTCAAGCCCATCTAAATCATGGAATGAATGTGTGTGTAATATTTTCATTCAAGCCCATCTAAATCATGGAATGAATGTGTGTGTAATGTTTTCATTCAAGCCCATCTAAACCATGAAATGAATGCATGTGTAATGTTGTTTTGATTCAAGCCCATCTAAATCATGAAATGAATGCATGTGTAATGTTGTTTTCATTCAAGCCCATCTAAACCATGAAATGAATGCATGTGTAATGTTGTTTTCATTCAAGCCCATCTAAACCATGGAATGAATGTGTGTGTAATGTTTTCATTCAAGCCCATCTAAACCATGGAATGAATGTGTGTGTAATGTTGTTTTCATTCAAGCCCATCTAAACCATGGAATGAATGTGTGTGTAATGTTGTTTTCATTCAAGCCCATCTAAACCATGGAATGAATGTGTGTGTAATGTTTTCATTCAAGCCCATGTAAACCATGGAATGAATGTGTGTGTAATGTTTTCATTCAAGCCCATCTAAACCATGAAATGAATGCATGTGTAATGTTGTTTTCATTCAAGCCCATCTAAATCATGAAATGAATGCATGTTTAATGTTGTTTTCATTCAAGCCCATCTAAATCATGGAATGAATGTGTGTGTAATGTTTTCATTCAAGCCCATCTAAACCATGAAATGAATGCATGTGTAATGTTGTTTTCATTCAAGCCCATCTAAACCATGGATTGAATGTGTGTGTAATGTTTTCATTCAAGCCCATGTAAACCATGGAATGAATGTGTGTGTAATGTTTTCATTCAAGCCCATCTAAACCATGAAATGAATGCATGTGTAATGTTGTTTTCATTCAAGCCCATCTAAATCATGAAATGAATGCATGTGTAATGTTGTTTTCATTCAAGCCCATCTAAACCATGGAATGAATGCATGTGTAATGTTGTTTTCATTCAAGCCCATCTAAATCATGGAATGAATGTGTGTGTAATGTTTTCATTCAAGCCCATGTAAACCATGGAATGAATGTGTGTGTAATGTTTTCATTCAAGCCCATCTAAACCATGAAATGAATGCATGTGTAATGTTGTTTTCATTCAAGCCCATCTAAATCATGAAATGAATGCATGTGTAATGTTGTTTTCATTCAAGCCCATCTAAACCATGGAATGAATGCATGTGTAATGTTGTTTTCATTCAAGCCCATCTAAATCATGGAATGAATGTGTGTGTAATGTTTTCATTCAAGCCCATCTAAACCATGAAATGAATGCATGTGTAATGTTGTTTTCATTCAAGCCCATCTAAACCATGGAATGAATGTGTGTTTAATGTTGTTTTCATTCAAGCCCATCTAAACCATGAAATAAATGTGTGTAATGTTTTCATTCAAGCCCATCTAAATCAAGAAATGAATGCATGTGTAATGTTGTTTTCATTCAAGCCCATGTAAACCATGGAATGAATGTGTGTGTAATGTTTTCATTCAAGCCCATCTAAATCATGAAATGAATGCATGTGTAATGTTGTTTTCATACAAGCCAATCTAAACCATGGAATGAATGTGTGTGTAATGTTTTCATTCAAGCCCATCTAAACCATGGAATGAATGTGTGTGTAATGTTGTTTTCATTCAAGCCCATCTAAACCATGAAATGAATGCATGTGTAATGTTGTTTTCATTTAAGCCCATCTAAACCATGAAATGAATGCATGTGTAATGTTGTTTTCATTCAAGCCCATCTAAATCATGAAATGAATGCATGTGTAATGTTGTTTTCATTGAAGCCCATCTAAACCATGGAATGAATGTGTGTGTAATGTTGTTTTGATTCAAGCCCATCTAAACCATGGAATGAATGTGTGTGTAATGTTTTCATTGAAGCCCATCTAAACCATGAAATGAATGCATGTGTAATGTTGTTTTCATTCAAGCCCATCTAAACCATGAAATGAATGTGTGTGTAATGTTTTCATTGAAGCCCATCTAAACCATGGAATGAATGTGTGTGTAATGTTGTTTTCATTCAAGCCCATCTAAACCATGAAATGAATGCATGTGTAATGTTGTTTTCATTCAAGCCCATCTAAACCATGAAATGAATGCATGTGTAATGTTGTTTTCATTCAAGCCCATCTAAATCATGAAATGAATGCATGTGTAATGTTGTTTTCATTCAAGCCCATCGAAACCATGGAATGAATGTGTGTGTAATGTTGTTTTGATTCAAGCCCATCTAAACCATGGAATGAATGTGTGTGTAATGTTTTCATTCAAGCCCATCTAAACCATGAAAAAAATGCATGTGTAATGTTGTTTTCATTCAAGCCCATCTAAACCATGAAATGAATGCATGTGTAATGTTGTTTTCATTCAAGCCCATGTAAACCATGAAATGAATGCATGTGTAATGTTGTTTTCATTCAAGCCCACCTAAACCATGAAATGAATGTGTGTGTAATGTTTTCATTGAAGCCCATCTAAACCATGGAATGAATGTGTGTGTAATGTTGTTTTCATTCAAGCTCATGTAAACCATGGAATGAATGTGTGTGTAATGTTGTTTTCATTCAAGCCCATCTAAACCATGGAATGAATGTTTGTGTAATGTTTTCATTCAAGCCCATCTAAACCATGGAATGAATGTGTGTGTAATGTTTTCATTCAAGCCCATCTAAACCATGGAATGAATGTGTATGTAATGTTGTTTTCATTCAAGCCCATCTAAACCATGGAATGAATGTGTGTGTAATGTTGTTTTCATTCAAGCCCATCTAAACCATGGAATGAATGTGTGTGTAATGTTTTCATTCAAGCCCATGAAACCATGGAATGAATGTGTGTGTAATGTTTTCATTCAAGCCCATCTAAACCATGAAATGAATGCATGTGTAATGTTGTTTTCATTCAAGCCCATCTAAATCATGAAATGAATGCATGTTTAATGTTGTTTTCATTCAAGCCCATCTAAACCATGGAATGAATGCATGTGTAATGTTGTTTTCATTCAAGCCTATCTAAACTATGGAATGAATGTATGTGTAATGTTGTTTTCATTCAAGCCCATCTAAATCATGGAATGAATGTGTGTGTAATGTTTTCATTGAAGCCCATCTAAACCATGAAATGAATGCATGTGTAATGTTCTTTTCATTCAAGCCCATCTAAACCATGGAATGAATGTGTGTGTAATGTTTTCATTCAAGCCCATCTAAATCATGAAATGAATGCATATGTATTGTTGTTTTGATTCAAGCCCATCTAAACCATGAAATGAATGCATGTGTAATGTTGTTTTCTTTCAAGCCCATCTAAATCATGAAATGAATGCATGTGTAATGTTGTTTTCATTCAAGCCCATCTAAACCATGGAATGAATGTGTTTAATGTTGTTTTCATTCAAGCCCATCTAAACCATGAAATAAATGTGTGTAATGTTTTCATTCAAGCCCATCTAAATCATGAAATGAATGCATGTGTAAAGTTGTTTTCATTCAAGCCCATGTAAACCATGGAATGAATGTGTGTGTAATGTTTTCATTCAAGCCCATCTAAACCATGGAATGAATGTGTGTGTAATGTTGTTTTCATTCAAGCCCATTTAAACCATGAAATGAATGCATGTGTAATGTTGTTTTCATTCAAGCCCATCTAAACCATGAAATGAATGCATGTGTAATGCTGTTTTCATTGAAGCCCATCTAAATCATGAAATGAATGCATGTGTAATGTTGTTTTCATTCAAGCCCATCTAAACCATGGAATGAATGTGTGTGCAATGTTGTTTTGATTCAAGCCCATCTAAACCATGGAATGAATGTGTGTGTAATGTTTTCATTCAAGCCCATCTAAACCATGAAAAAAATGCATGTGTAATGTTGTTTTCATTCAAGCCCATCTAAACCATGAAATGAATGCATGTGTAATGTTGTTTTCATTCAAGCCCATCTAAACCATGGAATGAATGTGTGTGTAATGTTTTCATTGAAGCCCATCTAAACCATGAAATGAATGCATGTGTAATGTTGTTTTCATTCAAGCCCATTTAAACCATGAAATGAATGTGTGTGTAATGTTGTTTTCATTCAAGCCCATGTAAACCATGGAATGAATGTGTGTGTAATGTTTTCATTCAAGCCCATCTAAACCATGAAATGAATGCATGTGTAATGTTGTTTTCATTCAAGCCCATCTAAACCATGAAATGAATGTGTGTGTAATGTTGTTTTCATTCAAGCCCATCTAAACCATGGAATGAATGTGTGTGTAATGTTTTCATTCAAGCCCATCTAAACCATGAAATGAATGCATGTGTAATGTTGTTTTCATTCAAGCCCATCTAAACCATGGAATGAATGCCTGTGTAATGTTTTCATTCAAGCCCATCTAAACCATGAAATGAATGCATGTGTAATGTTGTTTTCATTCAAGCCCATCTAAACCATGAAATAAATGCATGTGTAATGTTGTTTTCATTCAAGCCCATCTAAACTATGAAATGAATGTGTGTGTAATGTTTTCATTAAAGCCCATCTAAACCATGGAATGAATGTGTGTGTAATGTTGTTTTCCATTTAATAAATTTTCCAGCCTTCATCCATATTCAAATCAAATGAATACATTGGTAAATTTTCCATCCCTCATCCATATCTATGTTGATGTTGAGTATAACATGAGGCCTGATCAACAACTCAACTTTTTCGTTTTCACTTCATTCCACAATGCGTCACATATCTGATTCTATCTGTAACTCAGTAACCTTTCTGTTCTGGACCATTAATGTAACTAAAAGTACCTAATTTTTTCACTTGAAGTATTGTAAATGTATTATGTACCTTTAGCTACAGATAAATATGGTGACCTGAAAATTTGTAAAGTTAGAGATAGGATAATACTCTGTTAAAAAGGTTTATAAAAATTAAAAGTATTATTGCATGCTATGTCATATTACCAGCAATATCATATTAAAAGTATTATTGCATGCTATGTCATATTACCAGCAATATCATATTAAAAGTATTATTGCATGCTATGTCATATTACCAGCAATATCATATTAAAAGTATTATTGCATGCTATGTCATATTACCAGCAATATCATATTAAAAGTATTATTGCATGCTATGTCATATTACCAGCAATATCATATTAAAAGTATTATTGCATGCTATGTCATATTACCAGCAATATCATATTAAAAGTATTATTGCATGCTATGTCATATTACCAGCAATATCATATTAAAAGTATTATTGCATGCTATGTCATATTACCAGCAATATCATATTAAAAGTATTATTGCATGCTATGTCATATTACCAGCAATATCATATTAAAAGTATTATTGCATGCTATGTCATATTACCAGCAATATCATATTAAAAGTATTATTGCATGCTATGTCATATTACCAGCAATATCATATTAAAAGTATTATTGCATGCTATGTCATATTACCAGCAATATCATATTAAAAGTATTATTGCATGCTATGTCATATTACCAGCAATATCATATTTAAAGTATTATTGCATGCTATGTCATATTACCAGCAATAGAATAGGGAAATAGCATCATCAATACTAAAATGTTTTCTCCACATTGGAAAAATATATATAGATGCATATGTATTCAATATATATTTCTTCTTGTACCTCATGATCAAAATAAAATATGGCATAAAAAAAAAATATATATATATATATATATATATATATATATATATATATATATATATATATATATATATATATATATATATATATATATATATATATATGAGAGAGAAAGAGAGAGATTTAGCTCTTCAACTTTTGTTTTCACCTATTGCCCCTGTTTAGCTGAAGCTTTGTTCAAAGTGAGAAGAGAAAACTAAATTAAATTAAATGATAAATGTAAACTATAAAAATTTATATTATTCTTCAGGGTTTAAATATTCACAAAAGAGATATCCATATAGACTCCATTTAGGTTAGTTTAGAATGATCATTTTGCATGATGTCTAATTTTCTTTGCAAGTATAATGACCTCTCCATTCCCAAGAAATAACATTTTATTAAAATCATGTACTCTTCCTGAACTTAAGCAGTAATTGCTATTTTTCTTTGTTCATGCTATATGTTACTTTAAACTACCGTAGGTCCTTTCAGGAAGTTTATAAAATGTCACTAGTTGAGAAATTTACATGAGTTACTACTAGGCATTTCCTTTCATTATATGGCACTGTTTTCATAATACATATTGGTAACCACATTTCACTATTGGTAGCCTCACTAATCTGATCTGGTCTGTCAAATGTTGACCTAAAACAGGAGAAAGCTGACCACAGCTGTAACATAATTAGCATGTAAATACCACTGCAAACTCAAATAATTCTTGGACAATTCTTGGATAACTAAAACTAGAAGGAATTGCTTACTAGAGGTATTAACTGATAAAGAAATTTGTTACTGCACTATTATACACAAAATAACAGACATCACATAAGTGAACAATACTGATAATGGTAACTTTTCTCATAATGGGGTATAATTTTTTTTGGGTCATGAGGTACAATAAGAAAATGTTGACCAGATATCTGTTATTGCCATGGTTATTCAATCTTTAACTTGTCAATTCTAATGTACATATATCAAAATTCAACAATGTATATTACAAACAACATATATTACTAATATTATGTTGCTTTTGCATAGTTACTAAATCTGATGTTAATTTTTAATACTGACCCTCATGTAATTGTTTAAAATCCTTTTCTTTTATTTGTTCATACATGATTTCTTTCACATAATGAGATCATTTTACACATTATTCTTCATAACTCTGGAGAATTTGTTGTCCACACAAAAACTTAAGTGACATACAATATAGCAATTCAGATGACAAAATCCATATACAAGGCAATTTTTAGCATAAGATTATGCTATGATTGCCTAGTCAAAAAGTATCATCTTATTGGCCAGCAAATACTGTAATATTTCAATGGGAATATGATGTCCCATCAAAGTGCCTGAAATCTGTCTTTACTTAATCAAATGGGCAGATGGAATATGATGTCCCATCACAGTGCCTAAAATCTGTTTTTACTTAATCACATGGGAAGATGGAATATGATGTCCCATCACAATGCCTAAAAACTGTCTTTACTTAATCACATAGGCAGAAACTACTAACCATATATGCCATTACATGACAGTCATAAAGTATTAAAAAAAATATCTGTATCATGATATAGTAACTAACCTTCAACATTCCCAACTATCCTATCTTTGTATAGATCAGTCAGAAATAAGCTATTTATCAATGTAGATTTGCCAAGTCCTGTTTCTCCTGAAAAAAATGAATGGGACATATCTTATTACATGCTATGTACATCATTGGATAAAATGGCTCTGCTCTAATTTAGCAGATTTAAAAAATGTGAGAATACATTTTATTCAAAAACATTAAAAGAGTGATACATTCTTTTACTTGGAAATGTAAAACTTTTAAGTTATTAAAATTCTGGCATAATTCTTATCCAAACTGTTGATGTTGCTGCAAAATATAAAAATAAATGCATGGCCAACCATAAGGGTTGTTAATTCATCCACAATTTCATGTGATTTCCTCTACTTCCAGAACCACCTCATGTAAACATCTGAACATTGGTGGTTTCTTTGTGAAAACTGTCATTGCTTAAAGAGGATTTCACAAGGAGTAATCAAACAAGATTACAAATTACTTAAGAAACCAAAATGAATACCTCAGTGTTTCACTGTTGCAGATTTTTTAAAGAATGGAGCTTTCTGGTCCAAAGATTATTTATGTATGATACTGAGGATTAACAGATTCATCAATGTAAAGTAGTCCTATGACATTTGTTCCTGTCAACAAATTAACTGATTGTAATTTATGATTCATTGTGATGCCATAAATAAAAAATGAGACAATGTACTGATGCAACTCATAAAATATTGTGCAGCATGACAAAGAAGAATCAGAAAAAAATTACAGAAAAGGCCTTCAATTTTTCTCTTCTACCTTCCTACAAAGTGATGATTATCTGCAATCAGAGCAAAGATAACGGCAACCAATAATATCAATCCATGTACAGGAGCACTTCACTGTGCAAACAAACCCTTTTCCTGGTGACCAGCATCTGGAAATTTCCACTACACATTGTCACCAAGATTTGTACTATACATGTTGACTGAAGTCTGCTGCTGCATTATGATGTTATCACACTGGAAACGTCCAATACTGCATTATAATGTTATCACACTGGAAAAGTCCAATACTGCATTTTGATGTTATCACACTGGAAAAGTCCAATTCTGCATTTTGATGTTATCACACTGGAAAAGTCGAATACTGCATTATGATCTTATCACACTGTAAATGTCCAATACTGCATTATAATGTTATCACACTGGAAAAGTCCAATACTGCATTATAATGTTCTCAAACTGTAAAACTCCAATACTGCATTTTGATGTTATCACACTGGAAAAGTCCAATTCTGCATTTTGATGTTATCACACTGTAAAAGTCCAATACTGCATGGTGTGGAAGTGACCAAACACAATACATATCATGACACATCTCAATTTTTTTGATCATTCATATATATATATATATATATATATATATATATATATATATATATATATATATATATATATATATATATAATACCTCAAATTTCTCAGTTACACCAAATAAAAAGTCAAAAGAAAACAATTTTGTTTATATTGTATGTGTGTGTGTGTGTGTGTGTGTGTGCATGCATGTACACTGGGTACATCAGTTTTAAGAGCACCAAGAAACATTTCTGAATTATACACACTTTACTATAGTAAAAAAAAAACAACTATGATAAACATTGCTTAATTTACTATATATCATTATGTATCGTGCCTTTGGTTTCTATCAGATGCACAAATCTACAACAAAAATGAATTGAGAAAAAGTAGCTGTTACATTTTAAGAAAATAAAATTTAAGTTGAGGATTTCTGTCTGATACTAGCATGGAATATTTCTGCTTACGTTTAGTATATCTGTCCCAGATTACCATGAAATATTTATGTTTCGAGTCTAAGGTTTCTGTTCGAGTCCCAGTATATCTGTCCCAGATTACCATGAAATATTTCTATTCTGAGTCCCAAATTTCTGTTTGAGTCCCAGTATACTTCCCAGATTACCGTGAAATATTTCTGTACAAGTTGATAATATCTATCCCAGATCACCATGAAATATTTCTGTAAAAGTTGATAATATCTATCCCAGATCACCATGAAATATTTCTGTACAAGTTGATAATATCTAAGATTACCATGAAATATTTCTGTACAAGTTGATAATATCTATCTCAGATTACCATGAAATATTTCTGTACAAGTTGATAATATCTATCCCAGATTACCATGAAATATTTCTGTACAAGTTGATAATATCTATCCCAGATTACCATGAAATATTTCTGTACAAGTTGATAATATCTATCCCAGATTACCATGAAATATTTTTGTACAAGTTGATATCTATTCCAGATTACTATGAAATATTTCTGTACAAGTTGATAATATCTATCTAAGATTACCATGAAATATTTCTGTACAAGTTGATAATATCTATCTCAGATTACCATGAAATATTTCTGTGCAAGTTGATAATATCTATTCCAGATTACCATGAAATGTTTCTGTACAAGTTGATAATATCTATCCCAGATTACCATGAAATATTTCTGTACAAGTTGATAATATCTATCCCAGATTACCATGAAATATTTCTGTACAAATTGATAATATCTATCCCAGATCACCATGAGATAATTCTGATTACATAACCACAGTACATTTTACAGTTACTCATAAAAAGCAAGTGAATGATACAATCCATCTTAATAAAACTGACATAAATGGAACAAGGCATGTATTTCTAGACATACAAGACAAGTAAAGTGAATTTATAATAGATGAATAATGCTTTTTTGCTTTAGTATGAATCCAATCATGGATAACTATCCAATTGGTCTGCATTAATTAATTATATTGATGATTTTAACATCAAAACTCTCTGATTAGAAAAGATATTAAAGACTACTACATTGAAGGTCACCAACAAAGCAAGTATCATTGTAAAAAAATTTCTATATTTGAAAACTGGTTGGAGGCTAGGGGGAATTATTCCCTTTTTTGCAAACTTAATGAGCAGGCCTCTTTAATGCCTTACCTCATTAACACAAACCCTACTTCACTGATCTGCACTGTCATCAATAATTAAGATAAAGTGGGTGGCATTACAGAAAGACAGACTGATGCAGCTCTACAATGCTACAAAATATGTTGTTGTTGTTGTTGTTGTGGGGTTTAATGCTATTTTTCAGCAGACGATAGGCTATACATGGTGGCCAGTATTAATGGTGGAGGAAGAAACCAGGAAATCCCCGGAAAGAACCACTGACCCACTGACCCACGAGAAGCTATTGGCAAGCTTTCTCACATATCCACTTTCACTGAATCCTAGATTGAACCCATGCAGACAGAGGTGAGATGGCAGTGATCCATAACGGACAGCACTTTAGACCACTTGGTCACTCAGGGTCCTTTGCAAAATATGTAGATTTTCTACTTGCATTACAAACTACAGCCGGAAAGACCTGACTTTTGAGACTGAAAAAAAAATTTAAAGACCAAAATGTAATAGTTTTCGGAACTGGAGTTTGTATCCATAATTTAAACTTTTTGGGCAAAGACGAAAATAAGTCTAGTCTAGGACAAGTGAACCTTTGTAAAAAGAAGGATAAGTGAGACTTGTAAAAAAAAAACATGGCCAGGACATGAAACTGATGGGTCCAATAGGACAAAAAAAAGAAAGAAAAAAAAAAGAACAAAAGAAAAAGTCCAATTTCAACCCTTCTGCTAATGCATTAGCTGATCCAAAACAAGGTCTTTAATATAAGCAGGCATCTTGCCAAACAAAAATATTTCAGACAGATGTGTTTGGATCTACACTATTCAGAAGTAACCCCCAAAATGCATTTTCTACTCCTATTTCAAGTGAAACTGACAAACATTTAAAGTGATTAACAAGATAAGTAAAGGCTCTCCTCAAGATGCATATATTAGAACCAAATGAATAATTCCCAAATCATTATTGTCCTTTAGAGCAGTGACCTTGACCTGTAACCAAATTAATAATGCCAAAACCATTATTGTCCTTTATGGCAGTTACCTTGACCTGTAACCAAATTAATAATGCCAAAACCATTTTTGTCCTTTAGGGCAGTGACCTTGACCTGTAACCAAATTAATAATGCCAAAACCATTTTAGTCCTTTAGGGCAGTGACCTTGACATGTACCCAAATTAATAATGCCAAAACCAGTATTGTCATTTAGTGAAATTAATAATGCCAAAACCAGTATTGTCACTTAGTGAAGTAACCTTGATCTGTAACCAAATTAATAATGCCAAAACCATTTTTGTTCTTTACGGCAGTGACCTTGACTTGTAACTAAAACTGATGGGCTTCTATCTTACCCAACATGCATATCATCCACAAACTTCATGCAGATTTAGTCAAGAACTAAAATTTGAATGCAGAAGCTTTTCTTAATTTCTTCATCCAAGTGAAAATCATTTACACTGTTTAGACCAAATTTGTGATATTTAACTAATGTTTTATGTAGAAATCATTTTTTCTTCTTCAGTCACTGTGACACAGACATTTGACCTCAATATCAACAGGCTTCATCTACTTTTTCCCAAGTGTAAGACATCTATGTAATTAGTCCATATCTGATGAAGAACTAAGACAGAGACCCTGACCTTTCACCTTTAACCCTGAAATTAACAAACTTCTTTCTTACCCCTAAAGCAAGTCATCCACAAAATTGGTAACTATAGATGGTGTTGGAACCTTGAAGCTACAGGTAAACCACATTGGTTCCAAAGCCTAACCAGAAACTTAAATTAAGCAAATATTAAGTGCAAATTAAATGATTAAATGAAAGACAGGTATAAAAAAACAGGTTCATTAATTACTGAACTTGCAAAGAATGTTGCAGTACTACCAGTCCCAAAGTGGCAAATTTTACAATTTTACTGATCTGCAGAGTTAATCACAAAGGTGTGGAAGATGAGGGCTGTCAGGACTACTGTCTAATACAGAGCTGATTGATTCATCATGGATTTCTGATGTTGCAGGTGGGATATCAAGGGTTCTTGAAGTAGAAGCTACAGGATTTTCATATGTACTGCTTTTCATGTATTTTGATTTTTCCCTGTGTAACTTTTCATACATCAAATAAAAATTCATTAGCTCTTGTTACATCATGAAGATAAGTTACTCTAGCCCTTTGAATCATTCACCTGACAACTCAATTGGCTTCTCAATAATAAGCTACATCCTTTCATATTCATAACTGTTATCTTCATTTTCATTGTTTTTATCAGGATTCTGAATAATGTCTATAATTTCACAAATGTAAGAAACAACATATTTCTTCATTGACATTCATCCACTTGGCCAGATTTTCTTCATTAAGCTTAGTTGATATATCCCTGGCAGTAGGTCCTGTAACACATTTTGTCCTCCTTTGGTACATTAAATCCTGTGAAATCATTATCAACATTTTCATCAGGTGAATATTCAAACATCAAGGCAGGCAACAATTATGCCAGCCTTTCTTTAGTGTTGATGCTTATACCTTCTTCCAGCCATGATCAATAAACCACAGCATGTCTTTCCTGCTGAATTCTTTAATAAATGTGTGTACAGACTTTCCCCGCATTGACCACATCTAACATACATTGCATGAAAAGTGAGGGATACTTAGTCTTCATAGAATGCAGTATTCCTTGGTCTTGAGGCTGGATAAGTGATGTACTGTTTGGTGGTAAATACACTGTATAAACATTTTTCTTACATTAGAGTTCAGCTTTCTGGTGAGCTGAAAATTTGTCCAGAATAAATATAATTTTGCAATCTCTCAGCAGGCCAACAGATGTGCAGTGTGCTCTGGCTTCAGGCAAAAACAAATTTTAAAACCATTCTAACATAACTACAGTACTAATCCATCTATTTGTCTTAGCATGGTATGTTACTGGGTACATTTTAATACATTTCAGGTTTCTAGGGCATTTACTTTTTCCAAGCGCCATAGGTTTACATCCATGAATGCCTGCTGCATTTGAGCATCCAAAGATGGTAACTCTATCCTTTGACTGTGTGAAACCTGTGAGCCCTTCTTCATCCTCCATTGTTAGCATCCTTCTAGGTGTGCATCGCCAATATCATGCAGTTTCATCTGCATTACACACCTGCTCAGGACTGAAGTGTCTGCATTACACACCTGCTCAGGACTGAAGTGTCTGCATTACACACCTGCTCAGGACTGAAGTGCTCATCAACTATAAGCTTCTAAAATTGTCAACAAAATCAGAGCAGCTCATTTGTGGTCTGAGGCCATTCTTCTCCACACACATTATGTGCATGGAAATTCCATGATACTTCTTGGACCTTTGGTGACATCCTTCACTCATATTCTAATTTATGTTTTTTTTATGAAACAACTGGTCCATTACCATCCCACCCAACAAGTACACTCCATCAAACTTGATGATGTTGTCAAAATTATTTAATCATCACTCAGTCATACACAGTACTCTTACCATCTTCCCTAGTTTTTCAATGTTCATTTGTTTCTTGGAATCTTTGTCTGCATAGAATTTCAATATTTTATCCCTCTGCTTCTTTATATCATAAACAGTTGATGCAACATATGTGTCACACAGCGTTCCCATGGAAACAGAGTCCAGTGTTTTCAACAGTTCTACTTTATCTTGTATCAATATTGACTGGTGTTTATGCTTGACACAATCACTGACACTTGCATCTTTCTTAGAACCCATAGCTAGGGTTAAATGTAAGTTAAATAAGCCAAGAATGATACAAGATCATCACCAACAACTGCAGTGTAAATAATCCAAGTGAGACTGTGACAGCTGCATCTGCACTGTAAACAAATTTGACAATGTCAGGAATTTCAAGAGCCCTGTCCTAATTTTGTTCAGAATAAAAATTGTGTCAGACTATCCATTTCCAGGCAACAGATGGTTAACCTGTATTGTCATAAATGTCAAGAACAGACAGACATTATAACATGATACCCTGTCTCATGGTGGGTATATACAAACTGATTTATTAACCAACACAAAGCTGATGTACATAACTGTGACAATTATATAATACTTAAGTGATAATCACTTCTGGTCAAGATCCATGGTAACTTTTTATCCTTGGAATGATTCTCAAGGCCCAGGCAGAGAAAATGACTAAAAGTTTGGAGAATGACTCTTGCAATTTCATGGCAGGCAATGAACAGCTTTGGATATTCTAGCACCCACATAGAATAATACAAAATGTCACTGTGGAAGAGATCTGCTGTGAATCAATATGATAGGTTGAAATGGTATTTTGTGGTCTCATTTGTGACTTTGTTTAAAAAAAATGTTTGGTTTAAATTTTCTATAGACACTCACACTTCATGCTTGCTTATTACTAACCTACTATAACTCTGTGTGTGTGTGTGTATGTGTGTTGTTTTCTTTCTGTTTATCTATCAACAGAAGAATAAACAAATGAAAACACATTACACATTTGTGTTGTTGATCTAAATGAATGTCAGCTTTACAAAAAGAAATCTCATTTAATTTGATATTTTAAAGGGATAAGGGATATATGTTAATGTAACAATGTTAAGAAATTTACATTTTCACATACTCACCCATAACGATCATTGTAAACTCAAACCCTTTCTTGACTGCCTTTCTATGCACCTGTTCTGGCAATGTGGCAAACCCAATGAACTCGTCATCATCCTGAAACAAAACAAATAAGAAATCTCAAAGTTCTTGTCCTGCTTTTTCAAAACTCCTAGCTTAAACTGGTGTTATTATAATATATATGGTTGGACAGCTTCATGGACAAATAAACTGATGGTTGGACAGCTGCATAGACAGATGAACTGATGGTTGGACAGTTGCATAGACAGATGAACTGATGGTTGGACAGCTGCATAGACAGATGAACTGATGGTTGGACAACTGCATAAACAGATAGATGGTTGAACAGCTGCATAGATAGATGATTGTACAGACAGATGGACAGACAGACATGGTTGGGTGGATGACAGATAGTTGGATAGATTGACAGATGGTTCGAAAATGGACAGATGGTTGGACAGAAGGACAGATGGTTGGACAAATGGATAGGCAATTGGACAAATGGACATGTATTTGGAGATTGACAGATGGTTTGAAAATGGACAGATAGTTTAACAGATGGCTGGACAAACATAATTGGACAGATGAACAGATGGATAGATGGTTGCACAGATGGATAAATAGTTGAATAGATGGATAGTTTCACAGATGATTAGATGAGAAGCATTAACATTATATGCACTTATATGCAATTGTGAGGCATAAAGACCTCTTAAATGTAGATGATTTTTAAAGGCATGTGATTCGTTGTTTAACATTCCCATCTGATGTGAAAAATATGACAAATATTAAAATTAGTCTTTACATATCTCAGTACAAGATAACCTATCTACAATGCAGATTAAATCCATAACACAATACAAGATAGCTAATCCACAAGGCAGTTGAAGTCCATAAGATAACCCATTTATAATGCAGTGGTTGAAGTCTGAGTGTCTTCAATACAGTTGTTGAAGTCCATATTTCAGTACAAGATCAACAACTGCATTGTAGATTGGTTATCTTGTACTGAAATATGGACTTCAACAACTGCATTGAAGACAGGATATCTTATACTGAGTTGTGGACTTCAACCACTGCATTGTAGATGGGTTATCTTATGGACTGCATTGTAGATTGGTTAAGTCCATATCTCAGTGCAAGAAAACGCATGCAAAATGCAATAGTTGAATTCCATATCTCAATACAAGAAAACCCATCTACAATGTGATAGTTGAAGTCCATTATCTCAGTACAATATAACCAATCTACAATGCAGTTGTTGAAGTCCATATCTCAGTGTAAGAAAACGCATGTAAAATGAGATAGTTGAAGTCCATATCTCAATACAAGATAACCCATTTACAATGTGATAGTTGAAGTCCATTATCTCAGTATGAGATAACCAATCTACAATACATAGTTAAAGTCCACAACTCAGTATAAGATATCCCATCTTCAATGCAATTGTTGAAGTCCATATCTCAGTACAAGATAACCAATCTACAATGCAGTAGTTGAAGTCCACAACTCAGTATAAAATATCCCATCTTCAATGCAGTTGTTGAAGTCCATATCTCAGTACAAGATAACCAATCTACAATGTGATAGTTGGAAGTCCATATCTCTGTACTAGATAACCAATCTACAATGTGATAGTTGAAGTCCATATCTCAGTAGAGATAACCAATCTACAAAGTGATAGTTGTTGAAGTCCATATCTCAGTATAAGTATAACCCATCTACAGTGAAATAGTTGAAGTTCACCACTCAGTACAGTAAGGCATTTTGTAAAGAAGCACATTCCCCTGTATATGATGTGGCATAATTTATACTGAAACACATCAAAGAGGCATTCCCCTGTATATGATGTGGTATAATTTATACTGAAACACATCAAAGAGGCATTCCCCTGTATATGATGTGGTATAATTTATACTGAAACACATCAAAGAGGCATTCCCCTGTATATGATGTGGTATAATTTTCTCTTGTATGTCTCAGTTTTTATGGTTTATGAAAAGAAATTTGTATTGGTACTTAATGTCTGGATCTCTCTATTAGCAAGTCAGCATACTTAGAGGTATTTAATTTCATAGACAAAAATCTGCAAATACCCAAAAATGAGGATATACAAGAAGAAAATAATGCCAACAACAAATGGTAGTTGCTTCACTTAGGTTAAAACAAGACCAGTACAACTTAAAAAGGTGTCAAGATCAATCACTTACACACATTATCTAATACCCATGGGAGCAAATGCAGCCAACATCACCAATTTATTTGGTTACTGAAGTATATGTGTATGACCTCTTCCTTATAATTATGTACATGAAAATGACCATGTTGTTAAAAGTGGTTTTTAGTGTTGTCATATTTAACTTAACATGTACAGGTTATGCTTAATTTATCCTGAGGTTATGCCCAAATAAAAATTGGTGTCAATCAAAAGTACCAGTAATGCAACTGCACATAAATGAGCTCAATATAAGTCAATATTAAATGTGTAATAATTACCCAATCAAAAGCCAAAGGGTAAACAATAACTGTATATCAATTATCCCATCTTGGAGTCAAATGTTTGTAAAATTGTGTGTTGTGTATTTATTGCCCCAACAAGTAGTCAGATGTTTGTACAATTGCATATATATATATATATATATATATATATATATATATATATATATATATATATATATATATATATATATATATATATATATATATATATATATAATGATTAGTTTCCTTCAATCCAGGGGGAATAAAATAAAATAGTTCCTATCAATAACCCTGATAGACTAAACTTAATAGTCTTGTCATTTATGTTTTCCAACCTATGTGCATATCAAATATTCAACACCTTGGTGAAAAAGTTGTTGATCATTTTCCAAAATAGATAGAGCTATAGATAAGCTACATATTCTGTTATGTTCAATGTGTTAAAATTAAAATGTCATGTGTCGAATTTTGAAGGCTTATTGAAACTTAAAATTAAATAAATTGTCCTTTGAAGTTAAGATAGTTAAGCAAGAAAGGTCTTAGGAAAGTTCACTGAATAATTCTTTTTTTCATCTCTGAACAGGTAAAGAGGGTTATGTTAAGCTTCGATGGTATTTGAATGGGTCATTTTAGCGGCTCAGTGATATGTGTATGAGAGAAACTTGACCATAACAGTTCAAAAAAGGTGCATGTCAAATAATTGATTTTTCAAATGAAGCTAATTGCAGCATATTTTAGGTTAGTGAAATCTGATGATAGAAAATAGTTATTCCAATTAATCAGGGAAATTAAGGGCGTACACTTTGGGAAACAATTTAGGGTTACCACATGCCAAAATTCTTTAGTCCAATTTTTCTTGAATGAAGACTAAGTCAGAATCCGGGAAAAACCTAGAGGGTATTGCTCTTCATTAAAAGGGAACTCATATGAAAGGGACAGACAGCTGTCTTAAAAAGGAAGAAAGGCTATAGGCTAGGACACTTTGTTTGGAAAAAAAACAGCATTTAGGTACACAATTTTACAGCCACATTTGTCTGAAGAAAGCATGTGGGACTTTATGATGAATTGCAGATGAGTAAAATGATCCTCGAGTTAAGGTCAATGTAATAATGTAACAATAATGTAGCAAAACACAGAACCTTTATATTCGGTAAGATCACATTATGTGAGAATTAGTGCAGTGTGATTCAATTGTCTGAATACAACCAATATATATATATCCAATATATATATATATATGAGTAGTGGAATTTGTCTAGCGTAAGGCATACTATATATTTAAGGAAGCAGCTTCATACTTAAGAGATAATAAAGTATGATAAGTCAAGGAACCTGAGGAGTCAAGGGGAAACCCACATCTACAAGAAGTCAGAATAGTCAAGGGACCTGATGAGTCAAGGGGAAACCCACATCTACAAGAAGTCAGAATAATCAAGGAACCTGATGAGTCAACAAGGGGAAACCCACATCTACAAGAAGTCAGAATAGTCAAGGGACCTGATGAGTCATGGGGAAACCACATCTACAAGAAGTCAAAATAGTCAAGGGACCTGATGAGTCAAGGGGAAACCCACATCTACAAGAAGTCAAAATAGTCAAGAGACCTGATGAGTCAAGGAGAAACCCACATCTACAAGAAGTCAGAATTATAAGTTAAGGGTGGAAGACAATCAAAGCACACAGACAAGACAGAAGGAGACAGGTGTCATGTGATGCTAAGCATGGGAACTGCACTCAAATTCAACACTTGCAATATGATGTAAAATTGGACTGTCACTGTAAATCAGTTGGATATTAGGAAAGTGAATTTTAGTTATGTATTAATTGAATACATTTAAAATAGTAAATCTGTTGGATGATAGTGATTTTCTTTTGATTATACATTAATTGATTAAAAAAAATTCTTTTTATTTATTGAAAGTGGGCTCGTTATTTATTTCTTTAGATAATTTGCTCAGCTCTCTGTAATGTTCCATCTATCTGTTCACACTGGGCAATAACACCGTTTGAGAATAAATTAAGGAGGGTTTTAATGTTTTAAATACCCACATTACATAAAGTTTTGGTTTTTAAATCAGAGTTGTCAACCTGTTGCATAAGTACAGTCCATATTTAAGATGGTGCATCATTCAGTAAGTACAGTTCATTTTTAAGATGGTACATCAGTAAATAGTCCAAAATAGTGCATTCAGTAAGTACAGTACATATTTAAGATAGTGTATCAGTAAGTACAGTCCAAGATAGTGCATCTAAAAAGTACAGTACATGTTTAAGATGGTGCATTCTGTAAGTACAGTACATATTTAAGATGGTGCATCAGTAATTACAGTCCAAGATAGTGCATCTAATAAGTACAGTACATGTTCAAGATGGTGCATTCAGTAAGTACAGTACATATTTAAGATGGTGCATCAGTAAGTACAGTCCAAGATAGTGCATCTAATAAGTACAGTACATGTTTAAGATGGTGCATTCTGTAAGAACAGTACATATTTAAGATGGTGCATCAGTAATTACAGTCCAAAATAGTGTATTCAGTAAGTACATGTTCAAGATGGTGCATTCTGTAAGTACAGTCCAAAATGGTGCTTTCAGTAAGTATAGTACATGTTTAAGATGATGCATTCTTTAAGTACTGTCCAAGATAGTGTATTCACTAAGTACAGTACATGTTTAAGATGGTGCATCAGTAAGCATAGTCCAAGACAGTCCATCTAATAAGTACAGTACATGTTAAAATGGTGCATTCTGTAAGTATGGTCCAAGATGGTGCTTTCAGTAAGTATAGTAAATGTTTAAGATGATGCATTCTTTAAGTACAGTCCAAAATAGTGTATTCAGTAAGTACAGTACATATTTAAGATGATGCATTCTGTAAGTACAGTCCAAAATAGTGTATTCAGTAAGTACAGTACATGTTTAAGATGATGCATTCTGTAAGTACAGTCCAAAATGGTGTATTCAGTAAGTACAGTACATGTTTAAGATGATGCATTCTATAAGTATAGTCCAAGATGGTGCTTTCAGTAAGTATAGTACATATTTAAGATGGTGCATTCTGTAAGTACAGTCCAAGATAGTGTATTCAATAAGGATAGTCTATTTTTTTTAAGATGGCACATTCTGTAAATACAGTCCATGTTTAACACTGTACATTCATTATGAAGAGTCCATGTTTAAGATGGTGCATTTAATAAATACAGTCCATGTTTAAAAGGGCATATTCTGAAAGTACAGTACATTTAAAATGGCGCATTCACTGAACGTAAATGCGAAATAGACAATTTTCAGATGTTCCATGATCAACAGAAAAGATGCATATAGTTCTTGATTACGGTCAGAAAAACTCAAATAGTGGCAAAAAATCAAATTACTTGGACTCTTAGTTGATTAATATCTTGACAATTAAGATTCATGCCTCCTTTCCCTAGAATTTAAAACATTGCTATTAGTTTCCATCAACCCTGAGGAATAAAATACCTAATTTATTGAGATCCAACCCATGTGCACATCCAGGTGACTAGAAATATCTTACCTTCTTCGACATTTTTGTATCTATAACCAACTCAGAGAACTAAGTTCAATGCCAAATGAATATCCACATGGAAAATAATCAGTTTCATTGCTGTGTGATCTTCGTGACTAAGTGAAGTCCACCAAACTCTGGACATTTTTCAGCATCATCAAATGATATGAAGTAGTTATAAAGAATCCTGTAAAAATATTCAAAATCTTGTATATTTTATCACTCCAATGTATGTATGATAAAATAGTCAACATAATCCAACATTCTGCATAAAAACATTAATGTGAGAAAAGATGTCAAGAATGTTACATAGAGTATGTCTATGATGTCTCAGTTTTACATAGACACTATGCAACTTAATAAATTAAGTAATTAATCTGTATAAACTCTTCAGTTGTACATGTATAATTCACAACTACAAGCATGCAAATAATGAATGGTACAACCCTCTAAAATTCAACACATTCATCAATGAGGAAGAAACCCAATAATGTATAGATACCATGGAAACATGATACTGTCTGGGATGGGAGGATCCTTTGTGTAAGTCACAAAAGTATGGGATTACATTTCATGAAGTGTGAAAAATTAAATGTGTCCTTTTAACTCTACATAGCAGCATAAGCAATCTCCACACAAGTCTTCTAGTTATCTGAGCCACAATCAAAACACTTTTTGAATATCTGCAGCAGATGATGTGTAATGTTATAAACAAGCCTATAAAACATGTATGCTTGTCAAGGTCTTGGAATCCTGTACATTTTTTTATTTGTAGGAAGTAGGTAGGTATGTATGTATGAATAATAAAAATAATAAAAATAATAATTCCACCTTTTACTTAAGGAGAATAGCTTCAATACTTGAATATGATTTGACTCCCTTAGAAATGTTTAAACAAAAGTATAGCAAGTCTGTTATGGCAAAGCAACTTCAAGTAAGTTTTTTTTTTCTCATGAAAATAATGATTTAGAAGTAAAGACATCTATAAATATGTATGTGATGTGTCATATTTTGAAAACTTTTAGAAGTAGTGATTAAATGAATTGTACCAAAGTTAACTTAATTGAAGAAGAAAAGGCTAGACAGTTATGTGATTATTTTCATTTCATCTCTGAACAAAGGAAATTCTCAAAGAAAATTTGTTCCAAGTCAGCTGTTATGGTACAAGAGTTTCGGCATAAAACTCCTCCCAAAATTGACCATTTAAAAGGGGAAGCACGTCAATAATTGATTGTTCAAAGAATCGTTAATTAAGGCAAGATTAGCTGTTTGAGAATCAAAATTTCTATGTAGAAGATTTAGGAAACAGTCAATTCGGATTGGTTAATGGAAACTAAGGGTGTAACTCTTGTAAGGAATTATGGGGTTTTGCTTTGGAAAAATTTTCAGTCTCCAATCTTATTTGCGAGAAGTAAGAAGGACTCTGGGCTAACGTAGAAGTATGTTTTTTTCCGTTATCAAGTAAGAGGCCAGATAGTCATCTCAGATAGGAGACAGACTATACGTTGGAGGTTCATGGAAAATGAATATGAAACGGCAAAGGTACACAATCTTAGTTTCCCAATTTTAACATGCTATTTCATTTGTTGATTTACTTGCAAATGTATTAATGTTATGATGTATGTATGATTTCTTTTTTCAGGGTTTTTGTGAAATGTTAGTCATGCCATTTTATTCTTTGATTTTCTTGTTATCAGTTCTTTGAGAGAATTGACAAGATTGCATGTAATTGAATGTTCATTGAAAGAATTGACAAGATTGCATGTAATTGAATGTTCATTGAGAGAATTGACAAGATTGCATGTAACTGAATCTTCGATACATAGGAGTGCTTAGGAAATTTTGAGAATTAAGCTTAATAAATGATGGGTAATGTTTCTTAGATTTATGAATTAAATCTCTGTCTAGTATGACATGTATTGAGTGTATATTCATATACAGGTTTGTAACATTTAATTGATCACGTAAACTATTTTAGAATAGTTAGATTTGAGGGGCTAAGCCATATATAATTTAACACTGTATTAATGTAAGAAGTCAAGGGGTGTTAAATTTGGGCACATATGTGTTAGCCTGAAGTGGAAGTGAAGTGGAATTTAATGTTCCCCGCTAGCATGACCCAAATTAAGGTCAGAACATGTAATGGCTGTCTCTGTAAACATAGGAATTAGTGAATGCAAGAACAACAGAATTTTGCATTTTATTTTCTGAGCTTGTTAATGTAAAAATATATATATACTTGGAAATATGATCTATTGTCTATTGCGAGACATTTTATTTATTTAAGGAAACACTTTCCTGAAAATTCCTGAAGCTTTCTGAAATTTCCTGGAAATTCCTGTACCAATTCCAAGTACCAGTGCAAATTCTGAGCAAGAAGTCCAGGTCTAGAGATGATCGTCAAATCAAGTTTCGACTGGCAAGAGTCTAGGTCCACGACTAGACAAAGGTTGGCAGTGCAAGGACAAACGAAAGATTCAATGTCCAGATAAGATAGGTGATGTTGTCGTTCATTGTTGAACTCAAAGATCATGACTCATAGGCTATGATGAACTGAATTAATTCTGTCACTGGCAAGTAATCATAATGTGAAAATTTGTATTGCTATTATTGAGCACATGTTAGTGATTTTTGTCGCTCTTTTGTAGCAAAGAAATTG
Source organism: Potamilus streckersoni (assembly GCA_016746295.1). Classification (NCBI taxonomy): domain Eukaryota; kingdom Metazoa; phylum Mollusca; class Bivalvia; order Unionida; family Unionidae; genus Potamilus; species Potamilus streckersoni. The sequence continues at coordinate 282,440 of JAEAOA010001473.1, forward strand.
ATTTCTTTCATTTTAAATTCTGCTCTTAAATTGGTTAAATTTTATATTTGTTCATTGAAAGAGGGCACGTTGTTTTATTTTCTTCAATATACTTGTTCAGAGATTTGCATGCTTCTTTCTATCCATCCACACTGTGTAAATTACACCGCGGGAGGTCATTCCCTATCAACGAACCATAGTGGAAGAGTTTGGTGTGTTTTGAATGCCACCATTTACCACAATGTACTAAGATTCAGTATGACAGGAGAAGGATTTAGTTGTATAAATAAATTCTTGTTTCATTCCTTTAATAACTGTCTTTATTTGTTATAGGTTTAATGCCATTTTTCAGCACAAAATAGGCTATATATGGTGGCCAGTATATATGGTGGAGGAAGAACCCAGGCAAACCCCAGAAAGAACCACCAACACAAGAGGTGCTACTGGCAAGCTTTTTAACACTGGATGAGCTGGAGACTCTAACCCACACAGACAGAGGTGAAATGGCAATGTTCCATAAGGGTAAGCACTTTAAATCACTCAAAAACTCAAGGCCCCCCATTTTGAAATCACCCTGAGCACTAACTTTAAGTAGATGTAGCAATTAATGACACCTTCTGCTAAGGTATACCAGTAGGAGATTCTGCAGCAATGTGGCATGTAGCCAAGTTTTTCTCACACATGCAAAGGAGAAGTGTACCTGATTTGCTAACCTAACATTTTCTATCTCAGTCCAGTCATCTCAGTCATGATGTTCATGCACTCTTAAAAGGAAAACCCTTTCATCTGCTGTGCCTGTCGAAATTGTTAAAAAATCCAACAACAACAGATACATAACTAAAAGAAATTCACTCATATAGCAACTTAACATCTCAACAACTTTGACAACACACAAATCATTTCACACACACACACATACACACAAAAGCTAACTGATAGAGCTCCAAACACAAAGGCAATACAAATCAATGGCCACACAAATCCAAATTCTCTCATGAGCTACTGCAAAGCCAGGTAAAACCATATATGTGTTATGTCAAATTGGTTTTTTCAAGCTTTGTCAAACACACACAATCTACAAACACCGACAATAAGCACTAGCTGAATCAAAAATAATGTGATTGCAAATGAAAACTCCTGTTTCCCAACCAGAGTGGTTCATTCATTTGTCCAAATGCTATTCCCAAAAAGGATTTCCATGAAATCTATAACTGTACTAGTAATAGCAACACTAGCCATATTTCCAGGACAGAGAATATAAATTTCCATGAAAGTCATGAATTAGACTTTTCTTCAAGTCATTACACACTTTGTTAGAACTGTACTCAATAGACATATTGTACTGCACAGTATTATTCTGTTGTCTATCATCAAACATTTTCCAAATCAGAACTGATGCAAGTTAAAATTTAACCATATTGAATACATTAATTACTTATTGGTAATTTCATATGATATACACTGATTAGCTGTGATAATACAGTTATATCGATGTTTTTATGTTTCTTTTTTTCTCCTGTGTAGAACTTGTATACTTAAGGTCAACAGGTTACCCCATTGCCCTTATTAACATATTTTGCTAAATGTACAGTTTTTAGAATTATTATATGCTCACTTTTTTCTTTTGTTAACTTTACATTGTCACAATCATTCAGTATTCCCCAATATTGCACTCCATGCACTCAATTCATACTTAATACACATGAATAAAAACTATTTTCTAAGGTAAACAATTTTTTATGAATGAACTAAAGCAGATATTGCATGGACTGCCACATACCAGTAAATGTTTCATAGACTGACCCATACAAACTACTTTGGCACCTGCCACATTAACTTTTTTGATACAATGTTTTAGATTTAGACTAGCTATAGATGCCACACAGGATCCTCACAAAAACATGCAAGTTATAACACATCAACTGTCTTCTTGAGCTGGTAATAAAAATGGCAAAAATATACATACAATTTTACATCCTGGATTTCCTTAAAATATACTTTCTTAGTTCTGCAAATCTGAACTACATGGGTTCTCAAGGTTGATTACACATTTTGAAAGCATACTGTAATTTAGAGTTTTATATTCCAAGTGGAGTTACATCCTAATTAAATTTTACTGCACTCAAAATTCCAAAGCATCTTTTCAGTAATTGCAATTTAAAGTCTTCATAATTTTCCAACATTTTAACTGAATCATTCAATGACAGAGAAGACACATGCATGCCAATATCAATACACTTCGATACAATTAAATTGACAGACACTGCTAGAATCCAATGTAATTTACTTTATGTAGATAAATCCAGACCATAATCACATAATTGTGTTGAATCCACAAAAATACATCAATGTATTGATTCCAGATCAAATGGAAATATTGTTGCAATGCATATTCATTAACAAAATTACTCCAAATTTCAAATTTTAGTATACCAAGTGCCATTTTCTTTTGAAACTTATGTCTAGCGCATGACCAACTTCAAATTTGTCTGGGAGGAGTTACATGTGCATTTATAATGTTGTTGTTGTGTAATGATGCAGCTACACTTGTATAATTAGTTTGGAAAATGGCATACATTCAGTTACTTTGTTTATTGTAGTGTATTTTTGTTTATATATTTAAGCATTAGGAATAAGAAAATAAGCATATAATAAAAAGGTTACTGCATTTGTATGGAAAAATATGAACACGTTTTATGGGAAGATTATACTTCATGACCTTGGGAGTGCAGTATATCCATCCGAAAAACTCCTTCATATTTTCCCATACAAATACAGTAACCTATAAATACAACTGCACATGACTTTCATTATGCAATACTTCCGACACATAATTAAAACTTTTTTTACTTTCTTCTTTTCTAAGAGCATTATTTAAAGCTAGATTCGACATAGATAATTATTCAGATTTTTAAAATAGAATACAAAACCTGATGACCTTTATATAGTGAGAAGCAGTAATTGTGCCTGATGAATACTGTGTTTTGAATCTGCCCACAAAACTGCAAAATTGCAGGGTCATTTGAATTTAGTTTGAAAAAACTGGGGGAGAAAATTGATCTGTTAGTATTTCCTGGATAAGCAAATCCCAGTCATTGGGTTCATTTTCTCTCTTGATTTATCTTTCTTTTCTAACTTTGCAAAATTTTTAGATGTTTCCATAAGCATGCATTTTGTCATATATTCAATTATTACTTTTTTTGCTTTATCCACATGTCAAATGTCTTTAAGGTTTGAACAAACTGGGGGAAATTTAATCTATGTTATTATTTCATGGACAAGCAAATCCCAGTTGTGGGGTACATTTTCTCTCTTGATTTATCTTTCTTTTCTAACTATGCAAAATGTTTAGATGTTCCCATAAGCATGCATTTTGTCTTATAATCACTTATTACCTTTTTGTTTTATTTTACCCACATGTCAAATGACTTTAAGCTATGAATTTGGTTTGCGTTCCAGGGTGTATACATTGCTATTTGATGCAGACATTACTGCATCTTCTACATATTTATTATTAATTTTATGTTCAGTATAGAATTGAGAATTATTGGTAAATAAAATAAGGGACCCATATTAAGGCTGGAGGAACACCTTAACTTATAAAATGCTAGTTTGACTGGACATTTCCAACAGAAATGTTGCACTGGTTCACAATATCGAACAATTATTTGCATGTTCTTAAAATCTGTAACAATGCAGGTAACTTATAGGAAACCAGATCAAAGTCTTTCCTAAATTCCACAAATATTATGCCAATTTTGGTTGCCATTATTCATTTCTTCAAGCAATGTATAATGAAAAATTTTCCACAATCTAACATTCCATATCAAAATATTTACATCAGATATAAATAACAAGAAAGCTGCTTGAGACAGTCTCTGTGCATGATGTCTCAATTTTACATATAAACTTCTCTACATGAACTAATATAATTTTTAACTTCAGTCACACCAGTCATGCAAATATTGAATGAAAGGGCTATATATAAATTACTCATGATGAGGAGATGCAATGAAAAGAAATTTGTAGATATGGGACAGAAATATAACACCTTGCAGGGTGTGGAGAATTTCTCTGTATAAGCTAAAAGTTTATGGGTTAGATTACAGGAGGTACAAAACTTGCTTGTTCCCTATAAATTTTGAATAATGACATCAGTGTATGTAGATTTTTCAAACCTTGTCAGGGTAACTCACTTGTGGATATTGTCTGTGAACAGCTGATCTTTATCCAAGGTTGCAGTTTAATGTTACCAACTTGTCAACAGTCCAAGTTTGCAGATTTAATGTTACTGACTAATGTTGACAGTTTTTCAAGATTACAATATTTACTCATCTGTGAAATGATTATTTCAAAAATTAATAATAGATGATTGTGACAATATTTTGCGACAGTGTATCCTTATTGCAATAATAACCAGCAACCAAAATTTCCATTCCAAATCTAGAAAACATGTTGTAAAGTAAATGCTGTATCCATTTCAAATCTATGATTACATTATTCTTTTTGCATTATGATAGCATCTAAGAGTGAGAAATGGTAACATTAGCCATTTTTTACATATTTCTAATACAATCACCAAAAGCCAAAAATAATTCAGAGAAAATATTACTTAATCTTGAATGGATTCAAGTTCTCTTAACAAAGCTGAGACATGCTATTAGATACACAAGTTAAACAATTATCAGATACTTAGTTTCTGCCAATGTCAGCTCACTTTTCAGGCAGTCTCAGCCAATGGATGCTCAATTTCAGGCAGTCTCAGGATGCTCAGTTGGTAGAAACTTGAACTGGCAGTAAAAGGTCATGAATTCAATACCCACCAGGCCATCCAGACTTGGTTGCCTTGGTGTGCCATTGGAATGGCACTTAGCTCTATATCCTTGGCAAGTTTGTTTTTGTTAGAAAGTGACATTAACTCAATTAACCCCTGGGTTTTGGTAGTTTATACCTGAATGCAAGTAGGAAACCCATTTTGGGCATTATATATCTGAATACATCCTAATACATTGACCTCCAAGACATTTTTGTTTAACCTAATGCCAATTTGTATTAGAAACATCATTTTTCAATGGCTCTTTTGCCTGTGCATGAGCAAATGGATAAAAGTTAGACTTTTTTTTTTGCTTAATGAACCAATCATTTTCATGTCAAGACCACTCTTTTTTCTAAATGCCCATTTTATCCTACTTTTTGCAATAGTTCGCCTGTCTGTGTGCAGTTCAGACCAGTAGGTCTTAGATCTGAGGCCAAAAATTCTAAAATCTGGACACAAAATCGGATTCTGACCATGAGCGAATTTCTGCTGGAAAAAACTTGGGTCAAAAAGTTACATTTTTCCCTCTCTATTTGGTAGTGTAACTAGAACATCCATATTATTTGGTATCATGTAAAGCTACATCTGTCTACCATTTCATAATCCACCCTCTTTATTGCATTGTACATGACTTTGATGCTACAGAGCTCAGAAGTAGACTTCCACCTCCTGTCCCAAAAACACTGCACCAGGGGTTAATTAGTTAAACCAACCAAGCAAACATAATCATCAGGAGGTGGCAGCAGGGATCTTTTATTATTTAGACATTAAAACATAGCAATGTATCTGTGCATGTTGATTTGATTTTTTTTCTTCAGTGTTTCCCTTGATTCCTGAGTATCAGACATTTGAATCAAATACATGCTGGTCTCATTCTGTGGCACATGGGTCCAATTCAAGTCACATCAAGCATGTAGTATAGTTGACATTATTCTGGTCAGTGCTTGGTTACACCCATTAAAGTATTTACAACTGTTAGATCCCACTTATTATTTCTCATTTTGGCCTATATTTTTATCTACAATTTAACTGTGTACCAGTCCACCTTCTAGGCAAGGTACACACAACTTCCTCCAGGGCATGGTCTGGATAAGTGAATTGTTATGCCACACACTATGTTATAAACAAGAGGATAAAACCAGGTTACCAGTGGAGGTTGCACATACCTGTTCTTAGCAGCATGTGTATGTATTTTTTCAGGGAAGGGATCAGCATTGAGTTTGGATCGAGGGATGGCAGTGAGATTCAACAGTTTAATATCCCAAAGTGGTTCAGTATAAGCAACATGCATAAGCAATATCATACTCATGGATCATGTTTATAGGAATAAACTATAGGCACATAGAAATTTAAAGAAATAAAAAGACAATAAAATGTATATTTTCATTGATGCATTGATACTTTATCAAAACAAAATTGACTAGCTAGTCCAATTAGCATCAGTCATACTGTGCACACAAGATATTTGCCTTTTACAAATCCACTACAAAATGGAATAGAGTTATTACTTCTAGCGGTCTTTAAAAATCCACTACAATATGGAATAGAGTTATTACTTCTAGCTGTCTTTACAAATCCACTACAAAATGGAATAGAGTTATTACTTCTAGCTGTCTTTACAAATCCACTACAAAATGGAATAGAGTTATTACTTCTAGCTGTCTTTACAAATCCACTACAAAATGGAATAGAGTTATTACTTCTAGCTGTCTTTACAAATCCACTACAAAATGGAATAGAGTTATTACTTCTGTCTTTAAAGATCCACCACAAAATAGAATAGAGTAATACTTATAGCTGTCTTTACAAATCCACTACAAAATGAAATAGTTATTACTTCTAGCTGCCAACTGATAATCTAAATATGCAGTTTGAGGATCTGACATTAATAAAGCTGTCATTTGTATAAATATATCTACCTTCATCTTTGACTATCATTTGTATTTAAACATCTCTGCATTCATTTTAGACTGTCATTTGTTATTAAACATGTCTGCATTCATCTTAGACTGTCATTTGGGATTAAACATCTCTACATTCTTATTAGACTGTCATCTGTATTTAAGATCTCCACATTTATCATAGACTGTCATTTGTATTTAAACATATGTGCATTCATCTTAGACTGTAGCTTGTATTTAAATATATCTATATTCATCTTAAACTGTCATTTGTGCTTAAACATCTCTGCATTCATCTTGGACTGTCATTCTAATTAAACATCTTTTCATTCATCTTAGACTGTAATTTGTTTGTAAACAACTCTGTATTCATCTTGGACTGCATGTTCTTGATGTATAAACTTCCCAATATAGCTTGTTGAAAGTTTTAGCAATGTAAATGATCTTTCTGCATTTGCCCCAATCCAACAGTGGGTTACTACATTGATACATGTCATCATCATCACCATCATCATCATCATCATCATCATCATCATCATCATCATCATCATTATCATCATCATCATCATCAGAGTTATTCTATTACCCTACCATACCTGCAAATTAGATGAGTTACATAACTACAAATGCAATGAGTTGTTCTACTAAATTATCACACATATGCAAATTAGATGATTTACTTAACTACAAATGTAATGAGTTGTTCTACAAAAGTACCATACATATGCAAATTAGATGATTTACTTAACTACAAATGTGACAAGTTGTTCAAGTACCATACTACCTATACAAACCAGCTGATTTTGTTGAAGATAAAATGTAATTTGTTCCAAGTAATTGCACTATACCATTTCAAATTTGCCTAATGGATACTCCAACAGCAATGCAGAAGGACAGAAAAATACAAAATTACACTAGTTATTGTCTGTCATTTTATATAGACTATGAACATCCAATTCTAACTCAGTGTGATACTTTGTTATCAGCTTTAAGTGTGAAGCTATGCCAATTGTAACTCATTGTGATACTTTGTTATCAGCTTTAAGTGTGAAGCTAAGCCAATTGTAACTCAGTGTGATACTTTGTTATCAGCTTTAAGTGTGAAGCTAAGCCAATTGTAACTCAGTGTGATACTTTGTTATCAGCTTTAAGTGTGATGCTATGCCAATTGTAACTCAGTGTGATACTTTGTTATCAGCTTTAAGTGTGAAGCTAAGCCAATTGTAACTCAGTGTGATACTTTGTTATCAGCTTTAAGTGTGAAGCTAAGCCAACTGTAACTCAGTGTGATACTTTGTTATCAGCTTTAAGTGTGATGCTATGCCAATTGTAACTCAGTGTGATACTTTGTTATCAGCTTTAAGTGTGAAGCTAAGCCAATTGTAACTCAGTGTGATACTTTGTTATCAGCTTTAAGTGTGATGCTATGCCAATTGTAACTCAGTGTGATACTTTGTTATCAGCTTTAAGTGTGAAGCTAAGCCAATTGTAACTCAGTGTGATACTTTGTTATCAGCTTTAAGTGTGAAGCTAAGCCAACTGTAACTCAGTGTGATACTTTGTTATCAGCTTTAAGTGTGATGCTATGCCAATTGTAACTCAGTGTGATACTTTGTTATCAGCTTTAAGTGTGAAGCTAAGCCAATTGTAACTCAGTGTGATACTTTGTTATCAGCTTTAAGTGTGAAGCTAAGCCAACTGTAACTCAGTGTGATACTTTGTTATCAGCTTTAAGTGTGATGCTATGCCAATTGTAACTCAGTGTGATACTTTGTTATCAGCTTTAAGTGTGAAGCTAAGCCAATTGTAACTCAGTGTGATACTTTGTTATCAGCTTTAAGTGTGAAGCTAAGCCAATTGTAACTCAGTGTGATACTTTGTTATCAGCTTCAAAACAGAAGCTATGCCAACTGTAACTCAGTGTGATACTTTGTTATCAGCTTTAAGTGTGAAGCTAAGCCAATTGTAACTCAGTGTGATACTTTGTTATCAGCTTCAAAACAGAAGCTATGCCAATTGTAACTCAGTGTGATACTTTGTTATCAGCTTTAAGTGTGAAGCTATGCCAATTGTAACTCAGTGTGATATTTTATTATCAGCTTTAAGTGTGAAGCTATGCCAATTGTAAGTGTTTAACAGGCAAAAAGGTATCTCTTTCTTGTTCATGCAGTTTACTGAAAAATGTATTTCATAAAATGCATGAGTGCCAGGCAGTTTGAGAGTAAAACATTATGTTTTTCGTCTGCCAAGTCATAACCTGGCAGTTAGCCTGTCCTAAGGGTTTTTGGGGTGGGTTACAAACATCTGGGTCCATTGGTCATTATTGCAAATTCTTTAGCAATTTTCATCTCCTGTAGGTGCATGCTTTGCAGATGACTGTCCAAGAGTGACCAATAGATTTGCAATGTGGTTAACTCACTGACATACCAAGAAAGGACCTCTACACCCCTGGGGGAAAATGATCAACTAGCATAGTCTATCCATTACTGATGACAATCAATATTTCTGCCAGAAGCACTTCTACCTAATCCAAACAGGTACATGTGGCACAACCATAGATATTCTACTTAAACTATCAAAATATGTTCTTTTAAGGAATATATTTAGCACCTAAAATATAGAACCAAATGTTGAGATTCATTACAACATATGGTCTCTAAGCACCAGTCCAACAAAATAATAGAATTTTAAAAAAATAAATTATATAAAAATCAAGAAATGTCAGTTGTGAAATGGCAGAAGCAGCTCAACTACATTTCTAAATTAATATATGTATGTACAAATCTCCATGTTTATGCAGTGACTCCCACTAAATTGACTGTACTGGTAACATGTGAGCCCAGTAACTTGACTCTACTGGCAACACACAAGCCCAGTAAAATGGCTGTTGAGGAAACATGCAAGTCCAGTAAATTGACTGTAATGGTAACAAGTGAGCTATGTAAATTGCCAGTACTGGTAACATGTGAGCCCAGTATGTTGACTGTACTGCTAACATGCCAGCCCAGTAAATTGACTGTACTGGTAATATATGAACCCAGTAATTGACTGTCTTGGTAACACAAGAGCCCAGTACATTGACTGTACTGGTTATATGTGAGCCCATTAAATTGGCTGTACTTGTAAAATGGGATCCTATTAAACTGACTGTACTGGTAACATGAGCACATTAATCTGACTGTACTGGTAACAAGCAAGCCCATTAACATGACTGTACATGTGACATGTGAGCCCATTAAATTGACTGTACTGGTAACATGCCAGCCCAGTAAATTGACTGTACTGGTAATATATGAACCCAGTAATTGACTGACTTGGTAACACAAGAGCCCAGTACATTGACTGCACTGGTTATATGTGAGCACAGTAAATTGGCTGTACTTGTAAAATGGGATCCCATTAAACTGACTACTGGTAACATGAGCACATTATTTTGACTGTACTGGTAACACACAAGCCCATTAACTTGGCTGTACATGTAAAGAGTGAGCCCATTAAATTGACTGTACTGGTAACAAGCAAGCCCAGTAAATTGACTGTACTGGTAAGATGTGAGCCAAGTAAATTGACTATACAGATAACATGTGAGTGTATTGGTAACATAGGAGCCCAGTAAATTGTACAAAGAGCAGGTGAGCCCAGTAAATTGACTGAACAGGTAACAGGTTAGCCATGTAAAGCAACTGCAATAGTAATGTGTGAGCCCAATAAATTCAGTATTTGATTGCAGATTACTAAAGCCATAATCATAGTAATGAAATCACACTTTACAGTTAGTATGTTACTGATGGGGACAACATACCTGTAATAATCACCAAGCAGTAATAAATAAATATTCCAGGAAGGTATGATTTATATTTTCATAGCAGGGTATATACATTATGTAGCAGGGTATATACATTATGTAGCAGGGTATATACATTATGTAGCAGGGTATATACATTATGTAGCAGGGTATATACATTATGTAGCAGGGTATATACATTATGTAGCAGTGTATATACATTATGTAGCAGGGTATATACATTATGTAGCAGGGTATATACATTATGTAGCAGTGTATATACATTATGTAGCAGGGTATATACATTATATAGCAGGGTATATACATTATGTAGCAGGGTATATACATTATGTAGCAGGGTATATACATTATGTAGCAGGGTATATACATTATGTAGCAGTGTATATACATTATGTAGCAGGGTATATACATTATGTAGGATAAATTGTCTGCAAATAAGGTGCTGCTGAAGTGACATGTAAAAGAGGTTGAGTGTTAACAATAGAGGCCAGATCCAAAACATACCAAAGGAGTGGAGAGGGATAAAATTTACATTTAAAACTATTTATCTCATTATTGGAACCGATTCAGATAATCTAATATATGATATGCTTTATCCCATATTTGGGATCAATTTAGACAATCTATGAAAAAGAGATTTCAACTTTCAAATAAGCTATCTTCACTGGAAATAAAGCAAATAAGCCTTGAAAACAGCAACTTGTATGCTGCGAAAATAACTGAACAAAATACATTAAACATGGTACCTATTTGGATAAATCTGACAAAGATTGGATGTTAAATGGTACTCTATTAATATTTTACAAAACAAATTTATTGTGTGAAACAATTATCTTCAGAACATATAATAGGAAAAATAGAAACTTTATTCTCACTGCAATGTAAACAAAATGCTCTTTCCCCTTCCTATGCTTCATGTAGCCTTATTAGGTACTGGCAATTAATGATTTACTTTTGTTTATAAATACTTCCCAAGACTGGCATCATTTATATGGACTTATTTATAATACCAAAGATTATCTGTCCTAATTGCTTATAGTGACACATATGCTGCTCTTGCTGTCACCATGATTACCTTGTACCCATGGCCAGTACCTGTTTTTGTTGTACCCATGGCCAGTACCTGTTTTTCAGACAATGGTCACTGGTGCTATAACTGGCATCAGTACACAATTAATAAAATCCGGTTCAGTACCAGTACCCACTACCAGTACCCACGAATCTAGTCCCAGTCTATTTTTAGATCACTTTTTCCTGTCTGAATTTGGTGGTGATACTAGAGTCAGATTTTGGCATTCTTAGTAAGGATTTAAAGGCAATTGTTTATTCTTTAAAATGTGAGCTTATGGTGTGGTTGTCTGTATTTCCATGACAGTGCAGTTGAGTAATAAGGTCATGGTGATGATCTAAATCTGTGTTTGGTTGCCTGGTGTTTTGTTTACAATTCAGCCTCTCAAAAAAATGCAGGTCAACCCTTGACAAGAACTTCACCTTAAAGTCATCTTGGATGTGGATGTGGTTGGATAAATGGGGATATGCCTATTTTTATGTCAAAACATGTATAACATGGATGTGGTAGGGTAATTGGGGATATGCCTATTTATGTCAAAACATTTATAACATGGATGTGGTTGGGTAATTGGGGATATGCCTATTTATGTCACTGTCATAGTCAATTTTCAAGATTGGCACTTAATGTTATTTTTCATTTCTTCTGCTGGATTGATTAGAGTTAGATATACAGAAAAATCTCAACAAATCTGAACTTCTCATAGAATGCACATGAGAACCCTGCTGACAATACAAGTAGGGTCGATTTTCCAGGCCTATATATGCAGTGTCTTAAATCTTGTGAGCCACAAATAAACTAACAAAATTTTTACATGTGCCCATTTGGGAATTTGAATCCAATCTGACATGATAAATTTGTTCTAAATTGGATATATTTGATTTAGTCTTCGGGAGCAATAAAAAAAAACTATTCCATGACCAGATTGTTGAACTAGTCTATGTTTTGTTCGGTTGCATTGTTTGGAGTTTCCTCACCAAATCGAGAGTAGAAGTGTAATGTGAAATTTCTGAAAATATATGGTCAACACTATCTGTCAAGTTTTCAATGGTGAGATTATCCGAGAGAATTGGAATAATTTACCTTTTACATCAATAAATTATTTTGTCACTTCAAGTCTTTACACTGAAAATGAAAGATCATGAAAATGTCCTTTATAATCAGTTATCTCCCTTCTGATCATCACTGCACTTCCCAGTCACATCAATATATAATCCTATGTTAGAGATTTGCATTTTCAACTTATAATTCCCACCTCTGATCAGAATTACACTTGCCAGACTCAAATACACAATTCTGGCACTAAAGATATTCATAAATACACAATTCTGGCACTAAAGATATTCATAAATACACAATTCTGGCACTAAAGATTTTCATAAATACACAATTCTGGTACTAAAGATATTCATAAATACACAATTCTGGCACTAAAGATATTCATAAATACACAATTTGGCACTAAAGATATTCATAAATACACAATTCTGGTACTAAAGATATTCATAAATACACAATTCTGGCACTAAAGATATTCATAAATACACAATTCTGGCACTAAAGATATTCATAAATACAACAATTCTGGCACTAAAGATATTCATAAATACACAATTCTGGTACTAAAGATATTCATAAATACACAATTCTGGCACTAAAGATATTCATAAATACACAATTCTGGTACTAAAGATATTCATAAATACACAATTCTGGTACTAAAGATATTCATAAATACACAATTCTGGTACTAAAGATATTCATAAATACACAATTCTGGTACTAAAGATATTCATTTTCAACACAAATTATTCCAGAAAATAATAAATGTGATCAGCACATAAATTATCCAGACAAATTAATAGTCAAGTTAGTATTTGTGTACCTATCAACATTTGTGTACCTATCAACATATTTGAGAAATTAAAGCAGGCACAACACTACTGGAACAGACCCTGCATACTAATTATCATACAAATTATCAACATCCATCTAACTTGAACTACTTATATACAAACCACTAATAAATATTGAAGGAAATTGCAATTACAAATATAAATATGGAGATTTGCCCTAAAGACAGCATCTTTACTAGACAACAGTCATTAATTAGTCTTTCTTTCCACAATAATTAGTCTTTCCAGTTGTAACATTACCTACTAGACTAGAATCAGACCAGATACAGTTGTAACAGTACCTACTAGACTGAGTTTGACCTGATACAGTTAAACAGTACCTACTAGACTAAAATTTGACCAGATACAGTTAAACAGTACCTACTAGACTAGAGTTTGACCAGATACAGTTAAACAGTACCTACTAGACTAAAATTTGACCAGATACAGTTAAACAGTACCTACTAGACTAGAATTTGACCAGATACAGTTAAACAGTACCTACTAGACTAAAATTTGACCAGATACAGTTAAACAGTACCTACTAGTGTAGAATTGTATCAGATGCAGTTGAAAGTTACTAATCCACCCAGAGTACTTGTTACATTTACAAAGCAATAAAAGAATAATCAATGGGGAATTAGTGGTTTCTGCAGACAATGTCAGGTGTCTTGATTCTCTTATTTAAATCCTTAAATTTCTTCTTTTTAGCTACACTCTCTATTTAACTTTGATTGCAGTAGGATACAACTCTTTCAGTTGCAAAAAGGGTACTTCTTTAAAAGCTAGTTACAAAGGTTATGGGTTGATGTAGAACAAAGTGAAGAGACTGTTAATGGGTAAACATTATTTAAAAGTTATGATAAAGATTTCTTTCTCAACCTGGACAGTACATTTCACTCAGCTGTTTCACAGGATCTGCACCAACTACTGCATGAAACCACAGCATATACAAGTTTGGGGGAAAATTTAGTTATCTATCAGGTAAATCAGTCCTGTACAGTGGAATTTTCTAGTTGACCAATTTCGGCAGTTTTCACAAGTTTCCAAATTATTCTGCATCTTTTGTCAGGTACAATTCAGTAAAACTCAGTCAGCTAGACCTATGTAATAAGCAACCACCTGTCACTCAAACCAAAACAGTAAAGCACAGATCAACTTTGATATAAATGCACATATGCTTTGTGTGAGAACCAGCTGCAATACATCTCGGCAAAATAGGTTATCAGCATTGATAGGAACAATTCAGTTATAAACCTTATGAAACCAATATTCATTTCTTGTATACCATATATACTCATATATAAGTCAACAGCAACTGCACAGAGCCAAATCTGCCATCATATTAGGCATCAGTTGATCTGGGTCTATGCAGTTTGCAACCAGTAGAACAAACAACAGGTATAACATGCAGATCAATCTTTGTTGTTTGCAAGATGCCTCTACTTTTAAGTGAGTATATATGGTAACCACAATTCTCCAGAAGAGAATGTAGGCACATTATGCAGATTGTTCCAAATAGAAGTATCCAAGGAAAATGGGTGAAGTTGTTTCCATTTACCAGTTTCATAACATTAATGGCTAATATTTTCCCTGATGTATCATCTGCTTTTTCAGGGTGAGTTAATTCTATAATTATTCTGATGGTCAGTGTTGCCTCTTGCTTAATTGATATTAATGTTATTAAAACAAGCACACATGGCTGACCATGTCAGGGTCAGACAGATCATCTGTTGACTTTAGTTACTGCCTTTCTTTTAGCATTTGATCTATTTGTTACTTATGAGGTGCCTTGCACAGCTTTTGGCTTTGCCTGAAATAAACATATCAACTGTCATCTTAGCTACCTTTGCATTTAATTAACCAAGTTACCTTGTAGCACTGTATACCCCAGGGATGCAAGATTGAGAGTAAAGAAACCTTGGTATCAGAAGAGGTCAGATTGAGTGAAATACAAACCTTGTTTCCAATTAAAATTTATGGGGGGGAGAGGGCTCTGATGCACAAATGAGGGCAAATCTAAAGGGAAACACTGCTTGTAGTAAACCATTCCATTTGTATGCTATAATGTCAATGGTTTCAAATACACAGAACAATGTTTTATGATAGCTGAATATGTAGTGCTGTATAATGGGGGGGGGTATATTAATGCAAGTAGTATCTTAGTGAGTACTATAAATAAACAACATTTTTTTTCTCTTAAACCCAGTTAAAACTAGAACCTTTAAAACAAACTATCTCTGGTACTAGCTTGTTACCTTAATTCATCATTATTCTGACAAACTACTTTTTGTTGGCATAAGGGGCAATCTCTCACAAAAGATTTTAACATGCAATGTATATTTTGATGACTTGATGGCCAGGTGTATAAAGATTTAAGACTATATCAAGATTTAAGACTATATCAAGATTTAAGATCATATTTACCAACTAAGAAGACATCTGTATTTAGCAATGAAACTGCCACTGTATAGTTTTCTCTTTTCATGGAAACAGCCAATGGTTTTCTTTTGCAATGAAAAAGCCAATGGTTTTTTTCTTTCACCTTGAAAGAACCAATAGTTTTCTCTTTTACATTGAAAGAGCCAATAGTTTTATCTTTCACATTGAAAGAGCCAATAGTTTTCTCTTTTACACTGAAAGAGCCAACAGTTTTCTCTTTTACATTGAAAGAGCCAATAGTTTTTTTTTCTTTTATTCCATATGCATATACCTGAGTAACTATGCAGACAGACATCTTGGTCAGAAGATAAACCTTAATCCACTATAATGAGTTTTTATTTGGTTAACACCAATAATGTATTACAACCAGGTTATCTGGTGGAGGTGAACCCTAGAAGATTCCAGGATGAACAACAAAAAACTACTGGCAAGCTCTGTCTCGATCCCTCTCTGGTCAAGCCAAGACTTGAACTTGCCATGGACTAAAAATGAAATGTGTTTGCCTTACTCACTGAGCCACTCATGGCAATAAAAATAATTAAGATTTCTTTGTGTTCTGTTAATGAACTTGCTTGAAATAAAAAAGAGATAAATTTATAAACTGGACTATATGGTCCTAACTATTTAAAAGTCAATCAGGTCTTCACATTTTTTATTTTAGACATCAGACTGTTTATTAAAAAAAAAAAAGAATAAAAACAAGTGCAAATTCTAAATATCATGTGTCCTGCAAATTAAAAATGTTACAAGTACAGGCAATTCCAAACTGCACACAATACATGCTAGTCATCATGTGTTATAAGACAGTTATTTTTTTCCATCAATTTTTCCTCAGAATCATCAAATTAAAGGACTTAGTGACCATAAAAAATGTCTTGGTATTTTTCTACTAAATCTGATTTAAGTTTCATTTCTGACTTTTTTCATTCACATCAATATGAGCAAAGCAAGATAGTTTGAAGTACAAGACATGGTTTATCTCTATTATTTTGTACACACTGATACAAGAAAAGCAATATATTCACACATGAGCATCTGCATGTGTTTTTTTTTGCAAGAAAGGGGTAGACAGTCATAGCCAAAGTATAGTAAGCAGTCTGAAACTAAAGCTAATATTTACTAGGTGTTTTGAAAAGAATCTTGTGACATATTTCAGCCTCAATTGCATAATTTAACTTTTTTGAATATATATATATATATATATATATATATATATATATATATATATATATATATATATATATATATATATATATATATATATATATATATATATATATATATGACACTACTGAGATAGAAATTTTCAGCCACATTGGGTTGATTGTTAACCCTGGTTTGAATATTTTTACTCAAAGAAAAGATGTTTTGCAATTACTGCAAATGATATCTAAAAATGGCACAGGTAGGAAATTCACCCAGATGAACATTTCTGCAAATGGACCTGAGCTTGAGGACTTTTTCCCAGACTCAGCTATCAAGTGCTGGCTTAATGCTGGTGCAGGTGACAGACATATACATGGGCTTATTTTCAAATCCATCAGCTAAAACATATATACATGAACCTGAAGAAGCCAAATGTATAGCAACCAGTTTTTGAAAAATTAAATTCTGTTAAGAAATAATTATGTTGTATATTATTTTGTTGGTTTTTTTATGGATTAAGTACATACATTTCATTCAGCAAGTGATTATCATTTTGGGACCAGTGAATAGCAATTATGGGACTAGTGAAGAGAAAAATGGGACTAGCTAATTTTCTGAAAACACTTGTCCTGGACTATTGTTTAAACAAATTTTGCTCAGCCCTGATATGTATGTATGTATGTATGTATGTATGTATGTATGTATGTATGTATGTATGTATGTATGTATGTATGTATGTATGTATGTATGTATGTATGTATGTATGTATGTATGTATGTATGTATGTATGTATGTATGTATGTATGTATGTATGTATGTATGTATGTATGTATGTATGTATGTATGTATGTATGTATGTATGTATGTATGTATGTATGTATGTATGTATGTATGTATGTATGTATGTATGTATGTATGTATGTATGTATGTATGTATGTATGTATGTATGTATGTATGTATGTATGTATGTATGTATGTATGTATGTATGTATGTATGTATGTATGTATGTATGTATGTATGTATGTATGTATGTATGTATGTGCAGCATGATTTGGAGAGGGGGAGATGAGACACACACCCTGATCTTAGGCTGTGAATGTCTGTGTCTTTTTAGACATATTTCACAGTGTAGCTGACATAGTTCACAACAGCATAACAGTTTTGCACAAGCATTACATAGTCTACAATCCAATGTTGTTCTGTGTGCAGAATAAGGTAAATTCACAATGTGCCCTAGTGAGGAACAGTATGTACATATATATACTAGTAGTTACAAATTCTACTTTCATATATGTTTGCCTGGTCACACCTGTCACTCTACATATATGCACAACAGATCTTTATCCACAACCCCCTTGGTTTAGTGTCCAGATATACAATAAAGTAATAGATCTCCCTAGACAACTATATGTAATGGATACCTAGACCCAGTATGACAACCAATGGCTACAAGGAAGGTGATCAAATTGCCTTTTGTTTTGTTTTTTTCTACAGAAGACAAACACTTGACCCTAACATAGTCAAATTAGAGCAAACCACAAGTAGTTCCAATTCAAGTCAACATCAACTGATAGGTTCAAGTTCAGCTTCTTTCCAGGTGCATAGGGACTTAGAAGAAATTAACATTAATAATGGCATAAGCTCCTAATTTCCTATCTCACAAGCACAAGCTATCCAAAATCACACTGTAAGGAAGTAGTCAGCTATTAAGTAAGACTTATGCAGGTACATCTATCCCATGAGTGCCAGAGTATCAGGATTGGTCTGAGTATGAAAGGAGGAAAAAATAGACTGACACTCTTTACTTACTCTTCTGTTGGTGGTACTGCTACCTTCATATATTCTTGACCATTAACCATCTGTTGCTTAATAGTTAAGTGTGACTGTGTCAATGTATTTAAAGTACAAATGAAAAAAATGTATTCTAACTACATACAATTAAGATATACATATGTACTGATATTCCTAATTACTGAACCAATAATAACATTCATGTGTATGGCATCACTGTCAGTTAGCTTTACAGATCTTTAAACATTTTGACATGCTCCTGTAAACTTTCTTTATTTTACCTCCTGAAAACTATATTACCTCCTGTAAACTCTATATTACCTCCAACTAACTCTCCTTATATTGCCTCATGTAAACTCTTATAACTCTCTTTATATTAAGTCTATTTATATTACCTTCTGCATTAAATTTGCATGATAAAAATAATTCATAATGAAAATTGTTTTGAGCTTAATAAGGACTTTTCTTTTTACGGATTTCATTTTTATATTATCTCAACATGTTAAAAAGAGAACCTGATTTACTCATGATTTAAATACTGCATTATGCATTTATGTAAGACATCTTCTTGTCAAAGACCAAATTATTAACACTTATAACTATTTCAATTGTTAAATAAGAGGACTGTATAAAATTATTAATATGCTGACAATAATGTGGTTTCCCAATTTAACACACCTCACCCAATTTGCACAAGCATACAGCTTCATTCATCAAGATGTAACCTTGTCCTATCCTGTTAACATTAATCTACAAATTTATGTTTTCAACTGGGGTTTTTTAATAATATTAAATGTTGTACAACAATCAATATTTTTACTTAAATGACCATTTTAGTCTCAGGCTTGGCTAATATGGGTAAATGAGAAAGCCTGCTAATAGCATCTTGTGGGTGGAACAAATGGGCAAGAATTTGTATCATGGTGTCAGAATTTGTATCATGATGACACCATTATAATCACCCAACACAACTCCCTGACTTTTTTGTCTGAAAATGGAAATAATAAAAAAAGGCATCCAGGGGGTATTTCTTATCACAAATATGGCGTGCATACACATGTTAGTTTTAAGCATCTTGTTAAATGGTATGAAATGTATCTTACCAGTCTCTTGATGCTAAACCTTTTAGTGAGTCGCCTTCTAGGTCGTGGCATAGGTACATCTTCTTTACCCTGCTCAATATTATTGGCTTGTAGCCTTGCTGGAACAGTATCTGCTCCAGTCTGAGTCAAAGAGTGAGGTAAAGCATTCTGGTGCTCTTTGCTTGGAGTAACCATTGCTTGTGCTAATGTCATTGACAATTTATCAGATTTTGGTTCACAAGGAATAGTTGTTCCCCAACTTTGAGTGACTGGAGTTGAATTGATGTCAATTGTTAGTTCGTTTGATTCAATTTTCTCAGATTTGTGCTCAACTGACTCATGCCTCAATGTGCAATTCGCTCTTACTGGAACAGAATCAGAATCACTTGGCTGAACCCCTAACAACATGTTTGAAGTTTTTGACTTGTTTTGACTTGATAATTGTCTCATTCCTCTACCAATATCAGAATACACCCTTTGATCATTCATCAATATATCTTGAATATTTGGTGTACTCATACTGCTTGCAGATAAACTTGATGCTCTAGATGCATTGACATCTGAAGCTGCAAGCTTCGAAACACCAGAAAGTGAAATCCCAGATCCACGAAGTCCAACAGTATGTGCTGGAGTTAGATTCATAGGAGATGGATTCAATCTCGAAGTCATTGTGGGGTTTCCACCCAAGGCTTGCTTTGAGGGACACAATCTTGGTAGAGGAGACTTATAACGATCACTCATTTTTTAAAATTGGTCTCCAAAAAATTCCAATCAATAAACTTCAATACTGGACAGTCAGGAAACTCAGTGTCTCTACTTTTAACATTTACTTTTCTTCAAAACATACAGAAATGTAATGTAACAACTCGTACAAGAAAACCCTTATCCATTCTCCAACCTTGCATATATCATGACCATAATTACATTTCTCATACCATGTAGAACTTGAAATGATCTGTTCATTTGTGTCCAGAGAAAATCCAGTTGACCTTTTAACACACCTACTATGTTTCTTTACATTGTACACTTTTGTATGATTTTTCTGCCATCCTCTGTACACTTTTTTATGACTTTTCTGCCATCCACTGTACACTTTTGTATGACTTTTCTGCCATCCACTGTACACTTTTGTATGATTTTTCTGCCATCCACTATACACTTTTGTATGATTTTTCTGTTAAATAAGCATGTTTGCACACAACACTTCAATTAACAGTGAATATGATAAGCATCATTCCACAATCTACATTAGGATAAATAAGACTTGTTTAACAGAGGCTGAAAACAAGCATGGGACTGCCTGAACCATAAGACATCCTTAACTTGAAATGTGATCAATGTGGATAAAAGACACCTAACTTTATCAATACAACCCAATTCCATCACAGCTTGAAATCTTCCAGGTCCACTAATCTTCAAAACAAACTAAGTTTATCTGGTTGGGTTATGATAATAAAATATTTGTAGTCATTCCAGCCATATGGTACAGTGTTATCTCCTCAAATGGCTCAAAGGAAAAAGCCTACATTACTTTCCTATACGACAGTGTCAGCCATGCACAACTTGATAACTCCTGTATGTGGGATGCAAGAATCATCATTAACACCAGTAAAGGACTGGACAAGCTCCAATCATGCATGGCAGTATATTACACAAGCAGACTGACAGCTCCCCTTCCTTTCATTCCTACCTATCACTTGACTCTGCTTGGTCTGTCATACCTGACTGACCAAACCTGACAATTGTAACCTCATTATTACCTGTTCTGGAATAAAGTTGTTACACTTCACAAGACACATGATAATGGATGCTTTATTCTGTATTCATGTAGACTATAAAAAATGGGGACATGATGTGATAATAAAGACAAAACATAATTAGAGCAATTTACATAGTAAGTATATCAAAGTAACACTTGTCATTATTATAAATCTTTTTAGGGTGGCTAACTGCAAATCGTAACAAGAACTATGGAATTATATGCATACATTTAGTGTCAGATCATCTATGCCTGCTATTTTCCAGCTGTAAATATGGATATGATAAATTATAAAGATTTAAAATTATCAAACTTTTTTTTACATCTTTTTAATTGTATTTCCTTAGATAGTCAAACTTGAAACTGAAGAGCAACATCCAATGTAAATCAAGCTTAACATTCCAGTAACAAGACTGCTAACACATGAAATGAAACAGAATTTATGGCCAGCAAGTTCAATATTTTTTCAGGTAAACTTTAGAAATGAATTTAAAAAATTAAAAATTCCCTCTTGTACACATTTTTATTACAATTTTCTTTTCTTAAAAAAAAACATTATTGTTCCTAAAAAGATGTACCTTTATAACTGATTATACAGACTTGCTGTGAATGCCTTTTTTATTTCATTTAAGTGGGTTACATAGATAATTAAATTTTTATTTTTATCCATCCTTTCACTCCTGGCTTGACTTGCCCTTTCTGCAATAATATATAGAAGTATCCTGTTGTACCATCTGTACACTCTTATAAGTCACAAAAATGGCAAACAACACTGACACTGGTCTACTGTTGCATAAAGCCCAGGTTGATAAGATCTATTTTGTTTGTTCTTCTACTACCTCCAGCTAAACTGTATAGACCCAGATCTGTATTAGGCAAATGAAGATCAGGGTGTATGCAATTTGCATTTTGACTGGACATATGGGCAAATATAGATGGTAATTAAATAAAATTAAATATCCTTGGTGAGAATATCCTTAAAGTTAGTTTATCTTGTACCATATATATTCACTTACAAGCCCAGCTGGAAACTGCACAGATCCAGTTCTGCTGTTGCATAATGCACTGGCAGATCATCTTTGTGCAGTTTGTGAGAAGCAATCTGTAGAACAAACAATATATACCTTGGTCTAAATTATGCTATTGAAAATCAGGATCTTTGTTGTGTGTAACTTCACAGCAGAGAATGTAGTCATGCCAAAAATGTTGCTGTAAGCTAATTAGAAAGGAAGTGACAGGTATAAATCTAACTTAGAAGTATGCTTTTCTGGGCAAGATGGATAAGAGAATTTATATGTCATGCCAAAATTGTTAAGTCATTTGAAAGAAAAGTGATGGGCATAAATGTAACGTAGAAATATAGCATTCATGACAACATGAACAAGAAAATGACATTTTCAGGAAAAGTTTTTCTTTATGTGCAATAATTTGCACCACTCTTTTTTTTCTAGGGGCCAGCATACAATGTTTAGCAACTAGATGCTGAACAGATGAACTGGTGATTTTTTTTTAAATGTACACATTATTACTAAAACCTTGTACTCTGAAAAATTCAAAGGAAGTCTGGAATTCAGAGGGTTTAACATGGAACCCGGTCCAATTCAATCTGCTGATTCAGTTAAGATCTTTCAAAAAATAACACCTAAATATTAATGAACAAGAAAAGTATTATTTTTAGTATCATATTTATTAGTATTATTAAAAAAGTAGTAGTTATTAGTTATTCATAAAAGTATATACAAGTGTCCTGTATATAAAAATCCAGTATATGAATATCTCTATTCATAAAGTTATATACAAGTGTCCTGTATATAAAAATCCAGTATATGAACATCTCTATTCATAAAGTTATATACAAGTGTCCTGTATATAAAAATCCAGTATAGGAATATCTCTGCTCTCCTCCCTAATGCTACTTGACTATGCCACATTTTTGCAGAATAGCCTAAAGGTATATTTAAGCAGAAGTGACCATTAACTGCTATGTATACACAAAGATATTGCTTCAAGTAATTTTGTGGGTATTAAATGTTTAATGTAGGTTAACAATATTTCAGTCCTAACTGTATTCCTGAGGTCAAGCACTGAGGGATCATGCAGAAGACCAGCAGCATGAAGTCCCACCTGGTCACATTATCCTGACACTAACCTCCTAATGCTGAGCACCAAGCAAGCCAGCTGCTAGTACCATTTTTATTTGTAATTGGTATTACTCCACTGGTGTTTGAAACCTGTACCTCCTTCCTGACTAGACTAGAAGTGTATGTGTGGTATTTATTGGTCAAGGTTTGGAAATAGCTGAGATGTAGACAGACTGTGATGTTATGACTCTATGGTCTTAAAGTAACATAAAAAAGCCAATCCAACAGGTTTTGTAAAATTCAGCAAACAATCTATTTCCTTTCAATACAAAGTGAAAATTTCAAAAACACTTGCAGTATTGTGAATTAAATCCTAAATAATCCTACATGTTGTTATCAAAAGCCCAAAAGTATAGAATAAACTGAATTTTAATAATCTGCTGATGTAAGTCTTGAATCTGCTGATGTACAAATAGTCTTGAATCTGCTGATGTACAAATAGTCTTGAATCTGCTGATGTACAAATAGTCTTGAATTAGCTGATGTATGAATAGTCCTGACTCTGTTTACAATAATCATTTTGGTCCAAAAGTGAAACAACTCTGTAATTCCAATCAATAATAATTTAAAGACCCAATGGTATCATAAATTTCACCATTCTTCCAATCTAATTCTAGTTCCAAAGGAAGAAAATGATTTGTTAAAAAAGATATGATATAAACAGTTTATTGAAATTAATTTCACTGTAATTATGCATTTTAATGCCATTTTTTTAAACAAATGACTGGCTCTATTTGGCAGCCAATATATATATATATATGTACCTGGGAGAGGAAGAACCCACAAAAGCCCTGGAAAGGGTCACTAACCCACAGGAACCTACTGGCAAGCTTCTACATGTACCCACACTGACTGAACCCAATACTCTAACCCACACATAGGTGAGAGAGTAGTAAGCCATAGTAGTGCTTTATGCCACTCTGCCATTCAGGGGCCCCCAATCCTTTCAAATAATCAAGATGTTAGATTTAAACAACATTCAAACATTCAAATATATTTGAGAGTATTTGATGGAAATTTATCAAAATAATGCAAAATCGTTTCAAGTTGGTTTCATTTATAGGCCACCTTCCTCCAAAGGTGATGAAGTCTCTCATCGTTGCACTCAGAGGTCACATCTCATTGGCAATGAAGATAGTAATTTAACGTTGAAAGCAATTTTACATTTAAAGAAATTTGTATTGTCTTTTTATTTGAGTACATGTTAGTACCATTTTCCTTCTTTTGTAACCAAGTCATTGATTTCTTTTCATTTTAAATTCTGTTGATAAACTGATTAAATTTTATATTTGTTCATTGAAAGGTGGCTCGTTTTGTTATTTCTTCAATATACTTGTTCAGTGATCTGCATTCTTCTTTCTATTTATCCACACTGGGTAAACTAAACCTTGGAGTTCATTCCCTAGCAATGAATGTAGTGAAAGAGGTTGGTGTGGTTTGCACACCGCCAATCTGTCACACTCAGTATCATCTATAGATCTCTATGCAGATGGCACAACATTGTCAGACATCCAAAACATAAAGCAAAAACTCGAAATTTCTTTACAGAATGCCCTAAACAACTGGACAACTGGTGCACATGCATGGTGGTTAATACTGGTAAAACTACTAAAATATTACTTATCTTACCAGCACAAAAGAACAAAACTTGATAGTGATAAACTATGTCTGACATGGAAGGATAAAAGGTTGCAAATGGTCTGTCAGGATAGTCTACTTGGTGTTTAGGTAGATAATAACCTTCATGGACTGAACATATCAAACATATAAATAAAAAAGACAATTCAAGTTTATGGCTTCTCAGTAAGATAAGACACTTTCTCCCAAAAAAGCACAGAAAACTATTTTGTAACAGTTACATACAACCCTATTGAGACTACTGTAATACAGTATGGGGTAATTCAAATGACAAAATCTTAGCAAAGCTGGCACATCTCCAAAAAAGAGCTTTTGAGTTAATATCAATCCAGAAAGCAAGCAAGGAAAATTTAGCTGGTAAGTTAAAATTACTACCTTTTAAAGACCAAATCTGTTTAAGAAAACCACATTAATGTACAGGATAGCCAATAATAGTGCTCTGGAATATTTAAAATCACTATTCAAGTATAGGCTACCTGGAAATACTACCCACCTACGATCAATGTCTACCAAACATTACAAAATTCCCAAACCAAATAAGGAATTAATTAAAAAAAAAGTTTCCAATACTCTGGAACTTTGCTCTGGAATAGTATTCCAGTTGAGATTAGAAATGCCCACTCTATTTCCTTTTTTTCAAAACCAGTATATACAATGGCTTCAGAGATGCAGCAAAAATATATAAATTCCTTTGAATGAGGGCCTCAAGGTAGATTAGTTCTTTGCTAATTGAGTTACCCTCTTTAAATAAGGTCATAATAATAATAATAATAATAAAGTCTCAACTAGGCCGTGGTGTACATTCTGATTTAGTTGAATTAGTACATTACAATAGAAACCAAATTCAGTAGAGCTTAAAAAAAACTGTAGACTTTTCAAAAGATTTCTTTGTAATCAAAAGGACAAATCCTGCTGAATCTTGATGTGTCTTTACCACAAAATGGCAAACCTGGATCTTTAATGACAAGTCTTTCCCACTGAATGCTGACTGGCAAACCTGGAACTATAATTGCCTTTGCACTATTGAAATTATGGAAACTACTAGTCCAACATGAATCTGCTTAGACAAGTAGAAACCACTAATTTCAAGACCAACAAATAACTTTTTAATTCTGTGAAACCAGATAATGTACAAAAGCTTACTGCATTCCTGCCAAATAAACATGTAACAAAATGATGGCAGCTCAATAATTCTGACTTGGTATTCATGGTTGAAAAAGACATAATTAGTCCAGCTCACATGACATTTGTCTTAATTTTTTAATAATGATGACAATATATTGAAAATCTATCCTATGAACATAATTTTATGAAGGAAAACAAAATGATGTTGCTGACATTTTAATGGCACTTTGAACATACTACCAGCTATGTCATGCCCAGAAAAAGGGTGCCTAATGACATACTGTTTGAGCTGAACCAGGCTGGCATGGGTAGTTACTGAACCCATGACCTTTGGTTTAGGAGTCCAGTGCTGTACCAACTGAGCTGCAATGACTTACTCAAATACTTAGCTGCTACTGCAAAAGGGCCATATCCAACAGCATTGTTTCTGTCTTTCAAATCTCACAGCAATGTCTACATCTGTCATATCCCATAGCAATGTCTGTCATATCTGACAACAGTCATATCTGACACTACTGTCTCCTGTCATATCCCACAACATAGTCTCCAGCTGTTGTATAACACAGCGTGTCTCTTGTCTCTTCCCACAGCATTATCTTTCTTTCAAATCCAACAGCAATGCCTCAGTCTCTCACATCCCATGGAATTGTCTCCTGTCATATCCCTGAGCACTTTATTATTCCACAGTATTACCTGTCATATGCCACAGCATTGTCTCAGTCTGTCATATCCCACAGAACTCAGTCTCAACCTGCTCAGATTCCAATGAATTGACTTGGTCTTCCCATACAAAGTCATTTAACCAAGCATGTTAAATCCCTCTACATTCTTTCAACCTGCCCAAATTACAAAAATAGATTAAAGTCATTCTTTTATTAGTGTATCAACTTGATTCATTCATTTCATTCAATTCTGATTACACTAGTAAGGTAAAGTCTATCTTTTAGTGATTACTATTATCTTTTATTTCTGATGAACTACCAAACTTTACCTTGGTAATACTGAAGTTGCAGCTGTCAAATATTACATGTCTGCTTCATGAGAAGTTGATTTGTTATATCAGTTTAAATTGGCTAATTTTGGCTACTTCATACTGAGGGCTAAGTTCCCAACCAACCCAGGCTGGCCTGGGTGGGTATCAAACCCACAATCCTTGAATTATAAATACAACACTCCACCAACTGAGCACCTGCAGCTGAAACATGTCATATCAGAACAAGCTGTAGAAAAATTTTCCCTAAACTTCAATAGGCAATGGTCATCTTTTAATAATGACTATTAGTCACTACTACCTACATGTCTGGGACAGTGTAATGGTCATCTTATAATAATGACTATTAGTCACTACTACCTATATGTCTGGGACAGTGTAATGGTCATCTTATAATAATGACTATTAGCCACAAATATATACAGGTCTGGGTCAGTGTAAAATTACAGTGAAACAAGTACTCACTATGATATCACCCTAGCTATAAACCATTTTTAGTAAGATCCTTACTAATATTGATGTATTAGAAAAAAGGAGGCAAAGTTTGGATGCACATCATTCACTACAGGGTAATTAGAATCTGACAGAAATCAAGGTACCACAATTCACACTAATGCCTACTAAAACAAGATTTTCTTAATATTTTCATATAATTTATATGCATATTAAATATATGTTCTTAATATTTTCATTTCATTCTATGCTTTTTTTTAGATTTTTATTTCATTATATGTTTTTCTTAGACATGTCTTACTGATGAATATAATGTACTAACAATCATGAACTCATTCATACTGTTTCTATGGATGCTTA
This sequence comes from Potamilus streckersoni, assembly GCA_016746295.1. Classification (NCBI taxonomy): domain Eukaryota; kingdom Metazoa; phylum Mollusca; class Bivalvia; order Unionida; family Unionidae; genus Potamilus; species Potamilus streckersoni. Next base: position 310,835 of record JAEAOA010001473.1, read on the forward strand.
CCAATAAGATCACTAACAGACAATATTCTGCTCATTTTACCTGGTCATGGGCAACCTGGCAGTTTCTCCTATAATTGACCACCACCAAAACTGACCATTTTGAAAAAGGGACACTAAAGCAAAACCAGCTTAAACATTACAAATAGAAATACTAAGGAAAAACTTCATTTGCATTCCCTTGATGTATGTATGTTTTGTAACACCTAGAGATTCAATCAGGCTCAGCACTAAGATGTGTGGGGCCCAAGCCTGCATGCAGGGCCCAATGCAGCAGGTGATGAACATGGGGGGCACCCAAGCAATAAAACTGCATTGAGAAGAAGCACCGTGTCCAATGCAATAATTGCTTTGTTCACCTTGCTGTAAGGCCAGGCCCATATTCAATGAATTTATTTCAGCTTCCCAATGCCATAAAAATTCAATGGTAAATTGGCTACCTTACCACAAATATGGCCACTTATGATATCATTCAAAATAACAATTTCTGTAATGGAAAAATTTAGCTGCTTTTTTATATATTATTATGAGTTAATAATGAGGAAAATGTGCCATATATCTTATTTTCAGTAAATATGGCATGAAGACAACCATCATGATTATTATTATTATTATTATTATTATTATTATTATTATTATTATTATTATTATTTAGGCAGCTTGGTAGGGTATAGATCCCACACCCATGTACACACTAATTAATATTCATTGAAATTACTTTAATTTTTCAACTTCTCACTGTCATTTATACTCAGAGCAGAGACATGACCAGAGAACATCATGCTTGCTTCATTGAGGAAAGGGTGGAGACTGCAAGCAGAAAACAAATCCTCCCATGTGCAGCCAACCACTAACCAAGAATATCAGCATAGCAGCTAGCAGGGGACATGGACAGCATGCTGTGGATTAAGCCAACCAACTACCTCATAATTATCTAGGAGAGGTTATTTGCTACCAAGGTCTGAATATTAAGAATAAGAGGTAAGTGCTATGTGACCAATTTTCAAATAGGAATACCACCAATCTGAACAGGGAAGCCACTTTGACTGGTAATGCAAAGTTATGAAGGAGGCAACTACCAAGACATCTGGGTGGAAAACTAAGTAGTAACAATTGGCCTGTATGATAGCTATAATAAGGGACAGCAAGAATTCTTGTGGTGGATGGAAGGCAGCCACTGAGAAACTGGAATAGAGAACCTTAAATGTTACCCAGATGAAAATGGCTGATGACTGGAAGATCCTAACCAGTCATTCAGGTATGAAAATGCCCCATTTATGACCAAGAATGCCTGTCAGCAGGCATTGTTCTATACATTAAGGAAGATGTAAGGAGATTTGGAGTCACATTAAATTGAGAGTATCTGGGTGGAAAGTTTTGAAAATAATGCAAAATCATGCCCAGCAGGTTTTATTTACAGGCCACCTTCCTCCAAAGAAATTGTTTTGAAACAAATCAAAAATGTTCTTGAACAGGATAAATAAACATATCTACTTGGCAATATAAATAAGGACCTTCTCAATATTCACATAAGACTGGATGGAATTTATTGAATCATTAGACTTAGTCTAGCTGGTAAATGAGCCCACAAGGATAACATAAATGTCCAGCACTCTTATTGATCACATTTATACCAACCTACCAGACAATGTGGCTTGTGTTAATGTATTGAATGTTGGTCTTGGTGACTGACCACTATCCTACTTTTTTCACAAGAAAGTGTAAATGCAAGAAAAATAAGAAAAGTACACAAAACTATCACTCAAAGATCATTCAAAAATTTTAATGAAGAACAATTTCTTAATGACCTATATAAAGTTCCATGGAATATGATAAAAAAATTTGGATGATATAGAATAAGCTCTGAGGGTGTGAACTTACTTTACGGACATAGTCTCTAAGCATGAACCACTGAAAGTACATGGAGTAAAGAATGAAATTCAACCTAATTGGCTTACTACTGTATCCTACATGCTCTGAACACAAGAGACCAATTTAAGGCTATGGGAAACCATGCATAATATAAAGTATGGAGAAATAAAATAACAAGTATAATTAAAGAAAGTTAAAAAAATCATATTAACATACATTCCTTGAAAAGAAAAAAAAAAACAACAACACAACCCCAAATGGAAAGTCTTCAATGAACTCACTGGAGGAACACACAAAGATCAGACATATAAAATTCACTCACTTCTGGCAAATAACACCATAATCACTAATGCAAATTTTTTCAATGATTTTTTCACCAATATTACCACAAAGTTAAAAGATGCAGTGACAGAAAACAACTTTGATGAATTAAAAAACTTCTGCAGACCAAAATCTCTAAGGATGTATGTTTCTCTTTCCCACCAGAATCAAAAAACTTTGTTAAACAAATGTCTCAGTGAACTTAATACTAAGAAAGCTACAGGACTTATCAGATTGGTCCACAACTCATTAAATCTTCTGCCACTGCTATTTTAGATACAATAACATTCATAATTAATTAAGTATTGCAATCTCATCTGTCCTCAAAATATGGAAAACTGCAAAACACTGGCCAATCCAAATACTACCAAACTTGTCAAAAATGATTAAAAAGCATGTCCATGATTAATTCATATCATATTTAGCCAAACACTTTCTGTTTTACCTTAAACAATCAGGCTTTAGACAGAAACATTCATATGAGACTGCTTTGATCTCCTTAACTGATAAATGGCTTCAAGCACTTGACCAAGGTAGAATAATAGGTTCTGTATTTGTAGATTTCAGGAATGCTTTTGACATGGTAGATCATGAAATCCTTTTGAAGAAATTGAAAATCTACCAATGTGATGAAAGCACCATTAGATTGTTTACTTCATACTTAAGTGAGAGAACACATGTTTATATAAATAATGTTCTGTGTGAAGCTGGAACAATTAGATGTGGAGTACCACAATGCTCAATTCTGGGTCCATTACTGTTTATTTTATTTATTAATGACCTACCACTTGTACTAAAGGACTCAGTATCATCTACAGATCTCTATGCAGATGACACAAACATTGTCAGTCATCCAAAACACAAAGCATGAACTCAAAATTTCTTTACAGAATGCCCTAAACAAACTGGACAACTGGTGCATATGCAATGGCATGGTGGTAAATGCTGGTAAAACTAAAATATTACTTATCTCAACACATTAATAAAGGAAAAATCTTGATAGTGATGAACTATGACATGAAAGGATAAAAAGTTTTAAAGTCTTTTATTATAGACTACTTGGTGTATTGGTAGATAAAAACCTATCATGGACTGAATATATCAAACATATCAATAAAAAAGTGAATTCAAGTTTATGGCTTCTCAGTAGGATAAGACATTTTCTCCCTGAATGGTACAGAAAACTATTTTATAACAGTTACATAAAACCCTATTTAGTTTTCTGTAATATAGGTTGGGGTAATTCAAATGATAAAAATAAAGCAAAGCTGGCACATCTTCAAAAAAGAGCATTTGGGCTAATACCATCCAGTAGGAAAGCAAGGAAATTTAGCTGGTAAGTTAAAAATCTTACCTGTTAAAGACAGAATCTGTTTGAGAAAAGCCAAATTAATGTACAGGATATCAAATAATAGTGTTTCTGAATATTTACACTCACTAATCCATTATAGGTGACCTGGCAATACTCCCCACCTGTGATCCATGTCTACAAAACAGTACAAAATTCCCAAACCAAAAAAGGAATTATTTTTAAAAATGTTTCCAATACTTTTCTCTGCTACACTATTCCAGTTGAGATTAGAAATTCATACTATATTTCCTTCTTCCAAACCCAATATATCCAGTGGCTTCAGAAATATAGATAAAATAAATAAAATCCTTTTTATGAAGGCATCAAGGTTAAGATTAATTCTTGACTAATTGTGTTAGCCTCTTTAAATAAAGTTATTATCATTATTATTATTATTATTATTATTATTATTATTATTATTATTATTATTATTATTATTATTATTATTGTTGTTTTTGTTGTTGTTGTTATTATTGTTATTATTATTATGTAATGCAATGTGGTATTCTTTTGGGTATTGAAAACCTCTTTTATAATTTTTCTATTGTAAATTCCTTTGAGCCTTTAGTTACCACCATCCACATTATACATGTATACTGATGCATGATACAAAAGATACATTGCTGATGGGTTTTATTTTGGAAATTAGAAGTACAATTTGTACACAAAAATCCAATTATATGAATGAATCATTTAATTAAATTTATTGATTTATTTGATATGGATAAATGCTTAGGTGGCTTACACATTACTGGCATTTTATTAATAGTTTATTGGAATTAACTCCACTAAATTTGATTAATAAAAGTACAAACTGGCATTTCAAGTACTCTCTTGCACTTATGCCTCCAGCCGGCCTCTCACCTCCCTACCTCTCTCTGACATTTGTGCTTATGACAGAATGTGGAACTGTTTCTACCCATCTATCAGGTGCCCCAAGGTGCATGTGATCATAGCATGGGGTGGCAGTATGAATGGGTGTTTCCCAATAAGGGTCTGGACAGCAGACTATGGACACAAGTGGGTCTATTGCCACTCATGTGAGCCATACATACAGGTTGTTTGGGACTTAATTGTCCCAGGACCTGTTTGGCTAAATGAATCAGCACTCCTTGATTGCATAAGCATGTGGGGTGTGTGGTTCTCTTTCCTTCTCCCATGAGTAACTAAATGGTAAAGTCTCATTAGAGTACACTCCATTAGAGCTTATCCCACTAGAGGCCAAAAATATTTTAGTCCCATTAGAGCTAGTGGCTTATGTTTATTTGGTTAAGACAGGTTTCTGTCTTTGTTGTAAAAACATGTGTTACTTTCAAAAAACACAGCAAAACATTTAATTAGACATTGCTTTTGACAGCTCCGGGAGTAAACCCCCAAAATGTAACACCTGTATACCTTTGAAAAACTAGCTAATTCAAAACATGTCAAATAGGGACACCCATGGAAATTTGTAAAAAGAATATTAATATAATAGAAACAATATATGACTAAGTATTCAAAGTGATGTCGATTAAATCATGTTTAACTTCATTTTTTTTCTCCTGGCCCTAGTGTGAATGCCTCTAGTGTGACCATATCAATTAAACAGCCTGCTGTGCAGGTCTAAACCAGTTGCACATGCCCTCCTGGACAAAGGTGACTTTAATTTAATTATCAATCAATCAACTTCTCTCTGCAATCTTGGTGTAGATTCTAGCATTTCCATTACCCAATGGAACAATATTCATCTTTTGGTTTTTGACCCTAGACATATTCATGTGTAACCATCAATCATACAGTGTATTAAGTAGCCTCCTTATCATCTCAATGGCTAAGGCTTACATTAATACATGAATAAATTTTAAGAAGGATCTATTTTCAGCCAGTCAAGTAATCTCTAAAGGGGGGGGAGATTGAGTCCAAGAAACATTTTGTCATAAATTTGGCACGAAAGCACACATCATACCAAAACTAAGTAAATTAACTATAATGAATTATAGTTACTCAACTTCATAAAAAAAATTATGTCATTTCTCTATGCTTCACATGTTTATATTTGTCTATCCAAGCTGTTGAACACGTAAACATATCTATTTTGAATGGCCATACATCAAGGAGATTAGTATAACAACAATTTTTTTCTCACAAGTTCAAAAACTCTGAAGAGGATGGAATTTTTCTTTCCAACCATTACATTTGCATTTTCACTACTAAACCCTACTAGGTTCTGTTTGTTTGTTAAGACTTCTTCAAGACAGTTGAAAAGGTTTTCACCAGTTCCAATATTGCAAATGGGCATAGCCTGGAATTTGGTTGTCACTCTATGAATGCTACAAACTTTTCATCATCACTGTCATTAGACTCATCCATCATCACTGAGAAAGGGTTTTCTTTGCATAGTAAAATTACTTGATTGTCATACATTGGACCCAGTGCATTGTTAACAATGTTTGTTATATTAGTTATTTTGCAGTGAAATTTCTGAGCAATTTGCTAGTCAAGAAACATAACTTTACACAGCTCACTAAAATGATTAGCAATAAAAAATGGTAAATTATGCTCTGCCATAAAGTTAACAAACAAAACCTCTGCTTTAGTGGTACTGTCTACTAAAGTTGGTACACACATTTGCGTTACTTTAGGCACATTATCTGACTTTAGGCACATTATCTGACGATTTCTCATTTGCAATGTGCTGCATACTTTTCAAGTGCCTTGTGAGATAATTTTTCACCACTAGAAATGTTTGAATGTGTTGCAAGCCATGTAGTCTGAGTTTCCTCTGACCCTTGCCACCCCATTTTTGATATTTAGACATTATGTTGGGGTGTATGGTCAGAGTCCATTTCCTATAGAAAAGTTGGAATTCGCCGACACCATTTTGTGTGGGCATAGTGTATCTGCTTACTGTAAAGGTCTAGCAAACTTTAATGACTTTTCATCAAGGAATACCTGCATGAAATCGATAGGAATATGTTCTCAGATATAGGGAGTATAGCATTTGTTATATCTTTAATCTGCTGACAGACTAGCTGAAATTTGGCATAAAACTCAAAATTTGTATTCTAAGTCACATGACTACACAAATTTCACAACCTACATGTCAATGACATCAGAGGTCAAATGGTCATAGGAACAAAAGTACTTCAGAATATAATTCTCAATGGGGACACATCCGAGATTTATTTCTCTGTTGTTTTAGCTGTAAATAAATATGCTTGGCAGTTTTTTTCTCATATCTGGGAAATCTTGTCAGCCAATTGGTAGATCAAAAGATGGGGTCAAAAATCAAAAGATAACTGGACAAATCAGGAGACTTGGCATGCATGAATGGCATATTTTCCTTTGAATCTGCATTCATTTCAACATGCTACCAAAATTATTATATTTGTAAAGAGTTCAAGAACTGCTTTATACTTTTCAAGTTGCTTGCAAAATGTTATACGCAACACATTACTCAATACTGAAATAATGAAGAGTATTGTGTATGAACAATCACTACATCAGTACATATCATGAGTCATCATTTGTTTGTTTGTTAGGTCAATAACAACTTGGCTGACGGAATCCAAAAACAATCATTAACAGTCTAATAAATGTTATTTTCAGGAGTGTTTGTTGGCAAATTGGTCAATCAACAGATATATATAATAATATTATGTGTGGGTTTCGGCAGTTAAAACACATTTTCTGTGTAGCAAGAAAGGAATTTATCACTATTCAGCTCTTCTTGAAACTGAACTTTGTATGAAAAATTCATGGATCTTACTCTGGTGGGAATTAAGATGTATATATCATCATCATTAATGTTTAACACACAGCTGTCCAAAATGTGAAGGCACTCACCTGTACAGATTACTGACCTCTGTCCACATGAGTTTAAGTCTCAGGCTCAGCAAATAAGGGTATGTTAGAAAGGCTGCCATTAGCTTTTCATGGGTCATGTTTATTCCTGGGGTTTGCCCAGGTGCTTCCTCCATCAAAAATACTGGATGCCAGGTATAGTCTCTTATGTGCTGCAAAATGGCATTATACCCATAACAATGGCATTATACCCATAACAATGGCATTATACCCATAACAACAGCATTATTCTTACAACAGCAGCAGCAACAACTACAATTTAACATACAAGTCATACTTATAAAACATGATAAATTGTTTGACAATCTTTTTTAAAATTTTGATTTATGCTAAAGAGAGCTGCTGAAAAATGTCTAATGGTCTTAAGTGATTAACAAACATTGGGCAGTATTTATTGTCCCTGTCTTGTGTAAAAACATACCTGTCAATAATCTGAAGAAGAATGAGGTAAGCAGTCCAAAATGCAGCATGTTTGTGCTCAAAATATGCTGAAGGAAGGGTCAGCAGTCTACATCACTGATGGCTTGCTATCACAAATATGTGCACTTTATTACTATTTATTCAACACACCAATTCTCCCTTCCTTGAGCACCAATTCAAACCATAAAACTGTTATCCTAAGGTAATCAAGTATGCACAATTTCTCAAAACTATCTTGAGACTTCATTTGATGTTTGTCTATTATCTTGGTATCAACCAGAAAAGAATAAATTTCTCAACTGTCACCAACCAGGTAAAATAATTACAAACTTTAAGCAATTTTTAATAAGACATGGTGAAGGATAAAGAGACAGCTGGTCTAATGCATAGATGGACAGAGATTTGCAAAGGTTTCGCAATACATGTATCTTCAGCCAAGACAATAAAGGAGATTAATGTTTCACAATATCCCCACCCACAACACTAAAGGGGATTAAGTCAGGTTTCACAATATCCCCACCCACAACACTAAAATGGGATAAGTAAGGTTTCACAATATCCCCACCCACAACACTAAAGGGTGATAAGTAAGGTTTCACAATATCCCCACCCACAACACTAAAGGAAATTAAGTCAGGTTTCACAATATCCCCACCCACGGCACTAAAGGGGATTAAGAAAGGTTTCACAATATCCCCACCCATGACACAAGGGATTAGGATGTTACAATATCCCCACCCACGACACTAAAGGGGATTAAGAAAGGTTTCACAATATCCCCACCCACAACACTAAATGGGAATTAAGTAAGGTTTCACAATATCCCCACCCATGACACAAGGGACTAGGATATTACAATATCCCCACCCACAACACTAAATGGGAATTAAGTAAGATTTCACAATATCCCCACTCATGACACAAGGGATTAGGATATTACAATATCCCCACCCATGACACTAAAGGGGATTAAGAAAGGTTTCACAATATCCCCACCCACAACACTAAATGGGAATTAAGTAAGGTTTCACAATATCCCCACCCATGACACAAGGGATTAGGATATTACAATATCCCCACCCACAACACTAAATGGGAATTAAGTAAGGTTTAACAATATCCCCACCCATGACACAAGGGATTAGGATATTACAATATCTCCACCCATGACACTAAAGGGGATTAAGAAAGGTTTCACAATATCCCCACCCACAACACTAAAGGGGATAAAGTCAGGTTTCACAATATCCCCACCCACAACACTAAAGGTGATTAAGTAAGGTTTCACAATATCCCCACCCATGACACTAAAGGGATTAGGTAAGGTTTTATAATATCCCCACCCACGACACAAATGGGACATAAGTAAGGTTTCACAATATCCCCACCCATGACACAAAATGGAGCAAGTCAGGTTTCATAATATCCCCACCCATGACAAAAAAAGGGAATTAAGTAAGGTTTCACAATGTCCCCCAACCACCATACAAAGGGGATTAAATCAGGTTTCACAATATCCCCATGCACAACACTAAAGGGGATTAAGTAAGGTTTCACAATATCTCCACCCATGACACAAAATGGAGCAAGTCAGGTTTCATAATATCCCCACCCACAACACTAAAGGGGATTAAGTCAGGTTTCACAATATCCCCACCCACAACACTAAAGGGGATTAAGTCAGGTTTCACAATATCCCCACCCACAACACTAAAGGGGATTAAGTTAGGTTTCACAATATCCAACACCCACTACACTAAAGAAGTGTCATAAGCAAGGCACACTTTGGTCTTGGAAAAAAAAGTTGCACACATTATAGTCAAACATTCTCCTCCATCAAACAAGCTATCTTGGCATCAAGCCAAATATACAATCTTGAGCAAAATATACTATTCTGGTAGACTATCCAAGGTCAAGATTATTGTCATCAAGCAAAACATATTATCCTGGTATCAAGCCAAATATACTATCTTGGCATCAAGCCGAACATACTATCTTGGCATCAAGCCGAACATACTATCTTGGCATCAAGCCGAACATACTATCTTGGCATCAAGCCAAACATACTATCCTAGCATCAAGTCAAACATACTATCCTAGCATCATGCCAAATATACTATCCTGGCATCAATCCAAATATACTATCCTGGCATCAAGCCAAATATACTATCCTGGCATCATGTCAAACATACTATCCAGGCATCAAGCTAAACATACAATTCAGGCATCAAGCTAAACATACAATCCAGGCATCAAGCCAAACATACTATCTTAGCATCAAGCCAAACATACTATCTTGGCATCAAGCCAAGCATACTATCTTGGCATCAAGCCAAACATACTATCTTGGCATCAAGCCAAACATACTATCCTAGCATCAAGTCAAACATACTATCCTAGCATCATGCCAAATATACTATCCTGGCATCAATCCAAATATACTATCCTGGCATCAAGCCAAATATACTATCCTGGCATCAAGTCAAACATACTATCCAGGCATCAAGCTAAACATACAATCCAGGCATCAAGCTAAACATACAATCCAGGCATCAAGCCAAACATACTATCTTAGCATCAAGCCAAACATACTATCTTGGCATCAAGCCAAGCATACTATCTTGGCATCAAGCCAAACATACTATCTTGGCATCAAGCCAAACATACTATCTTGGCATCAAGCCAAATATACTATCCTGGCATCATGTCAAGCATACTATCTTGGCATCAAGCCAAACATACTATCTTGGCATCAAGCCAAATATACTATCTTGGCATCAAGCCAAACATACTATCCTGGCATCAAGCCAAACATACTATCCTGGCATCAAACAAAACATACTATCCAGGCATCAAGTCAAACATACTATCTTGGCATCATGTCAAACATACTATCTTGGCATCAAGCCAAACATAGATCTTGGCATCATGTCAAACATACTATCCTGGCATCATGTCAAACATACTATCATGGCCTCAAGCCAAACATACTATCTTGGCATCAAGCCAAGCATACTATCTTGGCATCAAGCCAAACATACTATCCAGGCATCAAGCCAAACATACTATCTTGGCATCATGTCAAACATACTATCCAGGCATCAAGTCAAACATACTATCCTGGCATCAAGCCAAATATAATATCCTGGCATCAAGCCAAACATACTATCTTGGCATCAAGCCAAACATACTATCTTGGCATCAAGCCAAACATATTATCCTGGCATCAGGTCAAACACACTATCCAGGCATCAAGTCAAATATACTATCCAAGCATCAAGCCAAATATACTATCCTGGCATCAAGCCAAACATACTATCTTGGCATCAAGCCAAACATACTATCCTGGCATCATGTCAAATATACTATACTGAAAAACTATCCCAAGTCATATTTACTATCCTAATTCTAACATAGTTGGTTACATGTATTTAATTTGCATTGTTGTTTGCTTTAAATGTATTATAAATATATATTTATTGGAATTCCACCCAAAAATACCTAGCCAACTTGTTGTTTAGCATGTTTTATGTTATAATTTTAAAAACAACGCTTTTCCAATAAACACTGGCAATAAAAAATTTGAGACTATTTGAGATTTAATTCACATTACTTAGTTTTTCTTTCATAGTCTTCACTTTATATTCAAGGGAAATAAATTTGTTGAATTTTTTAAAATATTTTTGGTTTTCTCTCTTTCCTATTACTTATTTTAAGTCAATTGAGCCATAAAATACAGTTTCGTGTCAAACATACTATCCTGAGTCAAACATACTGTCACAAGTCAATCATAGTCCTGAAAAAAAAAACAGTCATGAGTCAAACATACTTACTGTTAGATACCCTATCCTGAGTTAAACATACTGTAGTCAAACAAGCCATTTCAAGCCAAACATACTGTCCTGAGCCTTGAGTTCAATCTAGGCATACCATATTTGCCTTGTATAGTATTCTAAGCCTTGCATACCATCCAGGCACATTATCCTGAGTCTTGCATATTATCCAGGCATATGATCCTGAGCCTTGTATACTATTCAGACATACTATCCTAAGCCTTGCATACTATCCAGGCATACTATCCTAAGCCTTGCATACTATCCAGGCATACTATCCTAAGCATCGTATACCATCCAGGTGAACTATCCTAAGCCTTGCGTACTAACTATGCATACTATCCTAAGCCTTGCATACTATCCAGGCAAACTATCCTAAGCCTTGCATACTATCCAGGCATACTATCCTAAGCCTTGCATACTATCCAGGCATACTATCCTAAGTCTTGCATACTATCCAGGCATACTATCCTAAGCCTTGCATACTATCCAGGCATACTATCCTAAGCCTTGCATACTATCCAAGCATACTATCCTAAGCCTTGCATACTATCCAGGCATATGATCCTGAGCTTGTCACACAATCCAGGCATACTATCCTTAGCTTTGCATACTATTCAAGCATACTATTCTAAGCCTTACATACTATCCAGCCATATGATCCTGAGCCTTGCATACTATCCAGGCATACTATCCTTAGCCTTGCATACTATCCAGACATATTGTCCATAGTCTTGCATACTATCCAGGCATACTATCCTGAGCCTTGCATACTATCCAGGTATGCTATCCTAAGCCTTGCATATTATCCAGGCATGCTATCCTAAGCCTTGCATACTACCCAGGCATGCTATCCTAAGCCTTGCATACTACCCAGGCATGCTATCCTAAGCCTTGCATACTATCCAGGCATACTATCCTAAGCCTTGCATACTATCCAGGCATACTATCCTAAGCCTTGCATACTATCCAGGCATACTATCCTAAGCCTTGCATACTATCCAGGCATGCTATCCTAAGCCTTGCATACTATCCAGGCATACTATCCTAAGCCTTGCATACTATCCAGGCATACTATCCTAAGCCTTGCATACTACCCAGGCATACTATCCTAAGCCATGCATACTATCCAGGCATGCTATCCTTAGCCTTGCATGCTATCCAAGCATACTATCCTAAGCCTTGCATACTATTCAAGCATGCTATCCTAAGCCTTGCATACTATCCAGGCATGCTATCCTAAGCCTTGCATACTATCTAGGCATACTATCTTGTACAACTAGTTCATGGATAGTTCAATAACTTATGGCAATCTAAACAATTCAGCAATAACATGGACAGTTTATTTAAGCTTAATCAGCAAACATATAAAGACTAAATAATGACAACATGTTTAATTTTACAAAGAAGCCACACTGTATATTGTTAGGACAAGTTCATGATTATCTCTTAATGGTGTTGAATAGTGAATTACCATCAGGTCAAGTAAAGCCTGAAAATGATCAGATTCTATAATTAGTCACTATCACTGGGATGTCTAAATGGAGCAAAACCTGCCATAGAATCTGAGAATTTGAGGATAAAGTTTTGAAGGCTCAGATTAAAATAATGAAAACCTTCAAAGCTGGCAACCCTGAAGAATCTGACCTGAAAAAATCTGGTGCTATAATTTGAGTTTGTTTATTAAAATGGGTTGACACTGTTAGAAGAAAATTTTAAATTGTTGCTTGCAAAATAATGAACAAAGCATAATTTCGTTATTTGTGTGATTGATTTCCTCTAATTTTTTTTATTTTTTGTGATGAATAAAAATCATGTCAGTAAAGGCTTCTATCATTACATATTGTGCAATATACAAAAAGACAATACTTTAGTTGTGTTGGATTGGTTTTCAAATGTCATCTGACTAATGGTAAATAAATGTAATTTTATTTTATATATTTTATGCTTCTTTCTATTCAATAAAATGAAATATTTCATTCAACACAGTTTACATGTGAAATCTTAAAAAGTACTTGAAAAAACGTAAAAAGTTAAAAATTAAAAATTCCCTATTGTAAATATCTCTGTTTCTACAAAAATTTGAAACATAAGGAAAACCTTCAGCATTTCTTGTTTCTTAATTATACTTGAAATAACAATGGAAATTTTATATATGGGAGATACCATTTTTTCATATTTTTCTTTCACAAAGTTTTAGATAGGGCTGAGAATTTGTGTGGGACACCCTATCCCCCTAGTTTTTTTGTGAAAAAGGAAACCTTGTTTAAGTACTGGAGGGGTTAAATGAAACAAAAAGTTCATAAGGTCAAAATCAGATGGTCTTCATGATAAACTGGAAAATTTTATATATTTACAAATGATATGCTGATGCATTTTTAATTTTATGATGACCATAATAAAACCAATGTTACTGTGTAGAATGAATTATGACCATAATACCATAATAAAATCAATGTTACTGTGTAGGACGAATTATGACCATAATACCATAATAAAATCAATGTTACTGTGTAGAATGAATTATGACCATAATACCATAATAAAATCAATGTCACTGTGTAGGACTAATTATGATAATAATATAACCAATGTCACTGGGTAGGACTAATTATGACCATAATAAAACCAATGTCACTGTGTAGGACTAATTAAGACCATAATAAAACCAATGTCATAGTGATATGTCGAATTTTGAAAACTCTTAGAAGCTTTGGTTAAAGGAATTGTATCAAAGTCAACTTAATTAAAGTAGAAAGGGCTAGAGATAGATGATTATTTCCATTTCATCTCTGAACCACAAAAGGGAAAATTCCCTTCTAGCCATGTAACATCATGTAACATGACCGAGTCAGATGCTATGGTACCAGAGAATGACATAAGACTCTTTCTTTCCCAAAATCCACTGGGAAGGGCTGCAGCTGGCTATAGATGATTGTTCAAAGTAATGATTAATTACTGGCATGATTAGTTGTTTAGTTGCCTTGTCAATCCAAAAATTCTATGGAACAGGTTTAGGAAACAGTCTATTCCGTTTGGTTAATATGGATTTATGTAAGAAGTTAAAGGTTTTACCTTAGGAAAATTCTTTAGTCTTTAATCTTTCCCTAGGAAAGTTGAAAGTTAAATGACTCGGGGAAGAGGGGAAGAGGTGTAAGACAGAAGAGCATTATCTCCTTATTTGGCAGTAAAACGAGAGTTTTGTCTCAGCGAAGTAGACATTTGAATTAGTAACAAATACCTTTTGTTATAGAGTAAGGGGCCAGATAGTTGTCTCAGGAGATGGACTATAGTGAGTGGGACTATACATATACGTGAGATTCCTGGAAACAAAACGGCAAAAGGAAACAGCTTTCCTGGATTCACATGAGAAATCCCTGAACAATCACAGGACCAGAACAAATTCTACGCAGAAATCTAAGTCCAGAGACGATTGTTAAGTCAGAGTTCAGTCAGAGTTCGGACAAGAGTCCAAGACAAGCATAGGTGATGAAGTCTCTCATCGTTGCACTCAAAGGTCACATCTCATTGGCAATGAAGATAGTAATTTAACGTTGAAAGTAATTTTACAATTAAAGAAATTTGTATTGTCTTTTTATTTGAGTACATGTTAGTACCATTTTCCTTCTTTTGTAACCAAGTCATTGAATTCTTTTCATTTTAAATTCTGTTGATAAACTGATTAAATTTTATATTTGTTCATTGAAAGGGGGCTCGTTTTGTTATTTCTTCAATATACTTGTTCAGTGATCTGCATTCTTCTTTCTATCTATCCACACTGGGTAAACTACACCACGGAGGTCATTCCCTAGCAAGGAACCGTAGTGAAAGAGGTTGGTGTATTTTGAACAACGCCAATTTGTCACAGTCATTGTGTAGGACTAATTAAGACCACAATAAAACCAATGTCACTGTGTAGGACTAATTAGGACCATAATAAAACCAATGTCACTGTGTAGAACTAAATAAGACCATTATAAAACCAATGTCACTGTGTAGGACTAATTATGACCATAATAAAACCAATGTCACTGTGTAGGACTAATTATCACCATAATAAAACCAATATCACTGTGTAGGACTAATTATGACCAAAATAAAACCAATGTTACTCTGTAGGACTAATTATGACCATAATAAAACCAATGTCACTGTGTAGGACTAATTATGACCATAATAAAACCAATGTCACTGTGTAGGACTAATTATGACCATAATAAAACCAATGTCACTGTGTAGGACTAATTATGACCAAAATAAAACCAATGTTACTCTGTAGGACTAATTATGACCATAATAAAACCAATGTCATTGTGTAGGACTAATTATGACCATAATAAAACCAATGTTGCTTACATGAGGCAAATTTTTCTGTTGATCAATGTATTTAGTTGGACATGTGTATGATTAGATTTATGGTTGACCTGCATGCATTTAAATCACCATAATGCACTAAATGGTAATGCCTGTGTAATGGGGTGCAGAAATTCTTCATTAAGGCTCTGTTTATTTAAACTGAATAGTCACCAGGGGGGTAACTTCTGTTCTGTAGCAGAGTTGTCATATTTAAAATATTGCAGTAATAGTATTTGGTAATCTATGTTGTCAGACAAACTGCATTGTCTGAGCCTAGTTCAGGTGGGAAGTATATTTGATCCAGATTGGTCATGCTGTAAAAGAGGCATGGTTCCACATGGAAATTCTTTAAGTGTGTTAATCCCAAAATTCTTAATCAGTCCATGTTTTTTTTTTATAGGAAAAAACAAACATACAAGACTCCAAATGAATTTAAGAAGTAAATTCACTCATAATATTATCCAGAAAAATTGATTGTTTGGAGATCGACAGACAATTCTGGAAGCAAGAGCATGGAAGCACAAATTGTTGATACTACATGGATAATTTGTTGATGTAATTGCTTGTATATGCACAGATTTATTTGTTTAAATTCATAGTTCAATTTTCTTGATATGAATATAAAAACTGTGTTGAATTCATTTATCAATTTGTATGATATTTTTGATATATACTGACAAATCATTTGAATGTCTAGTCTCTGTTATAGGAAATTAGGTATCTAGAATTTCATGCCTTATTTTATTTGAGATGAGTTACAAGAATCTGTGAAACTCGGTGGTGTGTTGAAACAGCGACTAGCAGGACCATTAATCTTTTGAAACTAGGCTTGTTCATGGTAGGCCATGGCCAGCTAGACCAGACAGCCATTGGTATGTTTGAATTCCCATAGAACTATATCTAATATAATGGGGGGGGTATTGATCTATTCCCCATTATAATATGATGGAAGATTTATGACTTCTTTATTTTTGGAAGGTGAGGTAGCTCCACATGACATAGCACAATATTTACAAAACCAAAGTGACCACAAAGTTGGAAGGGCCAGAAGACATGAGATATCAGAGAATTTGGAAAACAAAGTGGAAAAGTGGAGAGGACCCAGACTTACAGGCACAAAAAAGCCAAATGGGACAGTTGCTGTGAATTTGGACTGTATCGAGACCGTCAGGTTATAAATCTGTACAAGGCAGTGTTTTCGATATTTTATTCAATCTGATGATGAATTAATTTTATTGTTTAACAGAACAGCTTTTGGTATAAGCATATTTGTATTTGAATAAGTTAATTCAAAAAGAAAGAAGTATATCTTTCAACTGTAAGGCATTATCAAAATTGTTTAAGAATTTTATTGTTAGGGATTTTGATTAAATCTTAGTCTTTATTTGTAATGGGAGGGGTTTCATGTTATTCTGTCCTATATATTTGCTTAGCGCTGTCCGCTGTCCGTTATGGATCACTGCCATCTCACCTCTGCGTGGGTTTGGGTTTGGGTTGAGTCTAAGAGGTGGATATGTTAGAAAACTTGCCAGTAGCTTCTCGTGGGTCGGTGGTTTTTTTCCGGTGGAAATCATCACGGTTTCTTCCTCCACCAATAATACTGGCCCAATAATACTGGCTGCCATGAATAGCCTAGCCATGAATAGCCTATTGTGTGCTGAAAAATGGCGTTAAGCCTAACAACAACAACAACAACAACTTCTATTCCACGTATAAGTTTCACACTTTGTATTGATACTCACTCAATCCTGACAAAGTGCATCATCAGCACAATCACCCTCTAGATAATAACCAAAAGCAGACAACCCACCCCAACAAAGTTAGGAAGGGGTACCTGACAATCACTGTGTAGGATTAATGATGACTATAATAAACCAATGTCACCTTGTAGGACTAATTTTGACCATAATAAAACCCATGGCACTGTGCAGGACAAATGATGACCATAAGAAACCAATGTCACTGTGATGGACTAATGATGACCATAATAAAGCAATGGCACTGCTTTTGACAAAAGACCATAATAAAACCAATATCACTATGTAGGACTAATGATGACCATAGTAAATAAATGGCACTGTGTTGGACAAATGACCATAATAAAACCAACATCACTGTGAAGGTAAAGTAATATCACTGCCTAGGATTAATGATAAGAACAATGGAATGCAGATTTATTGTTCCTGTTAAAAAATAAACAGAACTATACTGTAAACAAAACCATCAAATATACCATAAGCTATAATGTAAGCTATACTGTAAACTATACCATAAACTATACTGTAAGCTCTACACTGTATTGTAAACTATACCATTAACTGCACTGTAAAACTATACCATAAACTATACAGTAAACTAAACCATAAACAATACTGTAAATTAAACTGTAAACTATACCATAATCAACACTGTAAACTATAGGTAATATACACCTTAAGCAATACTAAGCTATGCTGTACACTATACTGTAAGCTATACAGTAAACTAAACCATAAACAATACTGTAAATTAAACTGTAAACTATACCATAATCAATACCGTAAACTAAGCTGAAAACTATACTGCAAACTATGCTGTAAATTATACTGTAATATACATCTTAAGCAATACTAAGCTTTGCTGTAAACTATACTGTAAGCTATACTGTAAACTATACCATAAACTATACTTTAAACTGTACATTAAACCATACCATGAACTATACTATAAACTATACCATAAACTTTACTGTAAACTATACCATAAACTATACTACAAACTGTACCATAAACTTTACTGTAAACTATACCATAAAATATACTATATACTATACCATAAACTATGTTATAAACTATACTATAAAATGTATGATAAACTGTACTGTAAGCTATACCATAAACTGTAATCAATACTGTGAACTATAAACTGTACTGTAAACTATACTGTAAGTTACACTATAAACTATACGGTAAACTGTACTGTAAGCTTTGCTTTAAACTATAAGCTATTTTGTAAAATATACTTTAAACTGTACTGTAAGCTATACTGTAAACTAGCTATACTGTAAACTATATCATTAACTATACTGTAAACTGTACTGTGAGCCATACTATAAACTAAACCATAAACTATACTGTATACTATACCATAAACTCTGCTGTAAACTATACTGCAAACTATATCATAAAGTATACTGCAAACTATACCAAAGTATACCATAAACTATACTGTAAGTTATACTGTAAGTTATACTGTAAGCTGTACTTTCCTGTACATACCACATGTATCATATGTACCAACTTTAAAATACATTCAAGTCAGTATTTACTCTTTTGTGTCTTGACATATGATTATTCTTTAATAATACTGTTTATTGATAAATGATGGTTGTTGTTATTATTCCAAGATACTTTGTATTAACCAATCATGTTGGTTATTATTCTCTTATAATACTGTATTGACAAATTCTGTTTGTTATCAGTATTATTCCCTAATACTGTGTAAAGACATTTCAAGTTTGTTAATAATATTATTCTCAAATAATACTCTGAAATATAAGATTTGCATACAGAAAACTGGCAATGCATTGGAACCAAGACTGTAATTACCAATTGGATCCTTACACAAATGTACATGGTAGAAAACAATAACCAAACAAGCATTGGAACCAAGACTGTAATTACCAATTGGATCCTTACATCCATGTACATAGTAGAAGACAATACACAAACAATTACTGCTACTCCATGCTTTCTGTTCAGCATTGTTGGCAATTAAATTTGATTTAAGGAAGCAAAGGTCTGCTAGTTTCTTAATTAAATGGGACAGGAAGGTAGTTAAAGCAGATTGGAGAGGAGTAATATACAATCACTCTCTTTCTTTCTCTCTCTCTCTTACTCTCAACATAGCTTTGCTATAAAGCAATTGGGAAGTAATAGGAAGACAACTGACAATTTATGGACAAACATTCTCAATTGTTATTCATTTATTTTGCCATGGAAATTTCTATCAGTGATGATAACCAATGCACCTGTTGTCCAAACAGTGTGTTCATATAAACACATTTAGATGCTAGTTCCCTGTGTAAGTAAACCACCTCTGTAATAAACAGTCTACACTATGATTGCACATTTCACAGACTGGATTGTCTATATATATGTCCCAACACTTCAAAGAGTCTGAATCTTTTTTTAATGCACACCATATGGTCAACTTTAGACTAGCTAGTATGCAAACATATTTCACTTTGCCAATGAATTTGACATTACAAATTCCTAAATTATATCATACATGTAGATAAATTGTATTTATGAAAAACAAATAAATCACTTACCCTGTACAACTTGCTTAAATCTTCAGCACCAGCAAATACGTTTTAGTTCTTTGCCTTAATATTCTTTAAATTGAGATTTGATCTGAGATATAAGTTGCAGGCATATACACTAATGTGTCAGTTTATTTTTATAAAGGTATATATTGACAACACTGACTTATTTTCTACAAATTAACACAGTTTAAAATGTGATCTCATTCCATGCCAATTATGTCCATGTGTTCAGCTACTGATAACTTCATGTTTTTTACTCATGTGTAATTTCAAGTGTTGTAATGAGTCATCTCTGTACAACACATTTAGTTGAACACAGGTATAATTAATTAGATTAATTAGATTTATTGGAGACCTGCATGTGTTTGGTAATGCCTGTGCCATGGATTGCAGCAATTCTTCATTTAAGCTAATTTAAACTGAGCATTTGTCGGGTGGGTAACTTCTGATCTGTAGCAGAATTGTCATATTTGAAATATTGCAGAAACTGTATTTGGTAATCTTTGTATGTTTTGTTTACTATCACACCTTTAAGTAATGCAAGACCAATGTTAAGCACCCACTTAATATGCAAGAACAACATGCTGAATGCAATACTCTGTTCTCATTGGCCAACTGAAAAATAAGTTATAAACAAATGCTGAACATCATTGTCTTTTAACCAATGAGAGGACAGTATTCCATTCAGTGGGATTTCACTTGCATATTAAACAGGCGCGATCAGGTCTATGTCAGACAGTACCATGGGAAAATGGTCTGGCGTTCCTTAAAGGTATGATAGTAAACAAAACTTAGGATATGCATACCAAGTCAAATGCCTGAGCTAAACATCAGTACCAAATTTATTATGTTACAGGAAATGTAGCTTGAAATATCAGTGTTTATTCTTAAATAGGTCAGACAAGCAAGGAGAAAAGTGTCCTCTCTTGTCTATATTGTATAGTACATGTATGACAGGCAAATTGTCGGCAATGATACAAGCCCCTGTGGAAAAACAAGGTTGTGGATCTAATCCAACCTGAGCCATAAACTACACTGCCTATTTTAAAGTAAGGCAAAGAAACTATCTCCTTTCCTTATCTCTTTTGATTCTTTTATTATAAGCTAAAGTTTCTTGTAGCTATAAAGTTTACTCCAGTTTTTACCTCTCTTTGACTTTCTATACTTGCTGCCTTGCCCTCATTTTCTGAAATTTATTAACTAATATTCCCCCATAATTAGAAAAAGTGCTTAGGAGCTGTGATCTACCACAATGTACTACTAACTGGCTTACTGCCTAATTGTATTTGATATACAAGTGAGAAAAGCTCAACAATCAGTTCTATGTAAAGTCAAATGTTTGCTTGGTATAAAATATGAGTGTGGATCGGTACAAATTTTACCCAAAATACTGCATTTCATTGTGTGCAAAAATCTGAACAAATCTGCTCTTTTCGTTAAGCATTGCTAAAAAATCTGCTCTTTATGTATCGGATTACTCAGTTTTCGTATTGGATAACTCAGCTTGATGTAGCCGATTACGTAAAAAGCCTCTCTGTGTAAAGTCGGATGCATTGATCAGTACAAATCTGACCCAAAATCCACTCCAATCCATTCTTCCAAGCTAAGAGCGAACCTCAATAGTTCATTTATCCAAGAGGATGGGGTAAGCACATCCTGAATTTTATTCACTACAAAGAAAGTAAAGCTCTATGTTCATTTTATTGTCAGGATGGGGTAGGCCATCCCTGAATTTTATATACTATAAAAGTGAAGAAAGCTCTGTTTGTTTTACAGAGAGGTTGAGGTAAGATGACCCTGAATTTTATTAACTGTGCAGGTGAGGAAACCTCGTTGACTTTTTGGGAGAAGATGGGGTGCAAGGTCTCGGGTTTGTTTGCAGTTGGTGAAAAATGTTGAAGGCTTATATCTTATAAGATTGGGTTATGTGCGTATATCCTGATGTTACCTTTTGTGTGTACCAAACAAATATACAATTCTTTGTTGTATATAAATATCATTGAAGTAGGAGAGGTACATAATGGTTAGCATATTTTGCACATTACATAATAAGACAATTTGATTTATCCCATATGCCTCATGTGAAGTCAACATGAGTTATGAACAAAACACAAATCATGATTACAACATTTAATTCAAAAAATATATTTCTGCTGGTAAAACTGCTGCTGAAGCAGCACAATGACACTTTTGACTAATACAAGACTTGGCTTAGCAATTCATAAAATTGTTCCTCATAAGTAAGACTAGGTACACACGATTCCTAAATAGTCACAATCTATATGATAGAATATTGAAAACTTAAGGTTGGCTATAGGTAATGGATAACTTAATATGTAGGGAATATTTTATTCAGAAATAAATAACAAAGCTAGCTGTGTTTGGTACATATTTTAAAGAGTTATAGTTTCTGTCAGGTTTCCAAAAACCTGTTTCTTTGCTACATTTGAGATTATGTTAATTCATATCTACATCATGTTTTGCATCTTTCTGAAGCTTATAAGATGTAATGGGATAACTCTTACTACTGTCTAACTTCAGCTGAGTTATGTCCCTTACATGCAATGGCGCACATGCTCTCTCTCCACACAGTGGTGCTCTACAGTAAATTTTGCATAGAGTTAGAATTTTAAAGAAAAATAATTTCCCCATGTTTCCTCATTAGTTATACCGGCTATTTAAAAAAAAGCTCTGGTATATCTTAGGTATTGTTAAAAGAACCTTTAATTCCCTTTATTTTGGTGCATGATTGATGGATGTAATAGGGGTTAGAGAGTATATAGCTTGGCCCCACTCTAGACATGCACCTTTCAAAAATGTGTTAGCTCCACTTGCTCATTTTCACTTCATGAATTTCAGAGGTAGATCATAAAAATAAGAGCCAATAACTTTTTTTTACATTTTATATATATGGTAATTCATTCATTGCACTTTCAGAAGCTGGTATTCTCTAGTCTGGCAAAATTCATTTTCCTTATTTTAATAGCCATGGATAGTGTACTTTAGACAAACTCAGGTTGAATTTTGGAGCACCAGGGAGCAGTCATTTTAGTTGGCAGTATGATATGATCATTTAAAATTTCCAAAAGTACAATATCCAAAGAAAAGTCAGTCACATTACATCAAAGTAGCATAAAGGTATGCCAACATTCTCTCCAATGTTTATGATTTAAATGCAAACAACTTCACCTTACACATGTCACTCTCTCAAAAGTACATAATAACTGGTGGGCACCCCTTCCTCCAAACTGACAACCTAATATTGTTTTATATGATAGTGTGTTATATGCTCACAATGTGTATTTATTTCAACAAATGTTGGATTAAAGTCAATGGAAAAACAATTGTTATCACAATACAATCAGAAGATGTGAAGTGATTCTCAAGAACCATAAATCTATCCAATATGTTGACATGGTCAAATGCATATCAAGCACATTGTTCTACCAAAACACATCAGAAACAGAGTATGTTCAATGGTTCTTGAGCTATGTCAATTAAAAGCAATATCCAAATTAAAGATATGAAGTGAATTGCTAAGTACCATAGCTACACCAATTACAACCATTAGCAAATTACAGGTGATTTGGATTTTTAACATAACATTAACAATTTTTCAGTCATATCACTATGATGACTGCAGTATTTCAGTTTAGAGTGAAGTCTAGCACTGCAGTTAGCATGCTACAGTCATGTAGCATCAGTTCCACCCATGCATATTATCCTGACACTATGGTGACTGGTACTAGCACTAACATCTTAATGCTGAGCAAGGCAGCTGCTAGTACCATTGACTTAAGTCTTTGGAATGGCATAGCCACAAACTGTTGCATCTAAGGTGGACTCTCTAGTGATGCAAATTACAAGCAATTTGCAAATTAAAGATGTGAATTGAATGGAATTGACAAAACTATCCCCATAATATGCACATTAATTCCATGAATGCACACCTAGGTCAACAAAATTCACATCTAGGTCCATAAAATGCACACACCCATAAAATGTATATCTTTACCAACAACATGCAACATGCATCTAGTTCAATTAATGCAAATTAATATGTCCATAAATTGCTATGTGCTTCAACTGCATATCGATACCCATACAATACATAGCTATAATATAAAATGCATATGTAGGTCATTAAAATGCACATCTATTCCCATAAAATGCATATGTAGGTCATTAAAATGCACATCTATTCCCATAAAATGCACATGAAATAGTATGATTTTTTTCTCCAGAATTGATGATTACATGACTCCATGCTAAATAAAATAAATTCCTCTTATAAATGCCATAAACCAAGAAAACATGTAACCATATAACAGGCTGATACCAATTGCTGAACACTTCATAATGCAGTGCTCACAGTGGGCCTCCCATATGTAAGCCAATCAGACCCCCACAAAATGATCCAAACTGGGCTCTGCATTTGCTAAGGCCAATACTTGTATAAGGTATTGAGAAGTTGATGGTTAGAAATTGGTTGAAAATGTATATAAGAGATTGGTATTACATAGGCATTTAAATTGATAGACTTGGGTAGACAAAAAGATTTGGTTCATTGTATGGTCTATTTGGTTTGTAGCCATTGCAAAAACTACTGTCCTCAGACTGACATTTATCCCCTAATCAGCTAGCAACAGATCTGATCAATGACTGCACTATGGCATTATAAGTTTTACATTGTATTTCATCAAGCAAACCCATAGTATCCTGATGGGGACTTTATGCAGATCAATCAATAACAATATTTTTTGACTGTCCAAATTTATGAGGCTCTACAAATGATTGCAAGCAAACAATCTTTGTTCCCTTACTGGTATCACAGTAATCTCTCCCCCCCCCTCTCTCTCTTTCACACACACACACACACATTGCTTTTCTACAGACATGTCAAAATAGCATGGCTTTTTAAGTGTTTTAAAGTAATTTGATATACCGATACTGTAGGTATAATATACTGTGATCCAAACTTGCTGCATTAACATATAAACATTATTTCAATATTTGATTATAATTTAACTGTAGACTATTGCTTCTACACTCTCTAAACCAGTGATAAATTTTGAATGATTAATTATTGGTAATGTAAGAAAATTAGGAACAAAATATCAAAACCATAAATGTACTGGTCAACCAAATGTTTTTTTTTCCAAAACTCTTCTGAATAATTCACAGTAATTGTAGACTATGGTCATAATCCCAACACTTCCTACTTCCACTGAATAATCCAAACAAATGGGTATCTAAGTACCACATGTCTACAGAACACAAACTCATGAAATAAGGAATAATCCAATGAAGGAATTAATCTTATTGCTCAGTTCACTGTTATACACACTTTCTATTATGATTTCATGACAGACCCAATGTGATGGATGTTACTCCTCAGTTTATCCCAAACTAGCCTATTCATGTGACCTAGCCTAACCAATGGGAAATTAACACATTCTGCTAGAACCATTTAAACCCAATCAGCCAATATGAAATTAACCCAATGTCATTATTATTAAGATTATTTTTAGCAACTGTTAACACACACACACACACACACACACACACACACACACACACACATATATATATATATATATATATATATATATATATATATATATATATATATATATATATATATATATATATATATATATATATATATAAGCATCTATTTATCATCCTATGTAATTTTACACTCTAAACAGACGCTGTCACATAGGCAAAATCTACAGCCATGAATACAAATTACAAAAATTAGATACAATCATTACTAGGAGTTATGAAAAATACAGATTTACACAACATGAGTGGTAGGAGTTTCTTTTCTTTTAAAAATAACTCATATGATTCAAGAAATAGATTATTTGTAAATATGTTACATGGTGCTTGTGGTTATTGTTATCTGGAAGACAATCACCCATGGTGTTACTGCCTGGATTGAGTGTGTTGTGTATGAGATTATGATTTATGTGTGTGTGATTATGATTTTTAATATAGCTTTAACAATTTTTCAGTCATATTGCTGTGATATCTGCAGTATGGCAGTTTATAGTGATGTCTAGCACTGGGGCATCATGCCACAGATATGTAGCATGATGTCCCAACCAGTCACATTATCCTGACACCAGGACGACCAGTCCTAACACTCACCACTTAATGCTGAACTTCAAGCGAGGCAACTGTTAGTGCCATTTTTATAAGTCTTTGGTATGACTCTACTGGGGATCGAACACACGACCTCCTGCCTCTGAAGAAGGGCACTCTAACCACTATGACACTGGAGTGGTAGTCACAAAATGTTGCAGTCATAAATTGATAGATGATTTTTAAAAATGGCACAAAGTCATAAAATGACATGTTTAGTCACAAAATGGAAAATTGTCACAAGGTTTCAAATGAGCATGAAACAGTACATGTTAACATATGGTCAAAAAGCAGCAGATGGTGACAAAAGGGACATGGTCACAATGTGGCATATTATAAGTGAAAAAAGGAACATGGTCACAATGTGGCACATTATAAGTGACAAAAGGGACATGGTCATAATATGGCACATTATAAGTGACAAAAGGAACATGGTCACAATGTGGCACATTATAAGTGACAAAAGGGACATGGTCACAATATGGCACATTATAAGTGACAAAAGGAAAATGGTCACAATGTGACAAATTTTAAGTGACAAAAGAGGCATGGTTAAAATGTGGCACATTATAAGTGACAAAAGGAACATGGTCACAATGTGGCACATTATAAGTGAAAAAAGGAACATGGTCACAATGTGCAACATTATAAGTGACAAAAGGAACATGGTCATAATATGGCACATTATAAGTGACAAAAGGAAGATGGTCACAATGTGGCACATAAGTGACAAAAGGGACATGGTCACAATATGGCACATTATAAGTGACAAAAAGAACATGTCACAATATGGCACATTATAAGTGACAAAAGGGATATGGTCACAATATGGCACATTATAAGTGACAAAAGGAACATGGTCACAATGTGGCACATTATAAGTGACAAAAGGAACATGGTCACAATGTGGCACATTATAAGTGACAAAAGGGACATGGTCCCAAAATGGCACATTATAAGTGACAAAAGGAACATGGTCACAATATGGCACATTATAAGTGACAAAAGGAAGATGGTCACAATGTGGCACATTATAAGTGACAAAAGGGACATGGTCACAATATGGCACATTATAAGTGACAAAAAGAACATGGTCACAATATGGCACATTATAAGTGACAAAAGGGACATGGTCACAATATGGCACATTATAAGTGACAAAAGGAACATGGTCACAATGTGGCACATTTTAAGTGACAAAATGAACATGGTCACAATGTGGAACATTATAAGTGACAAAAGGAACATGGTCACAATGTGGCACATTATAAGTGACAAAAGGGACATGGTCACAATGTGGCACATTATAAGTGACAAAAGGGACATGGTCACAATGTGGCACATTATAAGTGACAAAAAGGACATGGTCACAATGTGGCACATTATAAGTGACAAAAGGAACATGGTCATAAAACAGCATATGTTGACAAATGCGACCTAGTTACAATGTTGCACATAATGACAAAAGGGACATGGTAGCACATGGAGACAAATGGGACATCACAAAACAATATATGGTGACATTGATATAGCACTCCCTGATAATAACACTGTCCATGAGAGCCACAGAGTAAACTGTCTTGGAGTGATACCCACTTGTAATGATGTATATGATATCTGACTCCCTCGTTATAATGCTATACATGGATTTCTTTGCAGTGAGATGAAAGACATTATACCTCACTATAATGCTGTTACTCAGGGAGCCACATAATGTATTTACCTATGACATGTCCTTATAATGAAGTGCTGTATGATTCTAATTTGGCTACAACCTAATGAAATAGGAACACTATCATGTACATAATTATAAGGCAGAATCACTACAAGGTAATAGTCTGTGGTCCCAATGGACAGTATTACAATGAATACGGTATGACTTCAAAATTTTTAAATACATGAGAGAAATGATACAGACACATCTAGTTATTTGGTTATCTAAGCCATGCATGCAAAAAATATTTGAGGTAGCTGTGAAAGTAAACTATGAACCTACTATTTATAAATAGAATGGGGAGAGATACAGTAACTATTAATAACAATAATGATCTGTTTATCTATCATCCAACACATGCTTACAGCTATTAAGATGCAGTTTCCTGCCCTACAACATCACAACCTTCTTTACCAAAGTAACAGTTTTAATTGCCACAAAATATTTTATGTTTGGTGTAAACATGACTGCCTACAGCAAGAGTGGAGAATGTGCTGCCAATAAATCTCTATCATGCAAACTCAAGAAAAATATTTTGTTTCTAAACCAAACTGTCTTGTATTCTTTCCTTTGAGACCTATACTGTACACAAAGACACCAGTGTCTGTCTGTCTGTCTCTGTTTCTCTCTCTCTATGTATCTGGTCTGGACCAAAAACTATATTTTAAAACTTGCTTTTAGTGAATTTTTAAGTCATCACAGTTTACACTAAACAAAACTTATTGTATACAAAATGTAGGGGTGACTGAAAGAGTAAAAGAACTATCACAGTGCAGACTAGTTTTCTGCATTCCTACTCTAGGTGGTGATCTACAGTTTTTTATTTAGCATAAGGTTAGAATTGTTTTTAAAAAAAGAATTTCCACAGGTTTCCTCACTAGTTATACTGGCTATTTTAAAAAAGAAACTTTGTATATCTTAGGTATTGTTCAATTCCCTTTATTTTGGTGCATGATTGATGAGTGAAATATGGGTTAGAGACTATACTGCTTGGCCTTACTCCAGATGTGTATCTTTGAAAAAAGTGCTAGCTCCACTTGCTCATTTTCACTTTCGAAACTTCATAGGTAAATTGTAAAAAAAAGAGCAGATAACATTTTACATTATATATATTTGGTAATTAATTCATAGCACTTTCCATGCTGGTATTGTCTAGTCTTGCAAAATTAATTTTCCCTATTTCAATAGCTGCCAAGGATAGTGCACTTTAGACAAATTCAGCTTTATTTTTGGAGCACAAGGGAGTATTAATTTTAGTTAGTAGTGTGCTAAGATCATTTACAATTTCCAAAAGTAAAATATCCAAAGAAATGTCAGCCACATTACATGATCATTAATTCCACTTGGACATGACTGACAACTGGCAAACTTTGCTTCTGCTGAACAAACCATATTTTACCTTTAAATAGCATGCCAGACCCAACATTGTGCAATTCTGAATACTAACACTGGATTGGTCCAGACTGGCTACTTTGTAGATTTTAAGTTGCTGAACTTTAAAACACTGAAACCAAACCATTATGAACACAGCTGCAAAACCATTCTTAAAGACTGTTGTTTTGCTAAAAATTATTCACTATTTTTTTATAATAATCATTAATTACAATTTTTTTTTAAAAAATACAAATTATGGCACTTGTTCTACTCACATGTTCTGTACTGGATGTTAACTGAAGACAAACATCTGGCTATGTAGTGTTCTACATTTAAACAATTTGGTCAAGCATCTGGAAAGCATAAGATGCTGATGCTGCATTAGCCTGAAGACATTCTATTACAAAGTCTGTGAAATATTAAATATTTTGATAAGATTGTGTATGCAATAGCCAGACAGTTTGTACTCCTGGCCTCATCAGTGTATACACACAGCAAGGTTAGTCTCAACAGGATTCTAACAAGATAGCCATGCCAAAAACATTGACACTGAGCTGTGTGTTCTGTACTAACACCATATGGATGCACTTGAAGACTGTGAACTTCAATCAGCCTTGGAGAAACTGTTTTTATATAGTCTTTTGAGGAAAGAAGGACAAATAACCATCCCTTTCTGTAATGGGAAGAAGCAATGCATCAATGGCATCTCCCAACTTTCTATTTCTTGAATAAATACTTAAACTGTACAATTACAGAAAAAATACAGGATATATTTTCCCTTTACATGTGCTTACCAAATTAATATTATCATTTTGTATTTAAAGATCACAATGTATTTAGATATAACCACCATATAATAAACAAATACATCAAAACAAGCTTTAGTTTTATCTCTATTTTAAGAAATTTATTCAGTCATTTAAGAACAGAAATGTGAGATTTTGACAGAACTTAAAGCATATTGTCTAATTATGATGGAACTTCTAACATACTGTGTGTGCGATACCACTAGGCCACATGAGAGGTCCCTAATATATAACCCCTTTGTAACAGAACTCCATCTATAATTTGCCCCTTTATAAAAAAAAGCCCAAACATACTGCAACTTTGTAAAGAGCTGAAAAAGCATTCTCACTATATAAAAGAACCCCAAACATACTGCCCCTTTGAAATAGAACTCTAAATATATACACTGACCTTTGTAATATATCTCCAAACATTCCTATGTTTGTAATGAACTCAAAACATGCTGCCACTCCCTAATAGAACACCAAATGTACTGCCATGTTATAATGAACTCTAAACATATTGATCAAATTATAAGCAAACCCCAAATATACAGCAACTCTGTAAAGGAACCAGAAACATAACAGCCAATTTGTAATAAAACTACAAACATACACTTTTTAATTGAACCATTAACATACAGCCACTTTGTGATAGAACAACAAACATAAAGCCACTTTATAATAGAACCACAAACATACAGACACTTTGTAATAGAACCACAAACATACAGCCACTTTGTAATTGAACCACAAACATACAGACACTTTGTAATAGAACCAACACATAGATACTTTGTAATAGAACCGCAAACATAGACACTTTGTAATAGAACCACAGACATACTGCAACTTTGTAATAGAACAACAAACATAAAGCCACTTTATAATAGAACCACAAACATACAGACACTTTGTAATAGAACCACAAACATACAGACACTTTGTAATAGAACCACAAACATACAGACAATTTGTAATAGAACCACAGACATAGACACTTTGTAATAGAACCACAAACATACACTTTGTAATTGAAACACAAACATACAGCCACTTTGTAATGGAACTATGAGTATACTGCCCCTTTGTAATAGAATTCTGAATATAGTGCTTATTTGTAATAGAACTACAAATATACGGCCTCTTTCTAATGTTATGTATTTTTAATTGGCATAATTTACTTGCTTTTCTTATCATCATATGTCATGTACATCTGTATTTTTTATATGACATTATTCAAAATCAACTTAATGGTGTGCCTGACCAATAACATTTATTATGTAAACCTAATACATAACTCAAAATATTCCAATCATAATTGATTGTAAACATGTTTACCTAAATTTCAGTTAAAGATACCATCTTCTTTCTGACTTTGGAAACTTTCAGAATGGAAACATCCTATTAAGTTGACAGTATTTTCAGAAAATGGTAATACATTGGTATTCTTCACTCTTACTTTTCCTTTATAACAGAACTCAACACATACTGCTACTGTATCACAGAACTCAACACATACTGCTACTGTACAACATATTACTCAACACATACTCCTACTGTACAATAGAACTCAACATATACTGGTATTGTATAACATAACTCAACACCTACTGCTACTGTATAACAGAACTGAACACTACTGCTACTGTATAATAGAACTCAACACATGCCACTTCTTTATAACAGAACTCATAACATATATACTGAATTGTCTTTTGGGATTCAAAAGGAATACAGCCAATTTCAGCCATTACAAAGACCAGACTAAATGTGGTCTTTATAACTACTTTAATTGACTGTATGCCTCAGTGAATGCCAAAGGACTGTATAGGTCTCCTTGTCAATCAAAATAATTATGATCAATATGATTATTCTGATTGACAGGGGGCAGATACAGATTGCAGTAATAATAAGCCACCAATGCCTTAAAAACTGCCATTTCTTTCAGGCATGAAATACAGGTCACTGTGACTTTTTATTAAATAGGATGTTGTCTTCATCAAAATGTATGCATTACACCCAAAGTATCATGATTTTGATGCCAAAAGGCCAGAAATAATAATTTAACAATAGAGACAGAGAAAGATTGTTATGCAAGGCTAAATTTATATTGTTTTCTTTAACATTTATGACATGCCATAGAAACAAATCAATATATATTTTTCTGTTGTAGGCTTAACTGTTTTAATGAAATGACACTTGGCAACTTGCATTTTACAATGCTTCTTTTACTGAACTCTTTTAAACAGATCTGTTACCAACAATGTAATTATCATCAAAATAAATAATCAGCAATGTGATTAAGTAATTATCTGCAAAGTAATTAAGAATTATCAGCAAAGCAATTAAGTAAAAATCAGCAAAGAGATTAAGTAACAATTAGCAAAGTAATTAAGATTTATTCATTTCATTCAGAGAACCCAAAACATATTGGAACAGTTCAATATGTATATCAATGAACCTGACATACTGCATGTTTTCCCTTGATAACAGATTAGAGCACACCAGCTCATCAGCAAAAGATCCACAGACATGAAATATCAATATCAATTTTGTACAATATTAATAATACACAAACATAAAAATTTTTTGTCATTTTTCTCCATTATTAAGGAAAGACAGTTGCTTCAAACACTTGTACCACCAGAGGTAGCTTACCTCCCCATTCTCACTCCACTTTTCTCTATTCTCTTGCTACTTCTTACTGGAACCCATTTCATAGACTAATATAGACTTCATGTGGACTGTTCTTCCATATTTAACTCTCCTTACCACTACATGCATTCACCATCAAGATACTGATTCTACGCTTGCATTACTGGAGAAAAGACTGAATAAAACAGGGCACATTGCAAACATGTCCTTTTCCACTAAAAATCAATTTGATTTCCACATCAATGCTCGAATGTATACTCCAAAATCCTACAAAACTCAACTACATCATTACATGAGTAAAAGCAAAAATTATGCAATAATCAGGACAATTGGATTCACAAAGTTTATGCAGGAATAATCTAAAAGGGCTGAGAATTTCTCTGAAACGTTTTCCAAACATAACTTTTAGCAGAATTTTGAAATTTGATATATTATCTGCAAAAGAAAAAGAGAAAAAAAAATGTCCAAAGAATTGAAAAATCTCCTATTTTATGATAATTTATGGTTTTACTAGTTACCTTCCACATATGTAATCACAAACTACAAGTATATATATATATATATATATATATATATATATATATATATAGATATATATATATATATATATATATATATATATAAGCATCAGCTACATTTTACTTGTTTTAAATATAAGTGGGCTCATAGGAAGTAACATTTTTATTTCATACTGCATGTTCTTAGCAAAATAATTACCTTTATAATTACTGTGTGTGTGATTTGTGTGTTTTAGATTTTTAACGTAGCTTTAACAACAATTTTTCAGTCATATTGCCACAGACATGTAACATGACTTTATAATTACTAATTCAATATATAAATTCAGTTAAAAATGAGACAAAGGACCATACAGAAGTATTTGGTACACACATTTGTCTTTTGAGCATATACAAAATATGACATTAGTAAAAAGAATTGAATTTCTTGATAAATTAATTAATTTAATTCTCAAAAAGCTTGTGAGAATAACTAAACTATAAAATGTATGTGAAGTGAATGACTAACAAAGTTATTATCAATTTTAGTTGATTTGATTCTTAAGGACCACAAATTAAATGACATTTGTTTTGAAGAGAATTTGATAAAATAATCAAATTATGAAATACCCAAACACTACAACATTGGGATAAAACCAAACCAATTATACAAAACTGTACAGTAAACATCCAAAAGTATAACAAAGATGAAACCTTACAGCAATCAATTCACTATTGTTTTCACAATGATGAATGGTTAACCTTAATGTTGGTAGGTGATATTCACAGCAAATGTTTAGGAATATAGCTGCCATAGTACAGAATGGAAAGGTTTATACAACACTGCAACATTGGACACCTGCTGGCCATAAGAAAGTCAACATCAACAATGAATGAAACCAATAATGCAAGGTGTCAGTTGTTAATTATTTAACAGGGAAATCTCAACCAAGACCAATTAATGGAAACCTGACTGCTACTTGTATCAACAACAGCCATTATCTATCTCCGTGCAAATGGCTAGGAATGTGGGGAGATAGTTAAAGACAAAGACATCTAGTGTTCATGACTTTATCAATTTAGAATGGTTACACAAGGCTTTTTAACTGTAGCTCCATTTGCTATATTAATGTTTCCAATGATCAACTAATATAAGAACCACTTCTATGTTTTATCACAACTATGTAACAAAAATACCCTACCTTATAACTGCATCACTTACCTCATTTGTCTTGCCTTCTGTGGAACCTAAAAATAGAAAACACTAAATCAGAAAAAAAAATTTCCAGTCATTTGTCAAGAAAATTATTAGACCTGTAGAATGTAAAGAAAACACCCATAGTTTTGTGCCTTTTATGAAAACTTGGATTCAGGACAGCTATATTACATTATGGATACTTGGGCTGGGTGTTAATTATCAAATCATATTTCATTAGATACGTGGGTTGGGTGTTGAATATCAAATCATATTTCATTAGATACTTGGTTTGGGTGTTGAATATCAAATAATATTTCATTACATACTTGGGTTTGGTGTTGAATATCAAATAGTCCATTAAATACTTGGGTTGGGTGTTAAATATCAAATCATATTGCAAGATGGATACTTAAATTGGGTGTTGAACACCAAAACATATTGCATTAGATACAGTACTTGGGTTGGGTGTTGAATATCAAATAATATTGCAGAGATACTTGGGATGGGTATTGAATATCAAATCATACTGCACCATAGATACTTGGGTTGGTTTTTAATATCAAATTATATTGCACCATGGGTACTTGATTTGGGTGTTGAATATCAAATCATAATGCATTTTATATATTTGTTTGGGTGTTTAATGCTAGTTCATAATCATACTGCATTAAATACTTGGGTTGGATGTTGAATGCTAGATCATACTGCATTAAATACTTAGGTTGGGTGTTGAATGCTAGATCATACTGCATTAGATACTTAGGTTGGGTGTTGAATGCTAGATCATACTGCATTAAATACTTAGGTTGGGTGTTGAATGCTAGATCATACTGCATTAAATACTTAGGTTGGGTGTTGAATGCTAGATCATACTGCATTAGATACTTAGGTTGGGTGTTGAATGCAAGATCATACTGCATTAAATAATTAGGTTGGGTGTTGAATGCTAGATCATATTGCATTAGATACTTAGGTTGGGTGTTGAATGCTAGATCATACTGTATTAGATACTTGGGTTGGGTGTTGAATGCTAGATCATACTGCATTAGATACTTAGGTTGGGTGTTGAATGCTAAATCATACTGCATTAGATACTTAGGTTGGATGTTGAATGCTAGATCATACTGTATTAGATACTTGGGTTGGGTGTTGAATGCTAGATCATACTGCATTAGATACTTAGGTTGGGTGTTGAATGCTAGATCATACTGCATTAGATACTTGGGTTGGGTGTTGAATGCTAGATCATACTGCATTAGATACTTGGGTTAAGTGTTAAATGCTAGATCATACTGCATTAGATACTTAGGTTGGGTGTTGAATGCTAGATCATACTGTATTAGATACTTGGGTTGGGTGTTGAATGCTAGATCATACTGCATTAAATACTTAGGTTGGGTGTTGAATGCTAGATCATACTGCATTAGATACTTAGGTTGGGTGTTGAATGCTAAATCATACTGCATTAGATACTTAGGTTGGATGTTGAATGCTAGATCATACTGCATTAGATACTTGGGTTGGATGTTGAATACTAGATCATACTGCATTAAATACTTAGGTTGGGTGTTGAATGCTAGATCATACTGCATTAGATACTTAGGTTGGGTGTTGAATGCTAGATCATACTGCATTAGATACTTGGGTTGGGTGTTGAATGCTAGATCATACTGCATTAGATACTTGGGTTAAGTGTTAAATGCTAGATCATACTGCATTAAATACTTGGGTTGGGTGTTGAATGCTAGATCATACTGCATTAGATACTTGGGTTGGGTGTTGAATGCTAGATCATACTGCATTAGATACTTGGGTTGGGTGTTGAATGCTAGATCATACTGCATTAGATACTTGGGTTGGGTGTTGAATGCTAAATCATACTGCATTAGATACTTGGGTTGGGTGTTGAATGCTAGATCATACTGTATAAGATAATTGGGTTGGGTGTTGAATGCTACATCATACTGCATTAGATACTTGGGTTGGATGTTGAATGCTAGATCATACTGCATTAGATGCTTGGGTTGGATGTTGAATGCTAGATTATACTGTATTAGATACTTAGGTTGGATGTTGAATGCTAGATCATACTGCATTAGATACTTAGGTTGGGTGTTGAATGCTAGATCATACTGCATTAGATACTTAGGTTGGGTGTTGAATGCTAGATCATACTGTATTAGATACTTGGGTTGGGTGTTGAATGCTAGATCATACTGCATTAGATACTTAGGTTGGGTGTTGAATGCTAGATCATACTGCATTAAATACTTAGGTTGGGTGTTGAATGCTAGATCATACTGTATTAGATACTTGGTTTGGGTGTTGAATGCTAGATCATACTGCATTAGATACTTGGGTTGGGTGTTGAATGCTAGATCATACTGCATTAAATACTTGGGTTGGGTGTTGAATGCTAGATCATACTGCATTAGATACTTGGGTTGGGTGTTGAATGCTAAATCATACTGCATTAGATACTTGGGTTGGGTGTTGAATGCTAGATCATACTGTATAAGATAATTGGGTTGGGTGTTGAATGCTACATCATACTGCATTAGATACTTGGGTTGGATGTTGAATGCTAGATCATACTGCATTAGATGCTTGGGTTGGATGTTGAATGCTAGATTATACTGTATTAGATACTTAGGTTGGATGTTGAATGCTAGATCATACTGCATTAGATACTTAGGTTGGGTGTTGAATGCTAGATCATACTGCATTAGATACTTAGGTTGGGTGTTGAATGCTAGATCATACTGTATTAGATACTTGGGTTGGGTGTTGAATGCTAGATCATACTGCATTAGATACTTAGGTTGGGTGTTGAATGCTAGATCATACTGCATTAAATACTTAGGTTGGGTGTTGAATGCTAGATCATACTGTATTAGATACTTGGTTTGGGTGTTGAATGCTAGATCATACTGCATTAGATACTTGGGTTGGGTGTTGAATGCTAGATCATACTGCATTAGATACTTAGGTTGGGTGTTGAATGCTAAATCATACTGCATTAGATACTTAGGTTGGATGTTGAATGCTAGATCATACTGCATTAAATACTTAGGTTGGGTGTTGAATGCTAGATCATACTACATTAGATACTTAGGTTGGGTGTTGAATGCTAGATCATACTGCATTAGATACTTGGGTTGGGTGTTGAATGCTAGATCATACTGCATTAGATACTTGGGTTGGATGTTGAATACTAGATCATACTGCATTAGATACTTGGGTTGGGTGTTGAATGCTAAATCATACTGCATTAGATACTTGGGTTGGGTGTTGAATGCTAGATCATACTGTATTAGATACTTGATTTGGGTGTTGAATGCTAGATCATACTGTATTAGATACTTGGTTTGGGTGTTGAATGCTAGATCATACTGTATTAGATACTTGGTTTGGGTGTTGAATGCTAGATCATACTGCATTAGATACTTGGGTTGGGTGTTGAATGCTAGATCATACTGCATTAGATACTTGGGTTGGGTGTTGAATGCTAGATCATACTATATTAGATACTTGTTTTGGGTGTTGAATGCTAGATCATACTGCATTAGATACTTGGGTTGGGTGTTGAATGCTAGATCATACTGCATTAAATACTTGGTTTGGATGTTTTAAATCTTCTGATGGGAGAGGCTTATCCTTTATGTGTACAAATATGTAAGCCTTATTTATAAACACATAGAGATAAGTTAGTATGCATAGCTGAAAGCCTTTGTTGAATTCTAGCTATATGTCACATTGAGGTTTAGCTTGTAAAATGAAATAATTTTAACTTGGCAAAACAAGCTTCCCAAAGAGACACCCAAGGCACTTCTGAGAGTTGTCAGATAGTGATTTCTGTGTGTAAGTAGTGACGACAAGAGAATAATAAGAAGCAGGACAGACGCTACAGGAATCCAAGTAAAGTTACAGGGTGCACAAAAATAGCATTCAATACAGAAGGAGGAAAATGAGTGAAGGAGAAAGGAAGAAAATTTGTAGCAGATGAGTGCCAGGGCCAATGTACTGTGCCGAGACTCTGTGATGACAGTACATTACTTTTTGTGTGATGAATTAAAGTATAAAGTGGCATTTGGTTAACAAGAGAGTTCTGTGTCAAGATAGTATTGATCTGAAGCTTTTTTTTTTCAAAGTTATTATTGAAATCTGAATCTCAAGATTTATGATCAGGAAATTATTTGAATTGATCTTTTTATATTTAATAAAATTGTTATCTATTAACCTTAAGTTGTTTTATGTATCTATAATGTCAGCATTACTGACTTGGGGCTCAGGAGTCATTAGATTTCAATGCACACCTACAGTATTATTTATAATACCAAAGTGGATTGGAACTATTATTTTTAATACCCTAGTGGATTTGTAATATTATTTATTGTAGTGTAATGGGGTTGAGACAGGTTTTGAATACAAAATCATCCTGCATTTGATACTTTGGATGGGTGCTGAATATAAAATCATACTGCAATAGATAGCTATATAGAATGAAATACTGTACTATTATTGTGTGTGTGTGTGTGGTTTGGATTTTTAACATAGTTTTAACATTTTTTCAGTCATATAGTTATATCACAACAATGTCTGCAGTGTGGCAGTTTATTGTGACATTTACAATTGGGGTATCATGCTGCAGACACATAGCATGATATCTCACCTAGACACATTATCCTGACACCAGGCCAACCAGTCTTAACACTACCTTTTATAGCTCTGTGCTTTGCAAGGTACCTGTTAATGCCATTTTTAAATGTCTCTGGTGGACAATTGCCACAAGAGCAGTGAGCATTATTGTTGCAATATTTGAATTTAAAAGAAAAAAGAGCTTTTATATTTTGTTGAAATTATTTGAGTACAAATCCTAATTTAAAAAACTAAAGTGATTACTGCCATGAAGCGAAGCATGAAAAGATGGATTTACAACAGGATAAGTCATTCACAGATAGGGGTTCAAACAAATGCATATTCAGCCAGAAATTGAATGTTAATAAAGATACAAGTCTATCATATTTTCTTTCTTTTTTATTCTTGGTTTGCTTTAGTCATCCTCCAAATTCATGCCAATCAGCATTGACAACAATGTGAATACAACCTTCTTCTTCTTCATGGTTAGTACTTTATGTTCATGATGATACAACCAGCAGTACATGAATCATCCACGAAATGACAGCCATCAGTACATGGTTCATACATGGAGGACAGTCCGAAGAACATGGTTCATACAAGAAGTGACAGCCAGCAGTACATGGTTCATTATATGGTTTATCCATGAAGTGACAGCCAGAAGTACATGGATCATCCACAAAAGTGACAGCCAGCAGTATATGGTCCATCCATGAAGTAACAGCCAGCAGTATATGGTTCATTATATGGTTTATCCATGAAGTGACAGCCATGGATCATCCATAAAAGTGACAGCCAGCAGTATATGGTCCATGTTTGGTACAACAGCCAGCAGTACATGGTTCATCCATGAAGTGACAGCCAGCAGTGTATGGTTCATCCATGAAGTGACAGCCAGCAGTATATGGTTCATCAATGAAGTGACAGCCAGCGGTATATGGTCCATCCATGAAGTTACAGCCAGCAGCATATGGTTCATCCATTAAGTTACAGCCAGCAGTACATGGTTCATTATATGGTTTATCCATGAAGTAACAGCCAGCAGTACATGGTTCATGCATAAAGTGACAGCCAACAGTATATGATTCATCCATAAAGTGCCAGCCAACAGTATATGGTTCAACCATGAAGTGACAACTAGCAATACATGGTTCATCAATGAAGTGACTGCCAACAGTATATTGTTCATCCATGAAATGACAGCCAGCAGTATATACTTCATGCATGGAGCAACACTGGCTGTTGAGGCTAGTTAAGTTATGAGACCCCTTACAATAAAACATTTAAAAAAATTTGCTAAGAAGATAAGACCTCTGGACAACAGGGGGCCCTGTGCTTAAGCATACCTTAACACAATGTTAAATCCGTTACTGAGTACATGGTTCCATAGAGTGACAGCCACTGGTAAATGGTTCATACATGGAGTGACAGCCAGTGGTAAATGGTTCATCCATGGAGTGAAAGCCAGTGGTAAATCATTCATCCATGAAGTGACAGCCAGTGGTAAATGGTTCATCCATGGAGTGAGTCAGTGGTACATAGTTCATCCATGAAGTGACAACCAATGGTAAATGGTTCATCCATGGAGTGATAGCCAGTGGTACATAGTTCATCCATGGAGTGACAGCCAGTGGTAAATGGTTCATCCATGTAGTGAAAGCCAGTGGTACATAGTTCATCCATGGAGTGACAGCCAGTGGTAAATCGTTCATCCATATTGACAGCCAGTGGTAAATGGTTTATCCATGGAGTGACAGCCTGTGGTAAATTGTTCATACATGGAGTGACAGCCAGTGGTAAATGGTTCATCCATGGAGTGAAAGCCAGTGGTAAATCATTCATCCATGAAGTGACAGCCAGTGGTTAAATTGTTCATCCATGGAGTGACAGTGGTACATAGTTTATCCATGAAGTGACAACCAGTGGTAAATGGTTCATCCTTGGAGTGACAGCCAGTGGTAAACCGTTCATCCATGGAGTGACAGCCAGTGGTAAATGGTTCATCCATGGAGTGACAGCCAGTGGTAAATCATTAATCCATGGAGTGACAGCCAGTGGTAAATCGTTCATCCATGGAATGACAGCCAGTGGTAAATCGTTCATCCATGGAGTGACAGCCAGTGATACAAATTTGTGCATCATCTCATATCAGTCCTTTCACAGTAACTTGTTACCATTCATATTCTGCTTGTACATACCACCAGCAAGTTTAGCATTTCTTTGGAGATCACTATTGGTGGCATTGTTGATCTAGATGATGTACTGTTACTGGATCCAGTTTTCCTTTGGTGTTCATCTGAATCTTCCTTAGAATGTAAAATATCCTTTCAGTGTCTACACTGTAATGTGCAAGGTCAGTACAACTTGACTGAGTACACCAAGAAGTTTAAATTGCTTCCTGCCTGTGTGTAGATTCAGATTGCTGACTGCCTGTGGGTAGATTCAGATTGCTGACTGCTTGTGGGTAGATTCAGATTTTCTGCATGCCTGTGTGTAGATTCAGATTGCTGACTGCCTGTGGGTAGCTTCAGATTGCTGACTGCTTGTGGGTAGATTCAGAATGCTGACTGCCTGTGGGTAGCTTCAGATTGCTGACTGCTTGTGGGTAGATTCAGAATGCTGACTGCTTGTGGGTAGATTCAGAATGCTGACTGCTTGTGGGTAGATTCAGAATGCTGACTGCTTGTGGGTAGATTCAGATTGCTGCCTGCCTGTCTGAACTGCTCAATATTTGTATATTGTGATGTCAGTAGGAATATTACCATGATGCATACATTATACCATCAAACCCTTTGTCACTTTATGCCTACTCTGCCAACACCTTGCTGCAATCTTCATCATCACCTCTCTATAACAACCACATTCAAATTAACTACAGTATTACAGACAAGGTTTGCACTCATTTTTGGCATTCAGGATTATGATGGCAGATTCATTTTTACAAAGGACTAAATCAGGGTTCTTGGTGTTTGTATTTGTTTTTGCAATGCAGTTATTCATAGTTATGTCAAATATACATTTGCCTAGAAATTATGGTCACCAGTCACATCCTGCACCTGGTTCTGTGAGTTTACATACTAAATAAATAAATAAATTATTATTATTATTATTATTATTATTATTATTATTATTATTATTATTGTTATTATTATTGTTATTATTATTATTATTATTATTATTATTATTATTATTATTATTATTATTATTATTATTATTATTTACAATTGAGACTGATTTCTTATGAATAGTCACCATGTGAGTGGCTTTTGTCCATTTACACAAAACATTTTTATGATTAATCTGAGCCAGTGAACATTTACACAAGATTAGAAAGCTTGACCAGCAACCAAAAATTGTTTGATTAGGTTCAGCAATAAAATCAGCAGATCCACAGCACGTGTAATTTTATCCACATTTGATGCAGATTTCACAAACATGCATTTCAGTGTTATCATATTTTCATGCATTGGTTAATGAGATTGTGTTTCTGCATGCAGTGTGATGTCATTCTTGCCACCACAACTGACTTTAAAATCAGCTTTACAGCAAAATACAAATCCATGGCCATTTTTTGAACTTGATTGAAACCAATGAAATTCTCATTTCCATTCCTCTTATTGGATAACTGATCATCAGGCAACAGTAGGTATCATTTCAGTTGACCAAGGAAAGAGCAGTATTCAATTTAACTTACTGCACTTGCATATTAAGTACGCACAATCATGACTGTTGACCAGCAGCATGGGAAAATGATCTGGCATTTCTTAAAGGTGTGTTAGTATGTCAAATTTTCTGCAGGCATAAAACTTCCAATGCCTAAGCTAAATATTGGTACCAAATTCATTACATAACACTTTTAAATGTACATTGAAAACCTGCACTGATTTATCATGTAAGAAGTGTCCTCACTTGGTTTTTTTATATGTATAGCACATACAAATGGGTAAATTGTAAATAACTATATGAACCCCTTTGGCTTAGACATCTTTACAAAAATTTGGTAAGGAAGTAAAACAGACCAAGTTTTATGCCACTTTAGCTCTCCAGAAATCCATCCAATTAACATCTTTATTCCTGTCCAAACTACTTAACTTAAGGCACTGAAGCACAACATACCTTTTGGAAAAAATGACTATTGTTTTATTTTAACACAACAATTATCAATTTACATCTTTAATCCTTTTTGGATTACTTCTGCTCCCATACAGTATAATCCACTTTACTCACAAAAAAAAGCAATGTGATACTGATGACAGGATCAATGGATGGAATCCCTGGCTACATTTTGTTTTGTCCTGCTTAAGCCATTTCACCATTCTCATTAAATTTAAATATTTAATGTTGTAAATGAAGATCTGACTGCAACCGCTTCAGCATCATGTTCTGGTAACTTGTAATTACCATAATTGCAAATTTTATCAACCAATCAGATGAAGCCTTGTATCTTTGCATTTGGAGACAAAGCAGTGGGGATGAAGGACATCAGTGTGTAATGAACAATTTCTTTTTTTTCCAAATTTGTTAAAGTTGCAATTCTATTGGCTAATTCAAAGGTCACCAGAACATGACCCTTAAGCAGTCATTGTCAGATCTTCACCTAGGACAGTGGAGATCTGATTTTAATCCATTGGCCAGTTTTCAACAATATTTTTGCCTACACAGAGGATTCCACTGAGTGATGGAAGGGACAAGTAACACACCTAAACACTGGAAAAGAAACTCCTGTGTAGGACATTTTCATGTATTTTACGATATATTTTCATAAACTTTAACAAGAGTATACAAACTAACAAAATGAACCTGCTAAATGTCTTAATGAGGGTTCCTGTGACCATGACATTGTAATCCTGAAACCTTTTGTTTTTTTATATTTAATTATATTATTTGTTGGCTTTTTATAATGATTAGATATTATGTAATGGTATATCTGTATTTTGAACCCAACCCTTGTCCAAAATCAAGTTAGTGGTGTACCTAACCAGCAACTTTTATTTTGTAAATAACAAAATATATGTAGCTAATATTTCTCTATAATGATAGAATAAATATTCAGACTACTATTAATGGAGTTAACCATCTTGATTTGAATCTGAGCAAATGATATCAGTTTTCCACTTTTACATTACTTAATTTGCTAACAACTGCAAATGTTTTACAGAGTTCACTCATCTACATCCTGGTTCTATTATTGTGTCCATGCTTTTAATATAAATGTTTACTTGACA
This sequence comes from Potamilus streckersoni, assembly GCA_016746295.1. Taxonomy (NCBI): domain Eukaryota; kingdom Metazoa; phylum Mollusca; class Bivalvia; order Unionida; family Unionidae; genus Potamilus; species Potamilus streckersoni. The sequence continues at coordinate 355,373 of JAEAOA010001473.1, forward strand.
AATTAATCATTCTTGCAATAACATCTTAAGCAAAGTTAGTTTATTGCTGTATTTCATTTTTACCTTGGGTGGGTTTATTTATTCAAATTATTCTTCACTGGATATACAAAGTGATCAATAATAATATTGGACTAAAAAATTAATTTCAAACTATAGTGAATGCAAACAAAAACATTTTGGATTATATTACTGTAATACATTAAAAGCCTTAACACATTACCACATTCCAGGCCACTAGCACACTGGCATGATCAAGACTACAGGCACATAAATACATGCAATATTGGACCTAATTTGGAACACCATCAGAATTCAATTGGAACTTCATAAATTTAGACCTAATTTGTAACACCATCGGAATTCAATTGGAACTTCATACATTTGAACCTAATTTGGAACTTCATGAATTTGAACCTAATTTGAAACACCATGAGAATTCAATTGGAACTTAATACATTTTAACCAAATTTGGAACACCATTGGAATTCAATTGGAACATCATACATTTGGACTTGTGAACTTTTAAGACTATCTGAGATGAAAGTACTTTTTAAATTTTTACCTTGTATTCTAGAGAAATAAATTAGTTGTTGAATTTTGAAAAATGTTTGGTTTTCAAATTGTTGGTTTTCACTTTTTCTGTTATTTAGTCTAATGCCATGGAGTTGTAATGTTTATGCTTTTTTATCTTCAAGAGCCTTGATTTGGTCAGTGTATATCCAAGTTATTATGTAAAACAAACTGTCAAATGTCAGATTACAGTGAAACTGACCTTTGAATCCCAACTGTTTAATTCATAACAATACTTCTTGGTTTGATGCAGGGCAAGTAACATCTACACCATGAGATGATGGTATGTTTCTAAATAATAAAGTTAACTATTCTGTGACATAATTGTAATATAAAGATCTTTGACTTTTAGAACCCCAATCAAAATAATCTGGAAAAAGTACATGAAACATAACTGAGTTATTGCATTGCTATTATTTCGCTAGTATTGGTCAATGTGACCTCAACCTTTAAACTTTTGACCCCCAAATCAATAGCATGATTGGACTCCACTTAAAGGGCACTGAGTTTGGTGATAGTATATATGGAAGAAATAAGAAGTTGCACTGAGATAAATATATGGACAGGATGAAAGAGATCACTAAAACATGTATTTCATCATAAAACAAAAACACCTACCTGATGTGAATCTTGAAAACCTTGGGGAGTTCAATGGCGATCCTCTGAACATTATTTCACCTCCTTGACCAAAATCTCCTGACAAGTTATCCTGGGGAAACAAATCACCAAAAAAAGTCTTTTTACATGTATCACCTTTTTAATCTACAGTGAAGATCTAAGTTAAAACTGATTCAAGCTACACTAAAACAAAGCTCTTTCTTCCTCATTGTGGTACCTTCCATGAAAAAAAAAACCAACCAACCTGTCTTGGGGGATTCTTGATTACACTACACCATACAATTTTAGTGAAACATTCAGGGGAAGGTCTGAGGTTACAGTAGTATTTTCCAATTATATCCAGAAGACTAATGTACTTAATCAATAGTTTCATAAATTAGATCTATGTTGCATTCAAGTCAGTCAAACAGCAGTCACACCTACTGTACTTCCCCTACAACAACCCATGACTGGTGACAAGAACAAGCTAGTGTCAGTCACACCTATTATGACAGGCCCTGGAACCCAATCTCAATTTTCAAGAAAACAGGGCAGCCAACTTACATCCCACACAACCATCCACTGGAGCTTTACACAGCAGAATACAAAATGACTATAAAATGTAAATAATATATATATATATATATATATATATATATATATATATATATATATATATATATATATATATATATATATATATATAAAGAATACAAATCATATGGCAAATAACAACCCTTTCAAGCAACCCTTTCAAGCATACTGGATCCACCAAGGGATCAGGTGTGTCAGGGATTAATTAAAATAGATACAATAAACTGACCACGAACAGAAACTAGTAGCCTAAGCGCTTGCTTGCTTGCTTTGCTTTTGACTCTTAATGAGTCTTTTTCAAAGGCAAATACAAAACATATATACAATAAACAAATAAACACAAAAAACGTTGTGTTTGTAAACCTCTACATGTCAAAACCAACCTAGTCAATCTGAACCCTATAAAAGATGCAAAACCTGTCAACATATGATAGAGACCAAGACCTTCACTAGCACAGTGACTAAAGAAAAACTAAACATACATGGTCCAAACAAAAAGTGCAAAACAGAGAATGTGATTTATCTCATCACATGTAACATCTGTGACCTTCAGTACCTTGGAGAAACTGAAAAGCTACACAAAAGGATAAACCTTCATAGATCTGATTGGATGACAAAAAAGCTGTACAGAAGCCAGTCACTGAACACTTCTCCTCCCCTGGCCACACTTTCAGTGATATAATACTTATCTCTATTGCTAACAACCACAGCTGGAGTTCCAAAACCAGGAAGGAAAAGGAATCATACTGGATACTGGAAACCAAGCCTTAGAACATTGAAACCAAGCGGTCTAAACCAAGAAGACTAGAAAATGAAAACTATGCACTAATAAAATTTAACATTTTCTAAATCTTCTTATTATCCTTCAATTTTTACTATAAGAATAACCGGTATAGAATCAAATATCCAGGATATAATCTGCGTTACATATGTACAAAAAGTAAAAATAGATGTCGCTTTGGCTTGTAGACTTTTAGGGAATTATGCAACCTTTTCAGTTTCCGCATCTAGCATCTAGTCTATACAAGCTGGTTGTATTTATAATTTTAGCACATGTGAAGACAGCCATGTAGAGGTTTACAAACACAACGTTTTTGTGTTTATTTGTTTATCTTTTGTGTTTATTTGTTTATCGTATATATGTCTTGTATTTGCCTTTGAAAAAGACTCATTAAGAGTCGAAAGCGCTTAGGCTAGTTAGTTACTAGTTTGGTACTGTTCGTTGTCAGTCTATTGCATCTATATATATATATATATATATATATATATATATATATATATATATATATATATATATATATATATATATATATATATATATATTTATAGTATGTAGGGGTTTCTGCCAGAAATGGCTAACAACATTAAAATCCATTGTTATTCAACTTACTGATCATTTCTGATTTCTGTAAATCAATTATTTTTAATCAAAGTCATAACCAATAACCAGCCATTTAAAATATTCCTTGACTGCTTTGATTTATTTCTAATTTGTGCAACCCTAGAACCCTAGGTATCATCAGTGTTCAAAGCATGTTTTTGGAGGTTCTTTTTCTAAAACTTAGGGAACTTAGTGATATATTTATGCATGAATTACATTATGTCTATGTGTCTTAGCAAAATGTAAACAATAATACACATTACTGTAGCATTTACAAGTAATTCACAGTTATGAATGAGAAGTTTAATAGATCCTCAGTGAATGATTGATTTTTCAATTATATCTCATAAATTTAAATTTTCAAGAAATACCCACACCTCGCAGTTCCTTAGTAAGTAAATGTAAGGTTTCTTTCTGGTAGAAAGCAATAGCATATACTGACTCTTAGTGTTAAAGAAAGAGTTATATAAACCCTAATAAAGCACACTCAAAGTCTCTTAATGGTAAAAACAAAAATAATCTCTTAGTCGTGAAGAAAAATAATCATATGCTTTAATAAACATACTGATAGTCTCATTGTAGTGAAAACTAACAAGTTACTTTACCTGTACAAACAAATCAACATACCATATTTGAATAAATACCCAGACCAGCCTTAAGATATACAAGTGGTCTCCTGGTGGTTAAAACTAATACAAAAATATGTAGTGATAAACATTTGCATCTCCCTACATACCTTGAACAGGGTAGCAGTACATGTATTAAGTAAAGTGGATAAAGATAATTTTGTACCTACATAGTACCAACACTCTGCATTTGGATACTGTATTTACTCACTTATAAGTATCATCAAACTGAAAACAGATCATGACTTGCCATAGCAAGATCAGGGTCAATGTTTGTCTCCTAATTACTTCTAACAAACTGCATAGACTCAGATCTGCTAGCGCCTTATGGAATGGCAGATCTGGGTTTGTGCTGTATGCACTTGAACTCAAAAGAAAGTTAATATGGTACCAAGGTACTTTGTACTGTGTTGAGCAATATGCATTGAATAGACAAGTATATATTTACATGTGAAGATGATAACATGAAAGATAACAATAATAAACATTTACAGTGCATGTTAAAGATAAAATCAATGACTGTAGTTTGAATGCAGGAATATAAACATCTTCAAGAACTGCTTCATACCTATTGTCTTCATGAATTCCCAGGGGATTTCCACTATAAATTTAGTCACAGGTTTCAGATTGTGTGAGACCTTATTTTGTTTGAGATATGGATGTCTTGTGGGAATTTTTAAAAATACTGATTTGCATGCAGAATTTTTTTAAAACATAAACTGGTTTTAATTCATTTTCTCTTATATAGATCAGGTCACAAATATTTGATTTTTATACAGGGGGATGTCTTCTCTATCAAGTGAAAAAAGTACCAGGCAGTTCTGCAATATCAGGTACCATATATTTCCTATAATAAACAAGGGGGCAGGCAATTCTGAAAACTCCGGTACCGTATATTTACTATATTATGCTGGCCGGGGAAGGGGAAGGAAGAGACAGGCAGTTCTGAAAAATTAGGTACCATAATATTTCCTACAAAAAACTGGGGTAGAGGCAGGCAATTCGACAAAATCTGGTACCATACATTTCCTATAATAAGGAAAATGAGACAATTTTGCAAAAGCTTGGTACCTGGACTGTCACTGATGTTTTCTTTAACATCTATGATGGCTATTGAGAGCAGAGATAATATGATGAAAATAACTATTACAGAGATGTAGAATGAATGCTAGAAATGGATAACAAAGACAATGCCGATGCCATTCCATAGCAGTTACCAGCATTGGAAATGCTAATTATTCAACTTCGAATCTCTAACAGCTGGACAGGATTGGGCATGACTGACAACTTGTTGCAAAAAAGTAAATAAATTATTTAACAATGCAAAAACAAAACAATGAAAACAACATATAGCTGGGTGTATCTGTCTTGAGTGAAATGGGTACATGAAACTCCTGTTCTGAAGCAAGATATGGAATATAAAAATTAATAGGTACATATAATTCCTGTTCTGAAGCAAGATGTTGAAATATACAATTTAGTGGGTACAGGTAATTCCTGTTATGAATCAAGACATGGAAATATACAATTTAGTGGGTACATGTAATTCCTGTTATGAATCAAGACATGGAAATATACAAATTAGTGGGTACAGGTAATTCCTGTTATGAATCAAGACATGGAAATATACAATTTAGTGGGTACATGTAATTCCAGTTCTGAAGCAAGACATATACAATTTAGTGGGTATAGGTAATTCCAGTTCTGAAGCATGACATACAATTTAGTGGGTATAGGTAATTCCTGTTCTGAAGCAAGACATATACAATGTAGTGGCTAAATATAGTTGCTGCATCAATGACAGGCAGAGGCATGTTTATTTATTTTTTAAATAGATTTGGGCACTAAGATACTTACAAGTATTAAATTAGCCTTTAAAATAAAAATGAAGGGTTTTTTAATAACAAAGTTTATATATATATATATATATATATATATATATATATATATATATATATATATATATATATATATATATATATATATATATATATATATATGGGGGGTATGCTAGCTGTATAGTTGCTCTCTATATGTATATACACATGCTCCTCTCTCTCTCTCTCTCTCTCTCTCTCTCTCTCTCTCTCTCTCTCTCTCTCTCTTTGTACATATGCATGATGCAAGTTGTAATATTTCCTCTCTACATGCATTTAATAACAACAATTAAGTAACCGCAAGAAGAACACAATATCAAATATAAAGGGAAGAAATATCTACTAACAAAATATATAGATTAATTTAGAACTTATCAAATTGCTCACTGTCTCTCAATATAATCAAAAATTCTCATGAAGTATTGCAAGACAATATGACATATTATGGCAAGTAGTAAATAACTAAAACTCAACCTGAAGAAATATAAAGATACAATGTTCTCTCAAATTATACAAATTCAACACATTTTTAGAAAGATATGAACACATGTCATTATGAAACTATTGAAATACTGTATATTCAATCTACAATATCCTACCTTTCTGTGATATTGCTACAGTTTTTACCTGTCCTATGAAGACATATTTAAGACAGGTATGAGGAATTCCTTTAAACAAAGCCAGACTTTGTGTGACTCATGCTCTCTCTTTTCAACTCTAATTATCAAACACATGCAGGGAGACTGCAGAAGTCAAAGTCTGCAATGTAAGCCTACATTTGATTGGTCAATAAACTGAGAGCATTGATTTCTTCAACTCCTTGCCTTGCATTGGCTCAGTTCCATTGATTTTTCTGAGTGCCCTGCAATGTTTTTAATTATTTCTCTCAGCTGCTCTACCACACTTGCTAGACTGCTAGGCTCAAGTGAAATGTGCTTCAATATCTGTGCAATTCATTTTAATATAGATTTAGTACAATATGTTGGCTTGTTGTATCAGCTCTGAGAGGAAGGACCAAAGACAATCTAATTGCTTTTTGCAAACCACCCATACTTTTAAATAATTTTAATATAACTCGTCCCATCATACCAACTTTAAAATGTAGTTATTTATATGTGCAAACACTCTGTTCCAATTTGGTTATTTAATTAAATATTTTAATTCACTGAATTTTATCTTTGATTAATGAGAATCAATGTCATTTCACATAACCATGAAATACTTTGTATTTATACACACGGTTAATACATAGATATTTTGGAATACACCTCATCAAAGGCAAGGTATTGGTGACATATTGGAACAAGTCTCAATGCAGTTAAATCTGTCTTAAAATATAGGTTGGAACACACCTCAATATTGCTGAATATGCTTTTGAAAAACATGTTGGAACACACCTGAATAGTGTTAAATCTTCCATGACCTGAAAGATCACATCTACCATTAAAAAAAACAAACAATGGTCTCTCAAGATAAGTGGCCACTCAGCCAAAGTCATACTGCTATACAACAAATAAAAATGTACATGTGAAATGAGAATATGGTCTCTGATGACACATGGTTTCAACTAGCAGTGGTATTTCAAGCTAGTTTTAATTGTACTGGGTGCTCTCACTTGTTACATAATTCACTTCTGTTGTTCCAACCAAATAACATCATTATATATATTTATTGTGCACTCTATCTCTATGCCTAATTAAAAGAAAATAAATATGTTAGTTAACATTTGGAGTCCTGGGTTGCCAAGTGGTCTAAAGTGAGTGGCCTGAAGTGTTCATTTTTCCAGATCACTGATATCTGTTTGTGTGGGTTCAAGTTTCAAGCTGAGCTAATGTGGGAATATGAGTGCTTGCCAAGTTTCCCATGGAGCAATGGTTCTTCCCAGGGTTTCATTGGTTTGTCCACACCAGTAGGTAATGGCAGCCATGTACAGCCTATCACATGCTGAAAAATGGCTCAAATTTTTAATGACAAATACAATCAGTTAATTGATAAAAGGATTCGGCCTGTATCACTGTTTCAAGCTACATTAAAACCCACGTACAAATTTAAATGTTAGAAAATAAAGGATCCAACATGAAAATGCATACAATATTTTCTTGTGTATATTTAATTTTTATTTTTTGTTAAGGCTTTTCTTCATGATTATATGTTATGTACAATTGTACTTTAGGCTTGACATTGTCAAAAAACAAGTTCAGTGTGTATTGGACCAATAACTTTTATTTTATAAACAAAATAAATAGTTAATATTTCTCAAAAACTGTGGGTTAAATATTAGGATCATTATCAATAGACGTAAGCTTGATTATTTGTGTCCCCCATAAAAAGACCTGTCTATCTGATATTTACCGCATTCTTTATTCTAATTTTGGTAACAGACTTATCTTGTTGACAACATAGAAATTTCTAGACATTATTTTGTCACATTCATCCCAGTTATACTTTTGTGACAATTATCTTATATATCTAGTTTGATGAAGAAATTAATCATTTAACATTCAAAACAGAATCCGTCTTATTAGTCTGTTCAGTATTTTGGGGGGTGAAATTATTCAAAGTGCTCATCTATAATATTCTTGGATGGAACATTAATTTGGTAAAATAGTGATTTCATACGAGAACATTTTTGTATTATATTACTGTGATATATAAAAATATTGATACATCATCATACTTCAGGCCATAGGTACATTAACATGTTTGAGACTACAGGCATATCAATATATTTGATGTTGGAACTTATTTGGAATACACCTGGAATTCAGTAAGAAACTGATACATTTGGATCTGCGGTACATCTTTCAGGACATTTTGGGATTCAATTTGCATTAATTAAGTCCTATTAAAATTTTCACTTTGTATTCTAGGGAAATACAGTGTTAAATTTTACCAAATTTCTGCTCTTTTCTGTTACTTTGATTAAGATCATAATATCATAATAGCATACACCTATATAGTTGTCATATATGATAATATATTCTGCAGTACATGCTAGCAAGTGCCCTGATGGCCAAGTGGTCTAAAGTGCTCACTATTATGGATCATTGCCATATCACCTCTGTGTGTTCCAAGTGTTCAAGTCTCAGATTCAGTCAATGTGGTTATGTGAGTAAGCTTGCCAGTAGCTTCGCATGGGTCAGTATTTCTTTCCAGGGTTTTCATGGGTTCTTCCTCCACCATTTGTACTGGCCACCATGAATAGCCCATCTTGTGCTGAAAAATGGCATTAAACCCTGAAACAACAAAATCTGCATGCTATGTATGTATTCAGTAAAAAAATTGCTTTCTGAGTGTTCCAACCTTAATATATGAAAAGACCCATATGATCCAGCCATGATATTTGAAACTCCCCATGTTTTCCAATCTTATTATATGAAAAGCTTCATGTATTTCAGCCTTAATGTATGAAATTACCCATGTGTTCCAGTCTTATTATATCAAAAGACTCATGTGCTCCAGTCTTAATATATGAAAAGACCCATGTGATCCAGTCTTAATATATGAAAAGCCCAATGTGTTCCAGTCTTAATATTTGGAAAATCCCACGTTTTCTAGCCTTAATATATGAAAAGACCTATGTGTTCTAGCCTTAATATTTGAAAAGACAAATTGTTCTAGCTTTAATATTTGAAAAGGCTCATGTGTTACAGCCTTAATACTTGAAAAGACCCATGTTTTCCAGCTTTTATTTATGAAAAGACCCATGTGTTCCAGCCTTGCTATTTGAAAAGGACCATGTGTTCCAGCCTGAATATTTGAAATGGACCATGTGTTCCAGCCTTAATATATGAAAAGACCAATGTGTTCCAGCCTTAATATATGAAAGAATCATGTGTTCCAGCCTTAATATATGAAAAGACCAATGTGTTCCATCCTTAATATTTGAAAAGAACAATGTGTTCCAGCCTTAATACATAAAAAACCCTTGTGTTCCAGCCTAAATATATTAAAAGACCCTTGTTTTCCAGCCTTAATACTTTAAAAGATCAATGTGTTCCAGCCTCAATATATAACAAGGCCCATGTGTTCCAGCCATAATATTTGAAAAGATCCATGTGTTCCAGCCTTAATATTTGCAAAGACACATGTGTTCCAGCCTTAATATATGAAAAGACCCAGGTGTTCCAGCCTTGATATTTGAAAATCCCCATGTGTTCTAATCTTAATATATGAAAAGCCTCAAGTGTTCAAGCCCTAATATATGAAATGACCCATGTGCTCCAGTCTTAATATATGAAAAGACCCATGTGGTACTCCAGTCTTAATATATGACAAGACCCATGTTCTCCAGTCTTAATATTTGAAACGACATGTGTTCCAGCCTTAATATTTGAAAAGACCCATGTGTTCCAGCCTTAATATATGAAATGACCCATGTATTCCAGCGTGAATATATGAAAAGGCCCATGTGTTTCAGTCTTAATATATGAAAGACCTATGTGTTCCAGCCTTAATATTTGAAAAGTCCCAAGTGTTCCAGCCTTAATATTTGAAAAGTCCCATGTGTTCCAACCTTTGTATATGAATAGTCCCATGTGTTCCAGCCTTAATCATGAAAAGACCCATGTGTTTCAGCCTTTTTATATGAAAAGGTCGATGTGTTCCAGTCTTAATATTTGAAAAGCCCCATGTGTTCAAGCCTTAGTATATTAAAATAATACTCCAAGACCGAATGGTCAAGCAAAATATTTCAGGCTCTGGCAAGGTAGCCATTAAAATATTTTCAAATACAATCTTTCAACTAAAATAGCTTTTTAGTCAAATGTGTAATCTGTTGTAAAAAAATATAAATCCTGGCTGATAATATAAATCCTGGTTGATAATATGAATCTTGGTTTATAATATGAACCGTGGTTGATAATATAAATGCTGGCTGATAATACAAATCATGGTTGATAATATGAATCCTGGTTGATAATATAAATGCTGGCTGATAATACAAATCATGGTTGATAATATGAATCCTGGTTGATAATATAAATGCTGGCTGATAATACAAATCATGGTTGATAATATGAATCCTGGTTGATAATATGAATCTTGGTTTATAATATGAACCGTGGTTGATAATATAAATGCTGGCTAATATAAACCCTGGCTGATAATATGAATCCTGGTTGATAATATGAACCCTGGCTGAAAACACAAATCATGGTTGATAATATGAATCCTGGTTGATAATATGAATCCTGGTTGTTACTTTAATCTTACATTTATAAATCTGAATACTGAGAAACTTTTTAATATATTAGCAAGAGTTACCGTCTAAACCAAAACTATCTAATTTGTCTAATTTAATATTTTTGCTTAATAAAATCTTTTTTTGTATCTACCAATACTAGCATTTACAAAATATTCATTCTTTTCCACTAAGCCCTTTTGTAAAATTGTGATAATACATACAGTAATTTTTTTTTTAAATCAACACAATTCAGGTTAAATATATACTGTAAAAGCAAACTACAATTATCACATGCAATATATGAGAGGTCAATAAAAATTAGCATCTGGCATTTTGTCCTAACAAACCTCTGATGCACAGTATGCATTCAGTCAAAATATTTAACTGAGTCATTTTCTGTGTCTAACAGTTGCTAATAACAAAATCTTGATTCAGCCTGGTAACCTATTTTTCTTCCCCTACGGACTCCAATTATACTGAAATAATTGTAAAACCCTTGTTACAGACTGGCACACTATTGTTATCCCTCTGATGATTCCATTCAATGTAAGCTGACCTGAACTGATACAGAAAATGTCCTTATCCTTGGAGAAAAGTAGAACATCAGCAAACACAATCCTCTTCCTTATAAAGTGATTTAATATATACAGTTAGAAGGTTATAAATCAATTAATTCCCATATTATTAAGTAAAATGAAATTATAGGTACATGTATTAAGTTATATCACCATGGTGTAATGTTAGATGAATGTAAACAAAGGAATATTAATACATGCCAACAGTGATTACCTACACAGGTACCTAAACAAAGGAATATTAATACATGCCAACAGTGATTACCTACACAGGTACCTACCTACCCAATTAGTTTTGATACAAAGAGAAAAACATACTTAGAATATGGCTGCTAACCACAATTCTCCCTAACATGCAAAGAATAGCTTAATCTTCTGTGTTAATAACACAAGTCCCTCAATGGGACTTGTGCTTTACTGGCCATAAAAAATTTCCTTAAATTGAAGATAAGACCATTGCTTTCTTTAACTGCCAAGTGTGGAAACCTTCATTGATATTTTTGAGCAGCAAAATTGTCACACTGACTTCTCTGGCAAGATTACCTTCATTTACATTTAGGATTGGCAAAATGACCATCCATTCAGCACAATTATTGACAATATTTTCAATGTATTTTGGGGGGCAACCACATTGCATGTCTGCGGGGCACAAATTTTCATCCAGAACCGACTAACCAGCTATCATAAGAAGCCTTTGGTAAATACCTCAATATGTCATCAATTCAGCAACATTATTAACAATATTCCCAATGCACCTCTTAGGGCAACCACATTGCAGGTCTGCAATGTATTCAAAAATAAATTAAGTTAATTGTGACATGTACAATATCTGAAGGATGAGAAAATGGTGAAGTAAACAATGGTTGTTCTTTCTGTCAGACTTAACAAACATCTCTTTGCAACATGAAATATCATGTTAATACATGTCTAGATTTGATTCTGTACTTTTTATATTCTGAAAATATTGTGATGGTAACTCTTCTACCTTTCTAGTTAAGTCAGAGTTATTTCCCTTATGTGCTGTGGTGTAGGTAGGTTCTGTCTTCATTAAAATATAAATAAATAATGTGTAAAAGGCATGATGACAGAAGAGGTATTTATTCCACTTAATGTTTGCAGTGAGGTTTTATGGAATTTAAACAATTGGTGCCATAACACCACCTCTCAATAAATATAATGATCCAGCATGATAATTTTACTTATCAATAAATATAATGATCCAGCACAATAATTGTACTTATCAATAAATATAATGATCCAGCATGATAATTGTACTTATCAATAAAAAATAATGATCCAGCACAATAATTGTACTTATCAATAAATATAATGATCCAGCATGATAATTGTATATATCAATAAATATAATGATCCAGCATGATAATTGTACTTATCAATAAAAAATAATGATCAGCATGCTAATTGTACTTATCAATAAATATAATTATTCAGCATGATAATTGTACATACCAATAAATATGTGTAAAATGGAAATGGACCAGATGACACTTTAGAACTACACATTGGTACTGATATTACTACATGTATTTCCTTTATCACCTGATATCAGTACATTATACCATTTCCTTGTATCACTTGACATTAGTACAGATTACCATTTCCTTATATCACCTGACATTAGTACAGATTACCATTTCTTTTTATCACTTGACATTAATAAAGATTACCATTTCCTTATATCACCTGACATTAGTACAGATTACCATTTCCTTGTATCACTTGACATTAGTACAGATTACCATTTCTTTTTATCACTTGACATTAATAAAGATTACCATTTCCTTATATCACCTGACATTAGTACAGATTACCTTTTCTTTTTATCACTTGACATTAATAAAGATTACCATTTCCTTATATCACCTGACATTAGTACAGATTACAAATAAAATCCATTTTTCAAGAAGTTTTTTCTGCTTGTTTAGTCTAAAAATAATACAAGCAGAATCTTTACATCACACTCACCCCATGGCCTTATGGATATTAATCATTTGGTTTAATATGTCTAGCTGCATGGTCTATGTAGTTGGGAACAGTAGGCATTTGTATTGATGCAAATTAATTATATGATTATTTACAGGACTTATAATTGGCTTTGCTTTAGATTTTAAAAATGTTGATGATTAATATTAGAGACAAGATAGTAGATTAAGTTTCTCTAACTAGCAAGAAAAAACTTGTATATCATTTTAAAAGAAATGTATATTTTATACTTGAATTCTGAAGATTTTCGCCAACCAATTTTTTTCTATAAACTTAAATTTATTTAGGATTTATATTTTGAGGGAGAGTTTGAAAGTTAGTGCGACTGATCAGATATATTATAACCATTTACATGTTTTCAAATCAACTTCTGGGCACCTCCTTATCGAGACATCAAATGTTTAGTTTAATGTAGGAAACAAAATCTGTGCACCAGAAACAATCAAGCCAATTAAAGAAATATGATATCAGTATGTGAAGTCCATCAGCTTAAGGTTTAGGGAACAATGCATTCAGAAGTAAACGACACTAGCTGTAATTGGTGCATTATGTAAGAGATGTACTTTAAGTTAGGCTTAAAAAAAGTTGAGCCTCTTGGTAACATGTGAGATTATGTTAATTCCTATCTAGATCATATTTTATATCTTTTATGATTTTTATGAAAATGTTGTACACATGACTGAAGATGTGTCTGTTGTGACTATAGATAACTCATACCATGTCTAGTTCCAGCAGAGTTATCTCTCTTAAATGAAGTACCTGGTTCGACAGTCTAACACTGTTCTCTTGAAACATGTGTGCTGTTCATGCACAATTAGGATAGAAAATATATTTATTTCCCCAAACATCAACATTAAGGTCTATGGAAAAACAATTTGTACCGTGATACCTAAAGGTAATACCAGCTTCACAGTGTCCATATTAACGAGTATACTGAGGCACCATTTTTAAAATGGTCATGCTGTCATATGGTAAAAAAACAATGGATATTTAGAAGTTCTTGTCTAATACTAGCAGACTTTTACATAGAAAAAATATAAAATCTTCAGAAAAAAAATCGATTACTGGCTTTGGAGGGTGGCATTTGATAAAGATGGATATGGCAGATAGATGTTGTATGGCCAGATGGCTTAGTATCAGGGGTGTTTGTTTATAGATTGTCATTTTACAAAATAATTTATTTAAATACAATATACCACATATGGATGATTGTGGTCACCTATTAGATATTTCACATCTATGTCATAATAAATCATGTACAAATAGTAAACATCTAGTTCTAGAACATGCCATAAACCAGGATAGAGAACACTATAGGGCTCAAGGAAGGTGTTCCAGTTGTCACAGACCACTTTGTATCAATAGAGGAAATGCTTGATTAACTGATCTTGGTAATTTATTATATCTATGGTCTTCCTTTCTCCTTTTCTTTTTTCTCTATCCAAAATATTTTCTTGTATAATCTGTTTACATATTTTGTTTCAAACTTTTTGCATCTCTTTTGTGGAAGGGGCAGGAGTACTGGCAGACAAGAGTAATTTCTGAGGCCAGCTGACCCTTGAGTCAGCCGCACTTGTAGCCCTCTATTTATATTGGCTTCTTTGCATCTAGGATTTTGATCATGAGCTTCTTTATAGAGATTGAACATTTCTGATTTATAAATACATCTGTTACATATGGCAATTCCCTCCAAACAAGGCCCCATTGTTCCTCTGATTGTTGGTCCCATTGCAAAAAGTTAATACACTTTGGGGATATTTGCACATGCTTCATTACACATTTCTGATGCAATTAGTGAATGAATCCTCATTTTCTGACAAAACATTACAAAATAACTACCCTCAGGCTCTCTGCTATACTTATATAGAGATAAATGTATAGATCTCTGTTTATATAAGCACTCTCATTGTCATATTGTAGTGTTCTTTGATTTAATACATATAACTTAAATCACTTTTATGTGAACTGACTTGTATGACCTGGAGAATTAAGGTATAGAAAGAAAATTAATGCACAGGTATAAGTTTCTCAGTCAGTTATCTCCCTTCATAAAGCATATCTTTTGGTATAACAGTACCAATTGTACAACCCCAGGTGGGTGGAGCTAAAGGTGTAGGGAACATTGCATTCAGAAATAAACAACAAAACTGGCTGTGATTGGTGCATTATGTAAGAGTTATACTTTCTGTTAGGCTTTAAAAAAGTTGAGGTCTTGGCAACATGTGAAATTATGTTAATTCATATCTAGATCACATTTTGTATCTTATAAAAAAAATTTTAAATGTGGTACACATGACTGAAAATGTATCTGGTGTAACTAGAAAACTCTTACCCTCTGTCTAGTTCCAGCAGAGTTATCTCTCTTAAATGCAATGGAGTATCTGTTTTCATTGTTATCAAATTGACAACCTAACATTGTTCTCTGTGACAGTGTCTGACATGCAAGCTGAGGTAGGATAGAAAGTATATTTATTTTGCAAAACATTAGCATTGCGGTCTATGGTAAAACAATTGGTACCGTGATTCCTTTTCAAGAAATAAATTGTTACATTTTCAGTACATTTTCTGTCAATAATGAGAAGACTAATAATACAATATTACGGTATCACTAATTAATATTGCAAATTTCAGTAATATTGATTTCATAACTTGTCAGTGTAAAGCTTACTGTTTGTGGGTTTTTTTAAATTATTTCTTTCACTGGTGAGATTGAAGCCATTTAATATTAACTTAATGTGTAGGACCAATACAAATTGCATGTGTTTGTTTTAAATTTACCCTTTTATTTCAGATGGATATGCACACTGTTCCACCTAAAGTTTTGATACTGGCAGGGGGCAAAGTAGTACCGTTACCAATGGATTTGCATTTTATTGCTTTAGTACAGCCTCCACATACTGATCCAATGCAAGTCTAATAAACTTACAATTCTCTGTTTTCTGTTCATTGTTGTTTCCTATGTGATTCCTTTAATGTAATGTACATGTCCCTTTTGGAAACTCACTGTCCTGCTGTTTTTAATTCCATTGGAATTGCTAGACTTATTAGTTTTTCTTGACATTTTCATGTTCTTCATTCCCCAAAATTATAAAAAAATCCAAACCAGAGTGCTTATAAGTTGTTCTGTACAAGGTATAATCATAAAGTTGCTCATTATTAGCCACTATTTAAGGGAGAAGTTTGTTGTTTATATTACAGAAAAGGATGAGGAGGCTAAACTATGTGATAGGACAGGGGTAATTGACCTCATTCATTTAGAGGCAGTGAAGGGTTTTGATAGCCTAGACTCTCTTTTAAGATTGTGTCATGTCCACCTGTCCCTGATGATATGTTCTATGTTTATGAAACAAATATAAAGTCCTTTATTTTAGATCAAAATGTCCTTATACTGGTAGAACAGGTACATACTAACTAGAGCATTGACCTTTGACCTTGCCATTACATAATATGACATGATGTGATTTATCCTGTATCACCAAAGTGAATTTAGATTTAAGCACTGATACAAATTAGACACAATTCCTAGATAAAAGAATTCATTTTATTTCAAAATATGATTTTTTTTAGTGAAGCAAAAGTATGAAAACAAGCATTCAAACAGCTCAAAACTATTTATATATACATTCATATAAGATATAGCTTAGTACCTCATGAAATTGTTTTTGACAAATGAGACTAAGTACATTTGTTACTTATACAGTCCTGAACTATTTCACAGATTATTGGAAATAGTAAGGTTTGCTTTTATATGGTATAAGTACCAACCAACAACAAGTCCAGGTGGGTGAGGCTTAAGGTGTAGGGAACATTGCATTCAGAAATAAACAACACTAGCAATGGTTGGTGCATTCTGTAAGAGTTGTACCTTCTGTTAGGTTTAAAAAAAAAGTTGAGCCTCTTGGCAACATGTGAGATTATGTTAATTCCTATCTAGATCTTATTTTGCATTTTTTTGCGATTTTTTGAAAATGTAGTACACAGGACTGAAAATGTGTCTGTTGTGACTAGATAACTCAAACCCCTGTCTAGTTCCGGCAGAGTTATCTCTCTTAACTTAAATGAAGTACTTTGTTGGGTCATTCCCAAATTGACAGTGTAACTGTTCTTTTGAAAGGTTTGTGATGATTATGCACAATTAGGATAGAAAAATATATTTATTTCTTTAAACATCAACATTAAGGTCTATGGAAAAACAATTGGCACTGTGAAACCATATACACAGCTTTTGAATTTAAAGGTGTTGGGAATTTGGAGACAGTGAAAAAAAAATTAAAGAAATATGTAGCCTTGACATTTGTTTGTTTACTCTACCAGTGAATTCCCCAATGTAGCTCACACACACACACACACACACACACACACACACACACACACACACACACACACACACACACACACACACACACAGCTACTACATTATGTATATTTTATTTCTATTGCGTGGTTGATCTTAGTCAGTAATTGAGGGTAGAAGTGGCCTTTCTGACTATCTATATTTGTTGCAAACAATATATTACATTGCTAATTCTTTTCTATGATTTGTGAATTGCATACACCTATTAAGAACATTATTACTTTGAGGTAAACATGTTTAGATATCTTGACTTCAAGGTCTAGATTGTTTAGAAATTAGGAATGTTTGAATGGTAATCTTTTTATGAATCTGATGACAAAAATGAAATTTTGACCCTAATCCTAGTTTTGCAATAGTGTCTTATTTGTCTTATATAAAGCTATTTATTTCAGAAATAATCATTCCATATCTTAATATCAGTCTTAGTGGAATCAAGTTATGTTCAGTTAAAAGAATTAAATTTATTTATTTAAATTATTCATTGCAATTACAATGTGATTCTTTATAGGAGGATTAAATTGCTATTTTGAAATCTATGGTTAATTCATTCAATGATATTATGAATTATACCATTGTGACATATCATGACAATTAGCACTTCAACACTTTTCCAAACTAGTAGCACATCTGCACATTCAATATCATAATTCATTCAGATAACCACTGCAATTCATTCATAATAATCTGTTTTTGGATTTGTGATAAAACTTTTAGGACTAAGTAGGATATAATTCACAATACACCATGTTCTTTGTAAATTTTCACTTTAAATTCAAGTGAAAAAATTATTTGTTGATTTTACAAAAATTGCTGGTTTTTGCTCTTTTCTGTTACTTATTTTAAATCCAATGAAGTCATAACAATTTCTTTCACTGGACATTACCATTTATTCTGTATCACATGACATCACTGACTCCTTGGTATCACTTGATGCTAGTTCTAATTACTATTTCCTTTGTACCACTTGTCATTAGTACAGATTACATGTACAATTTAATTTGGTTCCCCTTGAGTTGAGTACGGATTACTATTTCCCTTGCACCATTTGATGCTAGTTCTAATTACTATTTCATTTGTACCACTTGTCATTAGTACAGATTACATGTACAATTTAATTTGGTACCCATTGAGTTTAGTACAGATTGCTATTTCCCTTAAGTTTAGTATGGATTACTATTTCCCTTGAGTTTAGTACAGATTGCTATTTCCCTTAAGTTTAGTATGGATTACTATTTCCCTTGAGTTTAGTAAGGATTACTATTCCCTTGGAAATTTTTAATAAGGTGTTAAATTCTTGCCATATTATTTCTGTGAGATTTTAGATTTTTCTTACCAGGAATATTCAGCTGGTCCTAACTTACATATTTCACCAAATTTTTTAAATGTTTTCCTGTCACATTTTTTGACAGATTTGGGCTAGAAGTAATCCTGCATGGAATTTTAAAAGAAACATTCCTCTGGGAACCTGCTTTACTACATCAATGTTTTGCAAGAAACAAAAATAAACTTGCAAAATCTTATTTCAGGGAACAGTTTGGTGGTAGTTTTTTGTGATCTTAAACACTTTCATTAATCTATATTACAAAAATGGTATTTTGAGTTAAAAGGAACTACATTACGTTTCAAAGAATTTCAGTTGTAATTTTTTACCATGCTGTATTTGTTTTTAAATTACACATACTGCTAAATTGTTATTTTGTATTTTTATCACTGAAGTCTGCATGTCTAATGGGCATGAGTGGCTGAGTGGAATGGGCACTTGCCAATCACTGCTATCTCCCCTCTGTCTGTTTTCAAGTCTCAGTTAAGCTAATGTGAGAAAACTTGCCAGAAGCTTCCAGTGGGTCTGTTGCTCTAAGCAGAGATTTCCAGGTTTTTCCTGACCAGTTATATTGTCTGCCTTGTAAAAGTGGGGTTTTCTGTGTTTTTCCTCATCAATTATACTGGCTGCAATGTAAAAGGTGGGGTTTTCTGGGTTATATCATGTGCTGAAAAATTATTTTAAACTCAAAACACCAACTGTGCAACAAAAACAAATGGGGTCTGTGATTACACCCTACATATCCAATAATGACATGGAAAAAAAAACTAAATGTCTGATTGCTCAGAAAGAATTCTTTAGAAGATGTCAAACAAAGAAATATTTAGTAATTGACCCTTCATATTCAGAAATATGTGTCAAGACAAATTATATGATTAGATAGTCAGGCCAAATATATTATATTTGTCTAACATTAGGCCTCCTCAGGTGTTAATTGTTGTCTTGCCCACAATATGTGAAAAGAATTAGACTTAAAAAGTTTCATCAGTCATACCTTAGACTATATATATATATATATATATATATATATATATATATATATATATATATATATATATATATATATATATATATATATATATATTACTGTGTAGCTATGACCTCAAATCTCAAGCATTACAGGATGAACTTAAAATAACCTAAAGCATGCAGCCAAACAGATAGCATCTAATTATGTCTACAAACCAGGAAGTTTGACCTCAATATTAAATAAGACAATGTGAAATTCCTTACACCAACAGGAACTGCAAGCAGACTAACAACCCTTTAGAAACATTGCAAAAAATAACTTGTCACAGCTTTACTATTTCAAAATGTAGAAATTGTCTTCAAGACAGTTACTCAGTTACAATTCTTTATCTTATCCAAGAAACATTAAAGACTGAAATTTTTTAAAAAGAAAACTATTATTCAAAAGTGCTGACAATGCAATTTCAAAGTCAGCATATTCCAATTTTGTCAGAGGCATTTTTGATTTGATACTGTGTTCAGCATTACCATCATAATTGTGTCACAATAAGTTTATTGTTAGGATCAAACAATTTCTTAATTTTCAACCAAACCTGGTTTGAATGTTTGACAGAAAAACATTATGGGCAAACATTTACTTAGTTGGAATAAAGTGTTACAATAAAATTCCCCTTAAAATATAATGCATTAATGCAATGTCTAATATGGCTGTCATAATTCACACTGGATGCACAAATGTCACCATTATCAGTCAGGACGAAATATAGTTGATCTTATAAGGTGAATGGTGATAAACTATGTTAATGTCATAAGGAGAATGGTGATAAACTATGTTGATGTCATAAGGTGAATGGTGATGAACTATGTTGATGTCATAAGGAGAATGGTGATGAACTATGTTGATGTCATAAGGTGAATGGTGATGAACTATGTTGATGTCATAAGGAGAATGGTGATAAACTATGTTGATGCCATAAGACAAAAGGTGATGAACTATGTTGTCATAAGGTGAATGGTGATGAACTATGTTGATGTCATAAAACAAATGGTGATGAACTATGTTGATGTCATAAGACAAATGGTGATGAACTATGTTGATGTTATAAGGCGAATGGTGATGAACTATATTGATGTCATAAAGTGACTGGTGATGAACTATGTTGATGTCATAAGGCAAATGGTGATGAACTGTTGATGTCATAAGGTGACTGGTGATGAACTATGTTGATGTCATAAGGCAAATGGTGATGATATATGTTGATATCATAAGGTGAATGGTGATGAACTATGTTGATATGACCATCCATTCAGGAGTAGCAGCAATAATGATAAAAAGACAAACATGATGGTGACTGAATTGAAGTACTGATAAGGTTTTCATGATGAATGTCATGGTAACCATATCAAATGTCAACGCTGTAACATTTTCATACATGTCTATGCATGTATAACCTTTATGATAGTTGTGTATACAACCACACATCTAGATGATTTTAAAACTGGTCATTTTATTCCCTAGTCTGGAACCAAGAGCATTTTCTTACATTTTTATGAGGCATTTTGTCAATACTTAGATACCAAATATTTGCATTATGTATGCATCAGACAGTGTAATGACCAGGGCCACCCAATATTTGATTTGATTACACATCTATTAGTACTCAATCACTATTAGGCACCCAAAAAAATTAAATGTTTCTGGTTGGCCAACCATCCCCATTTTTCTTTTCTGACCCTAGGACATTTCCCCCCTGGGTAAAATATAATTTTATTTTTGTAAAAAAAGCTCAATTGATTTGTCCATATAATCAAGTCAGTGTGATATATATGATCATCAATGGTCTAACTTGCCCAGTATGAGTATGGTCAATACAAAGTATGAACTTATAGATGGAATATATATATATATATATATATATATATATATATATATATATATATATATATATATATATATATATATAGTTTTATAGTTATATAGTTACAAAAATGGCAACATATAGCAGTTTCATTGACTCATGCATCACCTGCAATGTTGCTTTCTAAACAATGAAGAGTTGCAAAGGTTAGAGGTCATTCAAAGTTAAACAGTCTCCACATTCAAGGATTTTTCACTGCTAAATTTTTAATTAATGCTAATTTTATGCATGTTCTTTAAAATTTGATGTCTACTGTAAATTGAGACAAAATATATTCTTGCAGTTCTTCCTAAATCATTTTTTGTGTGATAATATCAATTGTACATAACACAGCTAATGACCTATGTAATGGTTCATCACACAAGCAAAGTAGCAATTGGTCATGTAAGTTCACAAATTTGTATTAATCATTTGGAGCAAAATAAGTCAACAACAAACTTCTATTGAAATTTCACATGACAAATTTTAATTTTTATGATCAATATCTTAGTCCCATAAATTAAATTTAGCACCTTTTATACATCAAACATTTGCTAGTCCTATTTATATGGATAAACAAATCGGAGCTGAAACTTTCTGGCCAACTTGTAACCAAATTCTAAGTACAACAAGCTTGTTTCACACACCCCTGACTACAGTGTTGACCAATACAGGTATAAAAGTAAGGGAGATAAATCAGAGCCTGACAATTACAGGCCATATACTCTACAGAGTTGCCTTGGTATGGTATTTGCTACTATTCTTGTCAACAGAATTTCACTTTTTCCAGAAAAAAAGAATTTACTTAAATCCAGGCAGGATTTCAAGAAAAATACCACATAACAGATAATAATTTTGTATTGTGTTCCTCAATAGATCTTTTCAACAGAAGACAAAACCAGTGTTTTGTACTTTTACAGATATTTCCTAGACTTTTGACAAGGTATGGAGATTTGGCTTATAGAGAAAACTTAACAATACTGATATAAATGGGAAAATACTCAAAGGTGATTATGAAAATGTATATGGATGTAAAGTATTGCATATTCCACAATGGAGAGAACTCAGGGCTATTTATTTGTAATTTAAGAGTTGAACAAGTCAAGAAACTATCTCCTGTTTAATTGCCCTTTATCTAAATAACATTGCAAATCACTTTCTGAGCTAAAACTGTAATGGAATTACAGCGAATTTACTGGATGGAAATAAAGTAGACACTTAAAACTATTTCTTTACTCTATGCAGATCATATCATTTTATTTTCAGATAAACCAAGATCTCTTAAAGAAATACAAACTTTTCAGTATCACAGGCAAAATGAAAATAATGATTTTGGGGAATGTAGTAATGGGTAGAAATGGCAAAAATGTCAAGTTCAAATTAGGAGATTAAAAACTTGAAATTGTCAGATACTGTAAATATTTAGGGTTGACAATAATGGATAATGGTAGATACTTAATGGGATTTAAGACACTAATTAGTCAAGCCAGAAAAGCTATATACCTTCTTAAAGAAAAGAATATTTAATCTGAGCTTACCTTTTGACTGTCAGCTTAAAATTTTTGATATGACAATAGTACTAATTCCCATATATGTGGATGAGATACCATGTTTGAAAGATTATGTATGATGATATATTTTCAGAAAGGTGTAATAAAACATACATGTATATGCTTTATGGTGATCTTGGTAGAACACTGATACACTTACAAATAATGGTGATCTTGGTAGAACACTGATACACTTACAAATAATGGTGATCTTGGTAGAACACTGATACACTTACAAATAATGGTGATCTTGGTAGAACACTGATACACTTACAAATAATGGTGATCTTAATAGAACACTGATACACTTACAAATAATGGTGATCTTGGTAGAACACTGATACACTTACAAATAATGGTGATCTTGGTAGAACACTGATACACTTACAAATAATGGTGATCTTGGTACAACACTGATACACTTACAAATAATGGTGATCTTGGTAGAACACTGATACACTTACAAATAATGGTGATCTTGGTAGAACACTGATACACTTACAAATAATGGTGATCTTGGTAGAACACTGATACACTTACAAATAATGGTGATCTTGGTAGAACACTGATACACTTACAAATAATGGTGATCTTGATAGAACACTGATACACTTACAAATAATGGTGATCTTGGTACAACACTGATACACTTACAAATAATGGTGATCTTGGTAGAACACTGATGCACTTACAAATGATACACTTACAAATAATGGTGATCTTGGTATAACACTGATACACTTACAAATAAAACTGAGAATGTTTATCAAAGGAGTGTCTCATTTATGGCAAACAAACAAAACTGCCAGTATACTGTATCATGTATCTTAGGCTATTGTTGGATTATAATAGTGATGTAGGCAAAAACAAATGGGATTTATTATTTAAAAAAAGACTTCATGATCAGTTCATACAAACACAGCAATCATCCATTACTAATTTGCCAAAATGTGATACATACAAAAGGAAACAAAATTAGAACATTATTTGTTAAATAAAATTTAAGACAAGTATGATGAAATTTTGAACATGTGATCACTATAGCTTTAGAGAAGGGAAGATAGGCAAATTTTCCAAAATATGAACATTGCATTTAATGCAAAACTGTGTGGGTGATGAATATTCATCATCTCATTGAATGTATATATTTATGGAGAAGAAAGCAACTGCTACCCAAGCACTTCTATATGCATCCAAATGTATCAATACTTAAAGAATTATTGTCATATGAGAAAATATCTAAAATAATTCATATTATTTTATATAAAAAAAATTAAATTTCAAATCATCTTTACTCGATGTGTTTATAGTTCTTTTTTTAAAGAAAAAGTTCAGTTGGTGCATCAACATCAACAACATGATTCAATTCCGTTCAAGCAGTGACTGTAAAAATGGTGTCAAGTCAATCCAACTTGTATTCATTTACTGTGAAAAAGTAAATGAGTAAATGATATCCAATACTGATGTTAATGCATGCAAAGTGAGGTACTATTTTTATGTCTGATGTACATGCATGAAAAGCGAGTTACTAATATTTCATCTCTTAAGCTGCGCATTATAACTTTAGTTTTAAAAAAAAAAATTATCATTGTTAAAATCGTTTAAAGTGACGTCAACAAATGTATCTCAAATGACAGGGTTAGCTAGTTGTAGGAGGACAGCATGCAACTAACGAAAACGGATTTGCGTAAGTAGTATTACGGCCTGATCGGGGGTGATTTGTCTATTGTTTTCTTACCCACCCATCTTTACCTGACCTTAAAAAAAAACAAACAAAAAACGTACACAAACAAAACCGTACAATATCACTTGAAATTTGACTGTTTTCATTCTTGCACACATTTACTTCGCACACTTTGAATATATATATATATATATATATATATATATATATATATATATATATATATATATATATATATATATATATATACTTTTGCTTTCCTACCCTTGAAAGGACAAGCACGTTTTGAAACTTTGGTAACGCTACCCCCTCCCTAATCCTTGACCCGACCTGGCCCTGATTACTTCATGCTGGCTGACGACTGGTCTATCTTGAACTTAATCTTGTGCTTGGAAGACATAAAACAGAAAGCTTGCTCAAAGTGAACTTTAAAATTGGTAAACATTACCTCGTGTAATAGCCAGCTGGTAGTGTGTGCTGCTCTTCCTGTTACAGATTCCTATTCCCCAGCTGCACGTGCTTCGACCGGTAGTTTCTACTAAATCTTCAAAACAGGATGTGAACCGCTCCATAATGTTTCCCACCACAACTTAAGTCAGGTTCTGTTAACAATTTATAACAGCTAGCTGTTTTAGAATTTAAGCTTGATTAACTGTAACCTTGTTGTTACAGGATTGCGAAAAAAAAATAGATGCTAACCTCTGCGGCAAACAAAAAGTAATAGATATAAGAAACGGAAAATAATTCGGGTCATTTGTTTTCATAATTATTATTCTTAATCAGGCTTATACGATCGACCCAGAAAGGTGGAACACACACACACAGACAGACAGACAGACAGACAGACAGAGATAGATAGATAGATAGATAGATAGATAGATAGATAGATAGATAGATAGATAGATAGATAGATAGATAGATAGATAGATAGATGTGAAGGTTACAACAAATTCATAATCAACATAATTTGTTTGTTGGCATTGTGTCAAAAATACGTTCTTGTATTTTTTGTGATGATTAGAGAATTAGTTGACTTAAATGGTTTTGAACCCCACAAAAAACACATTTCCCCATTTAACACCATTTAACACTAAGTCCATGGTATTGTGCCATCCATGTACTAGTACTATTGCTATTGCTGTTGCTGCTGCAGATGCAAGAACAGCAGCAACAGCAGCAACAACAACAGCAATAATAATAATAATAATAATAATAATAATAATAATAATAATAATAATAATAATAATAATAATAATAATAATAATAATAATAATAATAATAATAATAATAATTGACGAGGATAAACACGCGTGGTCATAAGAGACCATTATGGTACCGCGGTCATTCAGATTGTGCAGGATCGGGCCCGTATGGTTCATTGTGTCCTGAGGAAATGCACTTAACTCCAATTTCTCTGCATGATATAGACAATGCTTAAAGAGTGTAATTGAAATCGACAGAACATAATCCTTATGCCCCATTGTACTGAACATAGTTACAGGTTATTTTATCATCAGATCACTATCAAACAATCAAATATACTAACACATACATTCGCACAAATTTGCAGGCTCAGTTCTATGGCAAGGGGAACGAGGCAACCTTCTTTAGCCCCGCGCTTCTCCACAATATAGTTTTTTTGCTTGGGGCCATGCGCTTATTACATGCTGCCTTGGGCCCCGCTCATCCTAGGGCCGGGCCTGCAGATTTGAAGCGGATTTATTAATTATCAACATGTGCTCGGATTAATTCATACCATGCCTAAGTAAACATTAAAACAAGTCTGCAGTTATACAGACATGCCTACAGTGCCGGATAACTTAATAGGCACAGTAGGCACCGGCCTATGGGCCCCATGCCTTGGTTTATTAAAATTGTTGGTTGGTAAAAAAAAAATTAAAAAAGTATTATGAGATAATTTGAGAGGGGTAGAGGGTCGAGATTTCGACAGCCTAGGGACCTCCACAGGGTTTAACTCGGCAATGCATGTATAGATCAAAATGAACAGTCAACTGACCATATTTAGTTTCCCCATGGAATAACTAATACTATGGTTAATGAACATCAATTTGTATTGCAAATTATCTTCCGTGAATACATAAGGAATCATTATATTTTCCCAACCCAAAACAGAACTCATTTATAATTTCATTTTTCTACATCATCCATATATCTCTATTTAAAATTTAACTATATAAACTTATCAACTTCTTTAAACGTCTTATATATATATATATATATATATATATATATATATATATATATATATATATATATATATATATATATATATATATATATATACATATATATATATACATATATATATATACATATATATATATATATATATATATATATATATATATATATATATATATATATATATATATATATATATATATATATATATATATAATGGATTATTGACGTTTAAACCAAGACATTTCGCTCCAGTTTAGGGAACATTACGGCAGTAGACATTATATAAATGTTTAAATTGGATTAAATTAATTTCTTTTATTTCAAATCATATGAATTAGTATTTTATATGCTTTGCTCAAATGTTTCAACACCTTGCCTCAGCTTCACTACAATGATACCATACAGAGTGGATTCTTTAACTAGGAGGATGAAACAAGTTACCTGGTTGTAATGAATAGAAAAGATCACTTGCCAGACAATCATGTTCGTTTAAATGACGTTTTTTGAAATTATAATATATTTTTGAAGCAAGTCTCTGAGAAAATATATTTACTTTTCATATATTATCACGCATTAGTGTATGCGACTGTATATATAACATATATTGCTGTTTTATGAAATTAATTTTAAAAATTATTTTATGTCCTAGCAGTAGTCAATGTCTAATGGAGGAGCATGCAATAGCCTCTATTAACGCTTTTCTGGTAATTCCTTCGGTAATCACTCATATTATGGTGAATTCCGGTAATCTGCGGATAAATTACTTTCATTTGCATTCAGCCTGTCAATATATCTAATAATATTTTCCCCCTTCTTTGTTTATGTAATAAGTCTGGTGTGTACAAGAAAATGTAAAGTTTATAAATTAAAGTTTCTTTTACTTGTTGTGGTACTAAAGATTTTGTCTGGTGAGAAAAGATACAAAAAAGTATTACAGTTAAAAAGAAATTCTTCAATTTGCTGTAAAAAGTAAATTTGCTAATTTTATTTTAATGAGATCTTGTAGTTGTGTATATGTGTTATATGTTAACTGATAAATCTAATTAATTACAATAATAGTCTTTTGTGTTGCATTTATCAAATCACTAAACACATTATTGAAAGCAGTAGGCAGTCCAGCTTATCTGTTGCTCTTTCTAACATAGGCCATACATTCTTGCACGGCATTAAAACAATGTGTTTGTGCTAATTTGGTGGTTTCCACGATTCTCCCATAATTTAATAAGGTGACACTGAACTTGTGTTTTCTGAGGAGGGGGTGGTTTGGGGTTATTTTGTTGTGGGGGGGTAAGGGGAGGTGTTGTTTTTGTTTTGGGGTGGGTTTTTGTTGGAAAGGGGTTGTTTGTGATATCGCCTTGCATTCCCTTCTTGCTCCATACGAATTACAGGCTAATATTTTGTGGCTTCTTTATAAAGTCACGATAAGAGAAGACATAACTGTTATAATGTTATTTCATCTGATTGTTAAAATGTCAATTTTTACGAATATGTAGAAAGTGATTTACGGAATTTAAATCTAAATTGGTACAATAAATATAATTTGTGTTCATTTATAATATTAAGTTTGATTTTTGTAAAAATGGTGTGCTACCAACTTCATGCTACAAAATAATTTATTTAAAACTAAAATACACGTATAATTACAGGAGAAAATGTTGTAGGTTTTAGAATAAATACCGAATAAAATAATTTGATTGAAAGGAACTTTGGTATTGATTTGTAATATTTAATTCTTCAGCTTTTTTGTATTTCTATCAATGATATACCTTATAATTTAAAAAAAACAAACAGAAATTATAAAATTGTCTGAAGTTGGGTAGCTCTAATTAAAAATAATATTTTAAAATGTTTTGGGTATAATTTTTTATTCTATATTTAGTGTACTCGTATCGTACTTGAAAGATGCGGAACGAAAAACACAACGATATATTTTACTTTTGGAATCAGAAAGAGTCATTGTTGTTCATCAGAACTGTGCTCTTATTCGGATATTCACTTTTCACTACCTGAAGCTGTCCGTGTGCAAAATAATCATCCCTGTTTTCCAAACGATGCAGACGACGTCTTACGTGACCTCACACCATCAAAACTTTTAAATATGCGTTGCTCTTCGAATAATTTCAGCATGTGCACACACAATCAGGCCCTACCCAATGATGCGCGGGACCCAAGGCAGCTAGCGTTGAGCGAGATGGCCACAAGCAAAAATAAAAAATAAAACAGTTGCATTGTGGAGCAGTGCGGATCCCAAGGTGGTTGCCACGTTCGCCTTGCCATAGGGTCTGGACTGTACACAATGTTTTGTTATCAACATATAGTAAGTAAGCTATGATTTGTTACAGCCAGCTACATATATGCAAATTTTGAACAACAAAGTAAAGTACATAGTATCAAAAAGTTATAACGTAACAGTGAGGTGTAATCTGTGACAAGAACAAAAATGTATCCGATAAAGAAATATATGTTGGATTTTCAGAACACAAAACGACAGGGCTTACGGGAAGCAACCAGAGATTGTTTACTCACTTGCCTATTTAAATTACTTCCCATGGATTGATATTAATGGCTAACATTGGCGTATATGACTCACGGTACTAATTCAGTTACCTTAGTAAAACTTTGCTATATACTTTGATATTAAAAATTAAATATCTTTGAATTTGAAGTGCATGATCGAATAAATCTAGTAACCGAGATTGAATAAGCATTTGAATTTGTTGTATTCTTATTCGGCAATATAGTAATATTATTTTAAAATTTCGTTGAATCGGTTCTAATCTGGATTCTTAAAATTGTAATGCTGTCATGTACAACGATTAATGAACAGTATATAAATGGCCTCAAACTGAAAGATGACGGCACCACCAAAGTAACTTTCTCTCTCTCTCTCTCTCTCTCTCTCTCTCTCTCTCTCTCTCTCTCTCTCTCTCTCTCTCTCTCTCTCTCTCTCTCTCTCTCTCTCTCGATCGATCGATCGATCGATCGATCGATCGATGTATCTAATTTAAATCCGGAGATAATGGTTGATAAGAGAAAATAAGAACATAGAAGGAAGAAATCATAGCTACTTTTGATTAAGAAAATACTTTAAATATCATTTTGAAGTTGAACAGGCAGTATATTGTGTTCAAAATATATTTATTGTTTGTGATGACAATGAGTCTGATTTCTTGAAGATTACGTTTTCAGTTATTTGAGAGAATTGTCAAATTCTTGACTATCCAATGAAATAACCAGGTTGCGGTCAGATCACAACGAAGACACTAAGAATGGTAAGGAAAATACGATGTTTATTTATAGATGATTTAAAGGTAGACAACTCGAAACAAGCAACAAATCCAAATATTTAATATTTAGCACAATGACGCACAAGAAGTTAATTTATTGGAATAAATAATAGTCCCTAACTGGAACGAATTGCCATTTAAACTAAAAAGAACTGATATTGAACAAAAATTATACACAAAAAGAGATTATTGACTATTGAAACATCACTAAAATAAAAACGATTTTGTACAAATGTTACAAGTTCTCCCTCAGAGAGTGATAAAGGACAAGTTTTCCCTCCAATAGTCATAATTGATCATAAGAATTGGACATTTATCTTGCGGTATCCAATTCGTCACCATAATATATTTCAGCCTCAATGCTCTGCCAGTAGTATAGTGGGACGATATCCGGACAATGAGAATTAACATTACACACACACACACACACACACACACACCTCTGGACGATATACGGACACGATTTATACGGAAAGAAATCGGCTTGAGACGATATACGGACAATGGGTATTTAGTATAGAAACAAGAGGAAATGTGTCTCAGCATTTTCTGAAAAATTGTACACCCTGGGACAACATACGGACAATGAATTTTGTATAGGAACAAGAGGAACGGCACAGGTGGCATGACGTCACGTTATTGGACATTGGCAACACTAGCAAGGAGCTGACCTAAATACGCGCAGCTACTATTATTCTAGGGAGGGACACTTATAATAGACACACAAAGACATAGAACACATATGTAGATATATGGCAAATAAAAAAAAATAATAAAATCTTTTCGAGGCATTGGAAGTGGCTCTGAAAGGGGACTTTGTTATGTTAACACCAGCTAGTTAACATACAGGGCATCTCACTGATCTTCTCTTTCTCAAACTACGTCTCACTTCTGGTCCGTAGATGACGACTCTTTAGATACCCTTGTCTTTCTAGATAGATTCTTCGTTTCCAAAGGAATGTATCAGTGATCTGGGTAATGGCCCAAGATGATCAGACATACATGGCATAGTCCGGATCGAAAAGCATTGACGATACGTGGGTAGACCATTCTAAGTTGGTCCACATCTTTTGTGATTAGAACAGGTGAAGTGAACCGCGTTTATTTATTGGGGAAGAGCGGCTCGAAACGGATTGAAATGGTTCACCAATCCCAATACGCGTTAAAAATTTAGGTCACTTCGCGGAGTCCGTCTTCAAATCCAAAGAGAGCTATCGGTGACGTCACAATCCCTATATACGTGTGCTAGCGTTTGTGCGCAGTTATTAAGGTGACATTGTTTGGTGTAGCGTGACGTGCACCAGCAGTGGAGACGAAAAGCGATGGCATAGCAACGACTACTAAAGTGAACACAGTACAACTTCACGAAGAGGTTGATTTCAACTGGGATTTAGTAGATTTTCTCTTCGCAAAAATTGCTTCGGCACCAGCACCTTCGCCACTTTCTCCTTCTTTACCAAGCGTCGACGATTTTAGACAAAGACAGAAAGAAGAATTGGAGAAAATTTTACAACAGAAACAGGCAGAACAAGTATTTCTCATTGGACAGCAACAGCGAGAAGAAGAAAAAGAAGAAGAGACGAGAAGGAAACGACAGGAAAAAGAAGAAGCAGTAGAAAAGAAACGAAGTCTATGAGAGAAAGAAATCAGTGAAAGTCAAACAGTTACGGTACTCCTGGACATTTTAGCTGAATTAGGAAGTCTGAAACAAATGTATCAGACTTCTTTTTTACGACCCAAGAGAAAAAGACCTTTCCGAGCCAAACGGCCTAACCCTGTGACCAGAGGCGTAGCTATGATATTTTGCGCCGGGGACGAACTATAAAATTGGCGCCCCAGCCCCCTCCCCGTTTAATCACATTTTTATATTACATTAAATAAGGAAAACAATTTAAATTTTAATAAAACATTGGTTGGCAGGCAGCATCATCACTGTGGATGGCAGACGTATCAGATGACACGTCTGCTGAGCCGCTGCAGCGATCTTGTAACCGATTTATTACCCTTGTTTACTTATTATAACGTAACGTTGTAAGCCTCATTTTGGCGCCCTGTACCTTGGCGCCCGGGGACATATGTACCCCCCTGCCCCGCCCTAGCTACGCCTCTGCCTGTGACTACACCAGAGATACCACATTTAGGGATTTCTGCGAAATCATCGACAAGAGCAAATCCACAAGTAGGCATTGGCCGTGGCAAAGGCTTAAGTCAGTTAAAACGGATTGGTTTTCGTTCCTGAGTTTGTTCTCAGGAAGCAAAACACTCAACGGTCCTTTTCAGGGCCACCCATTTTTATTTTTTTTTAGAAAAGAGTTAATATTTATTTTGCTAAAAAAATCAATTTAAACTCGAAATTCATTTTTAAACCCTAGTATGTATGTGTGAGTGCGTGAATCTAATATGGAAAACATACATACAAATGAGCTCCTTTACAAAATTCTTGGACAAAAACAATGAAGATTATTCGGAATTCTAAACTGGAAAATTATTTTTTGATTCAACAAAGAACTGTTGACACTCTGTATTCGAACTCTGATTCACTTAGAAATTTATTGATAGCACTTATATTTTTTAATTCATGGATAAATTGTTGGATTTGATTAATGAACCGTAAGTCAGTCTCTCTCTCTCTCTCTCTCTCTCTCTCTCTCTCTCTCTCTCTCTCTCTCTCTCTCTCTCTCTCTCTCTCTCTCTCTCATCGTAGCAGGAATCGGGCCAAACTTTATCAAATGGCGGTTGTAGAGGATTTTCCGACAACATCTCTGGACTTATCAAAGATGGTTAAAGTTAAGTCTTACGGACCAAAAAATGAGAGAGAGAGAGAGAGAGAGAGAGAGAGAGAGAGAGAGAGAGAGAGAGAGAGAGAGAGAGAGAGAGAGAGAGAGAGAGAGAGAGTTTGTGGGTCAATTGTACTGTTGTTTGAGCAGAATAATGATTTAGAGATTTAGATCAACTGTAAGCATATTAAAATATTTTTATTACCTCTTGTTGGTTCGTCAGTTGGCTTAGTTTCTATTCCAGATTCATTTCCATGAGCCTGAAGGTGAATGGCATTGCTTAGATTTGAATAGTGTAGATATCCAAGTGTTGCTACTGTTCTACTTTTATTATTAAAACAATCGTTCATGTATAAATCACAAGTGTGAATTATATTGCTTTAATCAATGTGAAAAAATAGGAACCAGGAAAGGAAATCA
Organism: Potamilus streckersoni; assembly: GCA_016746295.1. Classification (NCBI taxonomy): domain Eukaryota; kingdom Metazoa; phylum Mollusca; class Bivalvia; order Unionida; family Unionidae; genus Potamilus; species Potamilus streckersoni. The sequence goes on from JAEAOA010001473.1 coordinate 389,247, forward strand.
ATCGACTTACTAATATGCAGAGGTGATTGTAAAGAGCCACTACGGCAGAGAACCACATTTTGTAGCGAACACACTCGGGAATGTGAGGAGTACATTCACTTGGTCAATACACGGAAGCCTGTAGAAAATCTAACTCCATTCAACGGCAAATATATGTATTTGTATGTGATAAATAAAATATATGTACAGTATCTACGCTGTATGAATGATAAACCATTCGTTGTATAACAGTTGTTTCATTAAAAAAAAAAATCAGCAAGCTTTGTTTCCCTTGAATGAAAAATTTACGCATCTCGTGGTATATATATCGTTGATACAGAGTACATACTATACATATTACACACACACACACACACACACATACATATATATATATATATATATATATATATATATATATATATATATATATATATATATATATATATATATATATATATATACACACACGAGCAGGATATATTACTTCCAAAATGAGGATCTTTTCATGTATACAACTATTGAACTTGCAAAACTTGGATATTTTGATACGAATATACAAAAATAAAACTGATTTCGCGCTGTAAACATAATTTTAATTTCTTTCATTTTCAAGACACATTATGATGCAATGGCTTGTTAATGAAGTTTATTCCATTATAAAGGCAACTTGTAACAATAAAAGCTGCATATTTCTGTTACTTATTGACATTTTAAAAGGTGTGTACGTGTCAATAAATATATTTTAACTAACATGTCACGTGCAGATCTTATTTAATGTCTTTTAAATGATGTTTTCTGTACTTGTAGACACTTCAAAAGAACACGTTTCTTAAATTTGTTTACTTTTAACATGCATAAATTAAAAATAACACAAAACATTAGCCTAAATTTCAATGAAGTCTTAATTTAGAAAGTACTCTTGTATGAGTTTAAACTGTTGCAAAATTTGGATTGATTTCGTAACTATTTAGAATGCATATTAATGGAAGGTCTCCTATTTGATTGTATAATTTCTGACATTTTATTTATGCATGTCTGTTCCCATTCTTATGGCAAAAATTCAAACACAGAATTGTTGATAAAGGGATTGAAAATTAGTTGCACACACACATACACACACACACACACACACAACAACAACAACAACAACAACACAACACAACACGCGCGCGCGCTGTGGCTGGCTACTCATGACGAAGTTTAGGAGTTTATGAAACTATGAGGAAAGTGAAGCTTGGCATACCCTCGGCATTGCCCAGACATAAACTAAATCCATCTTCTAAAGCAAATTGGATGCAAAACATGAATATTTTAATATAAATATTTTAGATAGATACCATCGAAACCGTAAACAGAAATTATGTGAAAAACAGAATCAAATTTAAAATAAAAAACAACCAAGCAAGAGAGTTTATGAGTAAACAGGTACGTCTAGACATGCTCAGTTGGTCATGCAGAAACATATAACAATCAAAGATAACTTAGAAATAAAGTCTTTAGATCTGTAATGTAGGTATTATTGACTTGTTTTAATGAGGTTGCAATCATTGGATTAGTACATGATGCATTACTGAGGTATTATAACGATAATATAAGTTGTCTCGTTATGCACGAACACGTTCTAGTCGTCTTTCTCAAAGGTGATATTGCTCCAATGCAGATCTTATACGGGGAATGATAAATAAAGGTATACGTGCGTTTTAAGAAGAGAAGAGCCTCACAATATTTTTTTAAAACGCAATAGGTTTGGCATTTAGGATCAAAAGGGGGGCCCAGTTCGAAAGTTCATAGCGAATGAAACAATAATACGATTTACCTGTAAAAGCCCGCGGTCTTTATAAACTGTTACAAATTGACTCGGCAAATTTATAACTGTCTGGTTTAACTGTCTGGTTTAAAAGTTCATGGAAGCTAAATGGCCTCACGTGCAACAAATGTAAGCATCATACGACTTTAAAGGTCATTCGCTTAAGAGACAAACCTTTAGATCTTTCTCTGCTTTTTGGACTAGAAACAAGGGCATCCTTGAATTTTACACATGGACATGCGTGACTTTAACCAAGGTCGTGCGTGTTTCTTAAAACTCTGAGTATAAAAAGGCAGAAACCCTTGTATATTTTAATTGGAAGTCCAAAAGCAAGACAGATCGTCTGTTTGTATTTTACAGGTAAGAATTTTCTGTTTTGTTACTCACCCTTAAAGGTTAAAGCTTTCTGTGGTAACCAGTCATCGTAATTTCGTTTTGAGTTCTCTTTATAGGAGTCACGGTACTAATTCAATTTCCATAGTAAACATATGGAAACACCATCATATTTAAAATACAATAACTTAAAATTTCTGGGTACTGATGATTAGACATATATTTCTCCATGCACAACTATCCTTGGTGCAAGCTTTTGTGTGGAGAACACCATATGAGCCGCGGCATTTTCTTGACCTACATATGCATGAAGTCCATGTTATTGATTCAGCACCAAGCGAATCAAGTGCTACTTTCATTATTGAGTAATCCTAAGTCAAGTCTTTAAAAATACTAAAATTGCATCAATAGAAATTTGTCTATATTTTTTTAAATTGCACATAGGATAAGCTTTCAAAAGATATTTTTTTTATAAAATTTTACTTTTCATTATTAACCAATTATGGACCACCAAACCCGTAAATACTCTATTATTTCTTCACCCATTTTTAGACTGGTTTACAGTTCTTCCATTGAATTAGTCCCGTGTGTCCTTTAATTTACTATTATAATGTAACGGTATATGGTATTACTTTAAGATTTTATGTTTATTTGTATTTATATGAATTTACTACTAGCTTCATGCTAAACTTTACTTACGAATAAAATATTCTTTAGTTAATAAACTCTAATATTCAATGATCTTTTCCAGATCGTTATTCTAAATTAAATGAAAGAAAATACATTTCATTATGGCATCAATGGCTCTCTGAATACAAGTAATATCTAATCACTTGTATGGTATTCAAAAAGGCAGAAAACTTTACAAGCACATGAAGTTGGAGTTCATAGGAAAATTATTTAATATGTATTGTAATATGTATTTTATGTATTTTTCAATATAAAGGTTTTTATATGTTGTATCTTTAGAATGTAGTTTATATATATCAATAAAAGAATTGGAAGTCCAAAAGCAAGACAGATCGTCTGTTTGTATTTTACAGCGATCCCACCTCTTCGCAGCCAAGCTTGCCCACAAAAGATGTAATCTACACCATCATATGTGACACCTTATTCTTAAGAATGCCGAACTTTCTTCCTTCTCGGAACTAGGCACGAGAAGAAGGTTATGATGGAAAACGTCTCAACAACAACACGAGACTTTTCTTATCATAATAAATTGGCGGAGAATCCTTTTTTCACTTCATAATAAAGTGGTGGATGAATAACATGAATACAAGTGTCAAAACACATAATTATGATCCAAAAGGGGGACTCGCACCAGAACCATTACGACCAGCAGACTTCGCCCAATTATGGCATCGACTTGCCTCGGAACACTACAATACGACCCTATTCACATGACCGTTTCTTCATTACAACTGCTCACTCCTGTTGCACTTGTCCGACAGCTATCTACAGACTAAACGCCGTAACTCCTAACACCACTAGACTTCACTCCGCCCGGCTATGCTACATCAACTCCAGAAGCGACAGCGCCGCCATGTCCCAAAGAGAAAACCCAGATTCGAACAACTTCTTCACTCATGTTGGAAACTACAGCAACCAGAAATATCACAACGGAACGAATATGATTACAACTATGAGAGGATCTCAACATAAAATGCATACATCGCCTATGAGAATTCTTTTTGCAGTAACACCTGAGACTACGACATTCCGAATGCATACAGTGCTAAGTCCAGCTCCAAATTTGACCTAACTACAACCCAAAATGAATTGCAGCGACATCTACGCTCTCCTCAGATCAGCGCCAACAGCATTAACAGTCTCCTTTCCAGTGAAAGTGACTTTAACATTTTGAACTCTTTCGTTATTAGAGGCAATAGATGTATTGTTTGCTATTAGTTCATATCAAGAATATTTCTTCATTGTGGTATATCTCACAAAGGTATGATTTTTCTATCTCTTATTTTGATTTTTTTTAAATGACAAATTGAAAGTTAGTGCGTATATTTCAAACGATTAACAACACTAATCTAAATAAGGCTATATTTCATTTTTCATTGAGTAAATAACATTGTTATACTTACTGTCATTAACATACGTCAGAGTTGCTAAGATTTCTACTACAGAGAGTGTGAATGAATCTTTAAGTTTCATTCCATGCCCTAAGCATTTATATCAAACATCAAACCTGCTCGTCTTGATACATCAAGCAACATTATTCATGTTTCGCTACTATCACACATAATAGATGGTACCGTATTTAACTATCTTAAGGAGCATTGTAATTTCCGCCATGCCGTTTCAAACAGATTGATGCAGAGGTTGTTTGTTTTGTTAGCTCAATGGTGTTCGATAATGTTATTGAGATTTTCTCTCACGTGTTTCATATGAAATCATATGAATGTATACCATAATGTATACTATATGGTATTGTCTTGGCAAAACGCCAAAGGTACGGCTCTAATGTCTTCAAACCAGTCAGAAGAGAGTTTCCTTCTATGGTTTTGCAGCATCAAATGATGTTGTAGTGTTATTATGTACGTTTTTCTATAGTTAAAGTGTCTGAGCGATTGCGCAACACATAATTTTGTAAGCAGCTAATGGCCTGCATATTGAATTTTTGAAGCAGAGAGATTGCTCTACATATTGAATTTTTGAATGCATATTGCATTTTGAGCAGCTATTGCCCTGCATATGATCAACTTCTGAGTAAAGTTTGTTTGAAACGATAACGGTGATGCATTCCCTTTCGCACGTCATAGGTAATGTTAGTAATACACGCTCAGTTTTACAATTTTAATGATGCACTAAATCATGTCGAATAAGTTTTACGATTTTAATGATATTTTCACCTACTGCTCATAGGTTCGATTAAATGCAATTTCATACACAAACAGGTCAAGGTATGATTGCAAATGAACAGACGTTATGGTTATTAGATTAGAGTTAACATAACACTAACATTTTCATCTTCATTACTCTTGATTAATACCAAATTCTTGCAAGGTTCTCTAAGCAAACATTCTTACCTCAATGTCGCTTGTATTTAATGATATTATGTGTGCAATAAGAAGATAAATTCAATATTGGTTTACAAGTACTATCCATAATAATGAGAGTTCTTTTTACAACACTTCGCTGAAGCAAAATAATAACCGTAGTCACTGATAAATATGTTATGCTGATGTTATGCAAAATAAAAAAATAAATAAAAAAATTACCAAAAAAAGAGTAAAATAACACATAAAAAAAGAAAGAAACCAAGCTGATATTAACTTTTTATACTCGTCTTACAGGACTAGTATTAGAATAGATTATGTACACATACAAATCGCACACAATCGAATACACGTCGTACACGACTAGGTCGAATATTTCGTAATTGAATTCACTACGAAATTCAGAAGAGAATTTGTTTGTAAATATGAGAAATGATTATAGTCCTATCCTCCATTCCATTCTTTCTTCATACCTTCTATCTCGTTTTCTTCTTTCGGGATGATCAAACCTCTCAACCTCTTTCTTTCTCTTTAAGGTATGGATGAAATATGGATTTGGTTGTAGGATTGTATTTTTTTAAACTCTGAATTCAGTATCCGCAGTAAAAGAACAAAAACAATTTACACTAAAGGTTATCTCTAGCCACTCCCACTATTTTATGATTCAGCCGATAAGTAGATTCGCACTTTCAAATCAGGCTTTTAAGGAATTATTCAGTCGAATTTATCGAATATTGACACCGAGATGTCAAAAGTAGCTACATAAATGATATTCTTTCACACTTAAAGTCAATACGAATTACACTGAATATGCAGTTTAATATAATAATCTCACTAATGAATTAGTTAATTCAGAAAGGTGTTTTGCATTCTTCAAATGTATCATAAGAGAAGGTTTCCCTTCATTGACAAAATAGGTAAATATCTATTTGGAATGCTGAAACTGAAAACATCACAACATTTAGCAAGATATACAAATATGCTAAAGCAACAGAATAATGAAATTTGAATTTTTGGTGTTATTGCTCGATATGGAGATGATTTCTCCTCCTATACCTAACAAGTTGATAATAGAATTAGAACATGTTAACAGCAATTGGTCCAAACTCAAAACGCTTATACTATTAGAGCAAGCGATGCTTGCCATTGTCGAAAGATTCGTGAAGAATATTAGAAAATAAAAGAAAGGATTGCAGCTCAAACGGTTGAGACTCAGCAAATTAGTCCTACACCGAAATTTTCAGCAGGCGAGTTCACCTGCTATACTGATTTCACAGCATGTTTTAATGGAATTTATAGATCAAATCGAACGATCGCATCTATCAATTACATATGTTATTCAAGAACGCCGAAGGATCCACATTACTGTTTATGATATTTATAGCAACATGTAAAGATCGTGACCAATATACTGCGCTACATACCCCAGTTGTCCAGATGACATTCAAGATGTATCAATCAATACTAGTTTTAATGAAAGCAAAACGAACAAACATTATACAGTTACTTGGTTTACAAGAGATCATACCGCATTATGCCACGCATTTTAGATATCTTTCTAAATTAAAATATTAGTTGTCTCATGTATCAAATAATATATTGGGAAGTCATAATTCACATCCTATTAATAAGGAGTATCACTTCAATATTATGAACACGCCGTTCTAGTGAGCGCTTGATCCTAGGTTTATGACATATGACGGACATATAATTGTTGAGATATATTATCAGAAGTCTCTGAACTTCACCGATTCACCTATCTCTTACACAGCAATTTTAATTATGTTCTACTGACGTTATTTAAAATGTAATAGAAATAATAATAAAATAAAAACAAAAAGAGTAAACTAACGTATAAAAATGATATAAAAAACAAGAACTGCATGCTGATATTAAATCGTCTAACCTAACTAAGTGTAAAGTAGGTCATGTAGAATTTAAAACAAAAACATAAATAATAATATAAAAAACATATTTTTTGGGACTACAGATTCTAACTATATTTTCTTTTTTCTGATGTCGTGCCTGACAATTTTTTCTTTGTCATTTTCAATTATACCTTTGTATTGTAACTTTCAATTTCATTGAATGTTGTAGAATGTATTTTTCAATGTATTCTTGAATAAACACACACAGGTTGAATTATTCATTTACTATATTGTTTTCACACTGAATATTATATTATTTTCTTAATGTATATTTTTTATAACTTCTCATGAATGTACCACAATGAAATTTGTTTTCGTTGTCCTTTCCTACTTCTAAGCCCTTATCCATGCATTGTATTTTTGTATTTTTAATATATTTACCTTTTTTGTATACTTGTATTTTTTCTTTTCGAGCCTCGAGGACTCGGCTCAAATAAAGCAGAAGGTATTATTAAGATATCAATTTTTAAAAGAAATAATACATCTAAGTTGTGTTAGACTATGTGAAAATATTAGAGATAAAACAGTCTGATCATATGTACTGAATTAACCTGTCTGTCACTCTACTGTATATTGTCATTATTGCCTTCAGCAATAGGTTTGGCATATAGGATCAAAAGGGGGGCCCAGTTCGAAAGTTCATAGCGAATGAAACAATAATACGATTTACATGTAAAAGCCCGCGGTCTTTATAAACTGTTACAAATTGACTCGGCAAATTTATAACTGTCTGGTTTAACTGTCTGGTTTAAAAGTTCATGGAAGCTAAATGGCCTCACGTGCAACAAATGTAAGCATCATACGACTTTAAAGGTCATTCGCTTAAGAGACAAACCTTTAGATCTCTCTCTGCTTTTTGGACTAGACACAAGGGCATCCTTGAATTTTACACATGGACATGCGTGACTTTAACCAAGGTCGTGCGTGTTTCTTAAAACTCTGAGTATAAAAAGGCAGAAACCCTTGTATATTTTAATTGGAAGTCCAAAAGCAAGACAGATCGTCTGTTTGTATTTTACAGGTAAGAATTTTCTGTTTTTTTACTCACCCTTAAAGGATAAAGCTTTCTGTGGTAACCAGTCATCGTAATTTCGTTTTGAGTTCTCTTTTTTATTTACTATTATAATGTAAATGTATATGGTATTACTTTAAGATTTGATGTTTATTTGTATTTATATGAATTTACTACTAGCTTCATGCTAAACTTTACTTACGAATAAAAATATTCTTTAGTTAATAAACTCTAATATTCAATGATCTTTTCCAGATCGTTATTCTAAATTAAATGAAAGAAAATACATTTCATTATGGCATCAATAGCTCTCTGAATACAAGTAATATCTAATCACTTGTATGGTATTCAAAAAGGCAGAAAACTTTACAAGCACATGAAGTTGGAGTTCATAGGAAAATTATTTAATATGTATTGTAATATGTATTTTATGTATTTTTCAATATAAAGGTTTTTATATGTTGTATCTTTAGAATGTAGTTTATATATATCAATAAAAGAATTGGAAGTCCAAAAGCAAGACAGATCGTCTGTTTGTATTTTACAGCGATCCCACCTCTTCGCAGCCAAGCTTGCCCACAAAAGATGTAATCTACACCATCATATGTGACACCTTATTCTTAAGAATGCCGAACTTTCTTCCTTCTCGGAACTAGGCACGAGAAGAAGGTTATGATGGAAAACGTCTCAACAACAACACGAGACAATTCTCTTCATAATAGATGTATAAGCATTCTACATGACGAATGGTGATAACTTTATATGCCTTCAGCATGAAGATTGAAGATAATGTAAGGTCATTGTCTAGCTCACCTTATAGTGATGGTAATGTCAGGTACTGTAGGGCATTCTATCTGATGACAGAGTGAATGCAAAATTCATGGTATAGGCATTCTACCTGATGAATGAAAGGAATGTAATGCCAGGGCATAGACCTTCTACCTTATCAGCGAAGGGAATATAATGCCATTGTATAGGTATTCTACCTGATGAGTAAATGGAACGTAATGCCATGGGATATACCTTCTACCTGATGAGTGAAGGGAATGTGATGTCATGGTATATGTATTCTACCTGATGGATGAAGGGAATGTGATGCCATGGTGTAGGCATCTTACCTTACGAGTGAATGAATGTAATTCCGTGGTATATGCATTCTACCTTATGAGTGAAGGGAATGTAATTGAATGATAAAGGCATTCTACCTTATGAGTGAATTGAATATAATGTCGTGACATAGGCATTCTACCTGATGAGTGAAGGGAATGTAATGTCAATGGATAGACCTTCTACCTTATCAGTGAAGGGAATATAATGCCATTGTATAGGTATTCTACCTGATGAATAAATGTAATGTAATGCCATTGTATAGGCATTCTACCTGATGAGTGAAAGGAATGTGATGCCATGGTATGTGTATTCTACCTGATGAGTGAAGGGAATGTGATGCCATAGTGTAGGCATCCTACATTATGAGTGAAGGGAATGTAATTCCATGGTATAGCCATTCTACCTGACGAGTGAAGGGAATGTAATGCCATGGTATAACCATTCTACCTGATGAGTGAATGGAATGTAATGCCATGGTATAGCCATTCTACCTGATGAGTGAAGGGAATATAATGACATGGGAAAGGCATTCTACCTGATGAGTGAAGGGAATGTAATGCCATGGGATAGACCTTCTACCTTATCAGTGAAGGGAATTTAATGCCATGACATAGGCATTCTACCTGATGAGTGAAGGGAATATAATGCCATTGTATAGGCATTCTACCTTATGAGTGAAGGAAGTGTACTGCCATGGTATAGTCATTCTACCATATGAGTGAACGGAATATAATGCCATGGTATAGCCATTCTACCTGATGAGTGAAGGGAATATAATGCCATTGTATAGGCATTCTACCTGATGAGTGAAGAGAATGCAATGCCATGGGATAGGCATTCTACCTTTTGAGTGAAGGAAGTGTACTGCCATGGTATAGTCATTCTACCATATGAGTAAACGGAATGTAAGGCCATGGTATAACCATTCTACCTGATGAGTGAATGGAATGTAATGCCATGGTATAGCCATTCTACCTGATGAGTGAAGGGAATGTGATACCATGGTGTAGGCATCCTACCTTATGAGTGAAGGGAATGTAATGCAATGGTAAAGCCATTCTACCTGATGAGTGAAGGGAATGTAATGCAATGGGATATGCATTCTACCTGTTGACTGAAGGAAATTTAATGCCATCCACGTCTCCATATTCATCAGCCATTTGTCCAATCAGAATTTAGGCTAACAAGAACTTGTAACATGACGTCAACATTGATGATCCATATCAAATCTTTGTAGCATGCTATTTATTTATTTGTATTCCTGCAATTTCAGAAAATGCTGTTGCCTTTTGATTCGCTTTGATGGCAACGTTACTCAAGCAGACCGTATTTGGAAACGAAAATACCAACCACGACTGGCTAATCTTTGACACGTCCTAATCCAATCATCAATGACTCCATTTCAAAACTTATATCCATGCAGATGATTACTGTTATCACTGACTCCAGTTTCAATACATATAACCATAGAGATGATCACTGTTATCACTGACTCCAGTTTCAATACATATAACCATAGAGATGATTACTGTTATCACTGACTCCAGTTTCAATACATATAACCATCGAGATGAATACTGTTATCACTGACTCCAGTTTCAATACATATAACCATCGAGATGATTACTGTTATCACTGACTCCAGTTTCAATACATATAACCATAGAGATGATTACTGTTATCACTGACTCCAGTTTCAATACATATAACCATAGGGATGATTACTGTTATCACTGACTCCAGTTTCAAAAAATATATATTCATACAGCTGATGACTGTTATCACTGACTCCAATATCAATACATATTACCATAGAGATGATTACTGTTATCACTGACTCGAAATTTCCCAGACGTAAATTAAATACATCTTCTAAAGCAAATTGGATGCAAACCTGAATATTTTAAGATATAGATTTCAGTTCGATACCATCGAAACCGTAAACAGAAATTATGTGAATAACAGAATCAAATTTAAAACAAACAACAACCAAGCAAGAGAGTTTAGGAGTAAACAGGTACGTCTAGACATGCTCAGTCTGTCATGCAGAAACATATTACAATCAAAGATAACTTGTAAGTAGAGTCTTTGTATCGGTAATTTATGTAAATATTGGCGTGTTGTAATGATATTGCAATCATTAAACCAGTACATGATCTATTATTTGTGTATTATATTGATACTATTAGTTGTCTCGTTATGCACGAACACGTTCTAGTCGTATTTCTCAAAGGTGGTATTGTTCCATTGCCGATCTTATACAGGGTATGATAAATAAAGGTATACGTGCGTTTTAAGAAGATAAGAGCCTCGCAGAGTTTTCGCAACGTTTGAGAAAATGTAGTAGTCCACCTCGTTCTTCAAAAGAATAAGAGGTGCCATTCACTTTTTTCTATCTACATCTCAATTAAATTCTATTTGTAACTATCTGACAATTGAAATTTGCTAAAATAATGGATGAATATCAGATGCAATTATCAGATTTCCAATCATCATCATCATGATTATTTCTTCCCTACTTCTTGTCCTTTTATTTATTTATTTATTTATTATTATTATTATTATTATTATTATTATTATTATTATTATTATTATTATTATTATTATTATTATTATTATAGTTATACAGTGGTTTATTTATGAGGAGCTATGTTTATTTCATATATGAATTATAGTGAATTTATTGTTCAATGTGCTTACAACATTTTTTTGTATTTAACTATTTAATATTGTAAGCTCCATCTCTTCACTTTATTGTTTTGTACCTTTTATTGCTGGCAGATGCTCTTCATCGCCTGCAAATGAGCATATTTCCAATTTGTCAATGATAAGAACGATATATATATATATATATATATATATATATATATATATATATATATATATATATATATATATATATATATATATATATAAGAATTTTATATTTTTGCAAGAACTAAAATCTATATGTTCCGATTTCACGTCCTCTGAAAAGTGAGTGAGCTACTTTTCAATTTTATTGTTTGTTCTATTCTTCCTAAGTTTGTTCTCCATAATCCTGTAATAATTTTTTTCCATTGTATCTCAAGCTAATCAAATTGTTAAAAAATATTTCTAGGTATTTTTAGCACTTCTCTTTAGCATGTCTCCTGATCAATGAATGTAATATACGATAATGTAATGCTTACTTCCCGATGAACAATGGAAATATAAGGTCATTGTACAGTCATTCTGACTAATAGTTATAGTGTGTGTGTGTATGTGTGTGTGTGTGTAATTTAGATTTTTAACGTCTGCTTTTAATAATTTTCAGTCAAATCGCAACGATGTCTGCAGTGTGACAGTTTATAGTGATGTGTAGCACTGGGGCATCATGTCGCAGACATGTGGCATGATGTCCCACCCAGTCACAATATCCTGACACCAGGTCGACTAGTCCTAACACTAACCTCTTAATGATGAGCGCCTAGCGAGGAAGCTGATAGTACCGTTCTTAAGGTCTGTGATATAACTCAACCGGGGATCGAACCCATGACCACCCGCATCCGAGAGCGGACGCTCTAACATTAGGCCACCGAAGCGGTCAAAAGTGATAGTAATGTACGGTTATTGCATAATCGTTTAACAAAACTGAGTGCGGCATTAAACGTGATGTTTGACGGTAATGTACTGTACTCTACTGCAACGCATATTTCATGACGAATAAGGGTAACATAAAGTTACTGTATAAGTATTTTACCTGATAGTAAGGATAATAGTCTCATGGTATAAGGGTTCTACGTGATTATTCTATATGATTACGTAGTGACGGTAATGAAAACTACTGCAAGGCATTCTATCTTATAGGGATGATAAGTGAAATCGTTGTATAAGCATTCTACATGACCAATAGTGATACATTTATATGCCTTTAGCATGATGATTGAAGGTAATGTAAGGTCGTTATCCAGCTTACCTTGTAGTGATGGTAATATCAGGTACTGTAAGTCATTCTATCTGAGGACGGAGTGAATGCAAAATTCATGGTATAGGCATTCTACCTGATGAGTGAAGGGAATGTAATGCAATTGGATATGCATTCTACCTGATGAGTGAAGGGAATAAATTGTTATGGGATATGCATTCTACTTGATGAGTGAAGGAAATTTAATGCCCTACATGTCTCCATATTCATCAGCCATTTGTCCAATCAAAATCTAGGCTGACAAGTACTGGTAACATGATGTCAACATTGATGATCCATATCACATCTTTGCTATTTATTTTGTTGTATTCCAGCAATTTCAGAAAATGCTGTTGCCTTTTGATTCGTATTGATGGCAACGTTACTCGAGCAGGACGTATTTGGAAACGAAACTACCAACCATGACTGGCTAATCTGTGGCGTGTCCTACTACAATCATCAAGGATCCGTCATAGGAAAACGATTTTCCAAACAAATTTATCGGATACAATTGAATCTCTGTAATTCTTGTACAGTTGAATATCAATAATTTTTGTACAATTGAATATCTATAATTCTTGTACAATTGAATAGCTATAATTCGGGTACAGTTAAATCTATATAATTATTGAATGAATTAATCATGAGCCCAAGAATGTACGTTTGAATCTAGCCAGGGGTAATAGATAATGAGATGTGAAAATCCCTCAGTATCTGAGTACATTTAATGAATGAAAACAAATCTAATGTTAAAAACTGTTGCAAATCTGGACGCTCAGTTTAAATAAAGGAATCCAGCGTTAACCAATGTTTGACTCTTTGCATATTAACAGCATTTTCAAACTTAACGACTAATTTGTAACTGTTATTACAAACTCCAGTTTCAATACATATAACCATAGAGATGATTACTGTTATCACTGACTCCAGTTTCAATTGATATAACCGTAGTGATGATCACTGTTATCACTGACTCCAGTTTCAATACATATAACCATAGAGATGATTACTGTTATCACTGGCTCCAGTTTCAATTGATATAACCGTAGTGATGATCACTGTTATCACTGACACCAGTTCAAAAAACTATATCCATGCAGATGATGACTGTTATCACTGACTCCAATTTCAATACATATAACCATAGAGATGATTACTGTTATCACTGACTCCAGTTTCTATATATATATATATATATATATATATATATATATATATATATATATATATATATATATATATATATATTTATATAACCATAGAGATGATCACTGTTATCACTAACTCCAGTTTCAATACATATAACCATAGAGATGATTACTGTTATCACTGACTCCAGTTTCAATACATATAACCATAGGGATGATTACTGTTATCACTGACTCCAGTTTCTAAATATATATATATATATATATATATATATATATATATATATATATATATATATATATATATATCTATATATATATATATATATATATATATATAACCATAGAGATGATCACTGTTATCACTAACTCCAGTTTCAATACATATAACCATCGAGATGATTACTGTTATCACTGACTCCAGTTTCAATACATATAACCATAGAGATGATCACTGTTATCACTGGCTCCAGTTTCAATTGATATAACCATAGTGATGATCACTGTTATCACTGACACCAGTTTCAATACATATAACCATAGGGATGATTACTGTTATCACTGACTCCAGTTTCAATACATATAACCATAGGGATGATTACTGTTATCACTAACTCCAGTTTCAATACATATAACCATCGAGATGAATACTGTTATCACTGACTCCAGTTTCAATACATATAACCATAGAGATGATCACTGTTATCACTGGCTCCAGTTTCAATTGATATAACCATAGTGATGATCACTGTTATCACTGACACCAGTTTCAATACATATAACCATAGGGATGATTACTGTTATCACTGACTCCAGTTTCAATACATATAACCATAGAGATGATTACTGTTATCACTGACTCCAGTTTCAATACATATAACCATAGGGATGATTACTGTTATCACTGACTCCAGTTTCAAAAAATATATATTCATACAGCTGATGACTGTTATCACTGACTCCAATATCAATACATATAACCATAGAGATGATTACTGTTATCACTGACTCCAGTTTCAATACATATAACCATAGAGATGATTACTGTTATCACTGACTCCAGTTTCAATACATATAACCATAGAGATGATTACTGTTATCACTGACTCCAGTTTCAATACATATAACAATAGGGATGATTACTGTTATCACTGACTCCAGTTTCAATACATATAACCATAGAGATGATTACTGTTATCACTGACTCCAGTTTCAATACATATAACCATAGGGATGATTACTGTTATCACTGACTCCAGTTTAAAAAAATATATATTCATACAGCTGATGACTGTTATCACTGACTCCAATATCAATACATATAACCATAGGGATGATTACTGTTATCACTAACTCCAATTTCAATACATATAACCATCGAGATGAATACTGTTATCACTGACTCCAGTTTCAATACATATAACCATAGAGATGATCACTGTTATCACTAACTCCAGTTTCAATACATATAACCATAGAGATGATTACTGTTATCACTGACTCGAAATTGCCCAGACGTAAACAAAATACATCTTCTAAAGCAAATTGGATGCAAAACATGAATATTTTATGATATAGATTTCAGTTAGATACCATGGAAACCGTAAACAGAAATCATGTGAAAAACAGAATCAAATTTAAAAGAAAAAACAACCAAGCAAGAGAGTTTAGGAGTAAACAGGTACGTCTAGACATGCTCAGTCGGTCATGCAGAAACATATTACAATCAAAGATAACTTATAATTAAAGTCTTTAGATCTGTAATGTATGCATTATTAGCGTGTTTTAATGATACCAGTTCAAAATTATTAGATTAGATTAGTACCTGATGTATTACTGGTGCATTGTATTGATACTATTAGCTGTCTCGTTATGCACGAACACGTTCTAGTCGTATTTCTCAAAGGTGGTATTGTTCCAATGCAGATCTTATACAGGGCATGATAAATAAAAGTATACGTGCGTTTTAAGAAGATAAGAGCCTCACGATATTTTCGCAACTTTTGAGAAAACTTACTAGACCAATTCTTTTTTGTAAGGAATAAGAGATACCATTCATTTTATCTATCTATATTTCAATTAAATCCTATACCTTATGAGTGAAGGAAGTATAATGACATGTTATAGACATTCTACCTGATGAGTGGATGAATGTAATGCCTTGGGATATACATTCTACCTGATGAGTGAAGGGAATTTATTGCCATCCACGTCTCCATATTCATCAGCCATTTGTCCAATCAGAATCTAGGCTGACAAGTACTGGTAACATGACGTCAACATTGATGATCCATTTCACATCTTTGTAGCATTAAATCTATATAATTCTTGAATAAATTAATCATGAGCCCGAGAATGTACGTTTGAATCTAGCCAGGGGTAATAGATAATGAGATGTGAAAATCCCTCAGTATCCGAGTATATCTAATGAATAAAAACAAATCTAATGTTAAAAACTGTTGCAAATCTGGACGCTTAGTTTAAATAATGGAATCCAGCGTTAACCAATGTTTGACCCTTTGAATATTAACAGCATTATCAAAATTAAATACTAATTTGTAACTGTTATCACTGACTCCAGTTTCAATACATATTACCATAGAGATGATTACTGTTATCACTGACTCCAGTTTAAAAAAATATATCCATACAGCTGATGACTGTTATCACTAACTCTAGTTTCAAAACTTTTAACCTTGCAGATGATAACACTTCATCTACGCATGCTGATATTCTATTCTGATATCATGTTTTAAATGGGACCATTTTATCTAATGATTGCCAACAATTTGATGCAGGGAAACCCAGACAGATTCTACAATTTGTACATTTAAAAAATAGAAATAATAAAAGATATAAAAGAAGCCAAAGCACCGGGACCAAGGAGTCCACAAGAGGCTCTCCTTCACCAGGAGATACACACCTTTATAGAACTATAATAACACACCTTCCTGGTCATATAAATTTTTATGTATAGTTTTTGGAAGATATACTTTAAAATCGACGTTACAATTTCTAATATTTATTTCCTAACAATTGACTCTCGAATTGCAAAATAAATGGATTACAAGACTTTGTTTAACGTTCTAATAAATAGTTTTCTCAATATTTAACATAAGATTTTGTATATAGTGTCTCTATCATGAGGTGATTTCGTCCAAGAAATTACATGGTATTTTTAAGGCAGTTAGATATATTTCTATTTCTAGCAAGCATCATGTGATTTAGCTTAAGAGCACGGGTCCTAGAAAAGCCAGGTGAATCAAATTCCTAATTGGATAGCGACTAGAACACTTGACCTAGAAGACAGTGATTTCAAATTATTTTAGTTGAACCTCATTCTGATTTTCGCATTGCATCATATATTGTGCATAAAAGATGTTATTGCTAGAAATTAATTATTCCTATTATTTTCATCAGTCTTAGAACAGACAAATGTTTGTGATAATTTGATAGTGTTTTACCTTTTTTTAGTAATTCAATGGAATTACGAAGTGCTCAGAATTTCCGGATTTAGTACCACTATTAATTTACTGTGAATTCGTTTAAAGACATTTTGGATTATATCATTGTGATATATAAAGACTATAAGCACATCAGCATAATAAAGTGAACTTCATTCAAATCACCACTGGAAAGCATTTCGATTACTTGATTTTGGATCGCATTCACCATGCTTTAAGTTAATTTCAATTTGTCACTTTCTATTTTAAATTTTATGTTGAATTTTACAAAACTTGATTGTTTTCACTCTTATCTGTTGCATAGATTTAGATCATAGTGTTCTAACTTTGTCCATACAATTTCCATTATATAGTTTTTCAAACATGAACATTTAATATTCATAAAAGATAGTAAAAGAACCATCAAAACAAAATGCCATTTCTTGCTGCACTTGAATACTGATTATACGTAATATCTAGAGGGCTAACTACTGTCCGCGGATTCTTCCCGCGCAGATAACAGTCGGTCTGCTTCCCATGGTAGCCTAATACATAGGCCAACAAGGCAAGGACCATTTAGCTTTCAAGAGAGGTGAAGGATGGAGGTGAAGGCCGATTCGTTCCATAATCATCCCACCCCCAAGAAAAGTAATCCCCAGAACAGGTTACGCTAAAGATAGCTTATAGTTTGGGGTTGTCAATATGTCTTCAAAAACGCCATTCTATTATAGATTTACACAATTATTTATTTGATTTTTCCAATCCAACCTCTAAACTAAAACTACAATTTCAGCTTGAACTTGGAAAAATAATTAAGATCGGTAAGTTATGGAAGAATAATTCCTATCTCGTATGATTTAAACTTTTACACACTAGGTTGTGGAAATGTAAAACCTATCCTGTATTGATTTAAACTTTTAGACACAATAAGTACACTCTATACACTAAATTTAAAATATGAAATAAGTATACTGTTATATAGACACATTTATTGCCATTAAAATATGTTGATAATACGTTCTTTTGACCGCGTTTCAATTCATGATTCCGCCATAGCTGAACATGCTCATTACTACAACACCTTTTTTTAAATGAAAAAGGCAAGCGGGAGAGTTTAGAAGTAAATAAATGTGCATCTAGCCATACTCTATTGGTCATGCAGAAACAATTTATAATCAAAGAAAGCTTTTAAGTGTAGTCTTTAGATATGTGAAGCATGTTCTACGGGCGTGTTTTAATGATAGTGCACTATTTACATCTGTACACGATGCCTTTTCGGGTGTATTAAAATGATGATAAACGTTGTCTCGTTATGCACGAATACTTCGTATTTCTAAAACGTGGTGTTAGTCTAATGCAGATCTTGGTATAATAAATAAAAGTATACATACTTTTCAAGAAGAACATACCTGGCAATATTTTGTAGTAGTCTACATCTTTCTTCAAAAGAATAAGGGGTAAGAATACTTTTTATCTATCTGCCTATCAATAATTCCTTCAACGTATGTATTTAACAATTGACATTTGCTAAAAATAATGGATGACTATCAAATACAATGGTCATATTGATATTAATTCGTCTCTTCTTCTTCTTTTTGTTATTATTATTATCATTATTATTATTATTATTATTATTATTATTATTATTATTATTATTATTATTATTATTATTATTATTATTATTATTATTATTTTTATTTCCACTATATTCTTGTCATAAATGGCCATCGTCAGTACGCTAATACAAACCTACAAACCCACGCTGTCAATTCTTGTAAAATTGGGTATACGTTTTTCAGCAGTACTTGAAAATAAATCAAGATGAAACACGCCACAAGGCCTTTGGACCCTCATTAAAGACAAAAATAATTTCAATAAATTATAAACATTCAACAAGCTATCAAACATTGGAAATGTTTTAAAATATTCTATACTAAGAAAGGAAGGACTAAAAATTAAACTATCAGTTAAACCGTGAATAATCAGAGAATCAGTGGTGATATCGACTATAAAAGCTAATGAAGATAATAATTTAATCCTCTCAGTAGACTAATTACACAAATTAGAGTTTTTCAATGAACATATTTCTAATTTTCATTGTTGCTTCTAACAATGCTACAAGATTACATTAGTGACGGCTTATATAAGGGAGATATCTATTATCTAACATTGATATGCACTACAAGATTACATTAGTGACGGCTTATATAAGGGAGATATCTATTATCTAACATTGATATGCGGATGAGTGAAGGGAATATAATGCCTTAGGGATGCCATGGTAATATAATGCCATGGGGATGCAATGGGAATATGATGCCATGGGGATATACATTCTACTTGATGAGCGAAGTGAATGTAATGCCATGTGGATATAATGCCATGGGGATGCCATGGGAATATAATACCATGGGGATATACTTTCTACCTTATGAGTGAAGGGAATGTAATGCCATGTGGATATAATGCCATGATGATGCCATGGGAATATAATGCATGGGGATGCCATGGGAATATAATGCCATGGGGATATACATTCTACCTGATGAGTGAAGGGAATATAATACCATGTGGATATAATGCCATGGGGATGCCATGGGAATATAATGCCATGGGGATATACATTCTACCTGATGAGAAAAGTGAATGTAATGCCATGTGGATATAATGCCAAGGGGATGCCATGGGAATATACATTCTACCTGAGGAGTGAAGGGAATGTAATGCCCTGGTATATGTATTCTATCTAGTGAGTCATCAGTAATGATGACTTCTATCAATGCAGCGGATTATATTTATGATGGTTTCAATCAGTTCAGTGTGGATTATATTTATGATGGCTTCTAACAGTTCAGTCTGGATTACGTTTGAGATGAACGCCCCGGTGGCCAATTGGTTAGAGCGTCCGCCTCGTTCCCTGGCCGAGTCTTACCAAAGACATAAAAATACCAAGCTTGGCGCTCAGCATTAGGATGTTAGTGCTAGGACTTGTCGACCTGGTAAAAGGATAATGTAACATGGTAGGACATCATGCTATATGTCTGCGACATGATGCGCCAGTGATAGACATTACTATAAACTACCACACTGCAGACATTACATCGACATGACTGAAAAATTGTTAAAGGTATGTTAAAATTCCAAATCACAAACACGCTAGTGATGATTTGTACCAGTGTAGTGTGCATTACATTGTAATAACTTGTACTAATGAAGTGTGGAATATATTTGTGACGACTTGTACAACTAAAGCGTGCATTACATTTGTGACGTCTTCTACAAGTAGTATATGTAATTTAAATTCCTTTCTCAGAGACTCCCCTGCCACCCCAATATTAAAACTTTATATGTTAACATTTTGTGAGCAGCCTTTTAGCACAAAATGATGACTTTCCTATGATATGGCTTTCTAACATATTTCTGACAAAATATGTTTTATCGGATTAGGGAAGTCCCTGAGAGAGGAACAACTCAATTACCAATACTACTTCCTTCATATGCTTATTACCCAAAATGATATTGTTATTTTTAGACAATATGTTAAATTAAACAAATTATATATTTTTTTATGTATTATTCCCTCATAGTCTACAAGCTTAAGTGATATCTATTTTTACTTTTTTAAAGATTTATGTAACTCAGATTATATCCCGGATATTTGATTATATACCGGTTTTTCTTATAGTAAAAATTGAAGGATACTAAGAAGATTTCGAAAAAGTTAAATTATACTAGTGCATAGTTTTCTTTCTCTAGTCTTCTTGGTTTAGACCGCTTGGTTTCAATGTTCTAAGGCGGCGTATCCAGTATGATTCCTTTTCCTTCCTGGTTTCGGAACTCCAGCTGTGATTGTTAGCAATAGCAGTAAGTGTTATATCACTGAAAGTGTGGCCAGGGGGAGGAGAAGTGTTCTGCGACCGGGCTTCTGTACAGCTTTTTTGTCATCCAATCAGATCTATGAAGGTTTATCCTTTTGTGTAGCTTTTCAGTTTCTCCGACGTACTGAAGGCCACAGATCTTACATGTGATGAGATAAATCACATTCTCTGTTTTGCTCGTTTTGTTTAGACCATGTATATTTAGTTTTTCTTTAGTCACTGTGCTAGTGAATGTATTGGTCTCTACCATAAATTGACAGGCTTTGCATCTTTTATCGCCACAGGGTCCAGATTGACTAGGTTGGTTTTGACTAGCGATTGGCGTTAGCTTTGCCCTGACTAAGATGTCATTTATGTTTTTTGGTCTCCGGTAAGCTACTACAGGTTTGTTCGGAAGTATTAGGTTTAGTATATCCGACGATTGGTGAAGAGCTGGCTAAACATTTAATTCACCGAGGCTACGACAACGACCTGATTGCGGAGGCAATCCAAAAGGCCAAACAAACAAACCGTGATGACCTACTCAGATATGGACAGAAAGAAAAGGCTGATAGGATACCATTTATTCTGACCTATCACCCAGACAATCCCAAAGTAGGCAAAATCATCGCAAAACACTGGCCCACTGTGCAATCGTCGGACATACTATTAGATTTGATTACTAATGTTATAATCTAACTCATTTTCTCCTTTACTTTATTTTACTTTACTTAATTGCAGAAAATAATGTAGAATTTGCAAGAGAGAATGGACTTTATTACAGGACTCAAACATTCCCTCTAGTACGCGTTGGTAAAACCATAGTTTGACTTTTGACTTGAACTGCTGAATGCCAAATTCAAGTGAAACAATCTGGATTACTCCAGACTTGAAAGTTGACCTTTGACCAGATTGATCCAACTTGAGAAGGCCAAATTGAGCAAAATTCCTCAAAGGAATTACTTTTGAAAAACTTGTTGACACAAGCTTGATTATCAACAGGTCTTGGTTACATGGCATGGTCTTGGTAAGGGATCAATATAATCTACTACAACTCTACTTAATGGTTTGTCAAATGCAGGAATTGGTTTCAAATGAGCTTTAGGAACAATTTTATTTGGTTATCCTACAATTTGACACACCTGACAAGATCTGCAAAACTTGGAAACATCACTTTTGATTTTTGGCCAATAGAATTGATTCCAGATTGTGATACGTTTGATTTATCCCCAAATGACCAGCCATAAAAGTTTCATGAGCTTTGCTAAGTATTTCCCGTCTGTAAGATTTCGGAACCACTATTTAATATTTTACTGACCATTCGTCAGTAGCAGGTACATTGGGATGTCTCCATTTTCTCATAAGACCTTTATTTGTAATGAAGTAACAGTTGCTTCAGTTTCACTAACGGCCCGATGAAACATACAGGAAATCTCAGGATCCTTCTCCTGTTAAACAACAAGTGATTGTCGATTACCCTGATCAAATAAAAGAGAATGAGTTTTCAAAAACGGATCAGTATGATCAATACCTATCGAATGATCCAAAATTAGACGTGAAATTGATCTCATCAAAAGCCTGACCAATACATGTGTCAGCTAAAAGAACGCAGTCCTTATCAAAATCATTCTCATGAGCTTTATTTGCCAAAGCGCTAGTAACTGAACATAAATCAGGGATTTCTTTTTCAATAGGATCAACTTTCTGATTCAAAGAAGGCTTGTCAGTTACAAGTGGATTAACCACAGCCTTGTCGCCAGCTAAGTCATTTCCTAGCAACAAATTAACGCCCTCAACGGGTAAAGTATATACTACACCGACGGTCACTGGTCCTAAAACTAAGTCTGATGATAAATTAACACAATGGAGAGGAACATTAACAAAGCCGCACTCTACTCCCTGAATGAGAACACACTAATTAGAACAGGTCTTCTCAGAAGAAGGCAAAACACCTGAAACTAAAAGATTCTGAGAAGTTCCTGTATCCCTTAAAGTTTTAATAGGGATAGGATTGGCCAAAACACCCAAGGGTGATATAGAACCCGTCGACATGAATGGTTCAAAATTCACCAAAACACAATCAGACTGAGGTTTATCAAACCCAACAAATGTATTGTTTTCAATACATAACCTTGACTTGGACCTCCTAGAAACAAGAGCATTTGGGATAGGTCTATCTTGATTATGGTGCCTATATTTCAATTTGAATCACTCAGAAATAATGTGCTATTTTTTTCTTACAATAGGTACACGTAGGCAGAGACAAAAGGATTTAGAATCAAGTCTCTCAGAGGCTTGATTTTTAGAGTTTGTGCCAGAGTGATTTTTACTGATAGTCGTATATGTTTGAAACACCTTTCTGTCAGTAGACTGCTGAGTGAAAGATTGTTTACAGCAGGAACTTTATGAGTTAAGGAATTCTTGTCAGCGGCCAGAGCAGCATTTTCCAAGGTCTTAACTTCATGATCTTCAAGGTGATTTTTGATATCACTAGTAATACAATTTTTGAACTCTTCAAATAATACCAGTTGTTCAAGTCTTTCATAATCATATTCAATTTTCTCAGACAGACACCATATCTTGAACAACTGTTTTTTCTCCCTAGCAAATTCAACATACGTTTGTCTAATGTCCTTTTTGTAACTTCTGAACTTTTGTCGATAAACCTCAGGGACTAACTCGTAACCTTTCAAAATGCATTCCTTAACCAAATCAAAATCAGAACTTTATTGTACTGATAAAAAGTTAAAAGTTTAAAATATTAAAATATTTGTCTATTACCTTTTCACTGACGGGGGAACTAATTTGATATTTCCTAATATGTTAAACTTTTAATTTGCTTGAGATGTGGAATTATGCCTGCCTGTCACTTGCTAGATCCAATTATTTCAGTTTAATTTGCATCTCTCTCTCTCTCTCTCTCTCTCTCTCTCTCTCTCTCTCTCTCTCTCTCTCTCTCTCTCTCTCTCTCTCTCTCTCTCTCTCTCTCTCTCTCTCTCTCTCTCTCTCTCTCTCCTTTTCCTCTATTTGTATTTGTATTTGTCACTCTTTTTCCCTTTCTTCTATTTGTCTTTGTCTTTCCTTTACCTCAAATTGTAAACTGATTTCTTCTTTGTAGTATAGGTAATTGAGTGTTCCTCTCTCAGAGGCTCCCCTACCCAACAAAACATATTTTGTCAGAAATATGTTAGAAAGCCTTATCATATGAAAGTCATCATCTTGAGCTAAAAAAAAAGGCTGCTGACAAAATGTTATCATATAACCTTTTGGGGGTAGGGGTGTCTCTGAGAAAGGAATCTCAAATTACCTATACTACTGTACTAATGCAATGTGTGTTACAGTTGTGATGACTTGTACTAATGCTAATGCAGTGTGGATTACATTTGTGATGACTTGTACTAATACAGTGTGGATTACGTTTATGATAACTTCTAACAGTGCTGTATGGTTATATTTATGAGGAGCTATGTATATTTGATATATGAATTAAAGTTAATTTATTATTCAATGTGCTTACAACATATTAACTATTCAATAATGTAAGCTCCATCTCTTCACTTTATTTTGTACCTTTTACTGCTTGCAGATGCTCTTCATCGTCTAGTTTGGTTGAGAGCTGCAAATTAGCATATTTCTCCATTTCGGCAATGATGACAACGACATAAAAAATCAAAATGAGAAATTTATAATTGCAAGAACTAAAATCTATATGTTCCAATTTCACCTCTTCTAATAAGTCAGTGAGCTCCTTTTCAATTTTATTATTCTATTCTTCCTAAGTTTGTACTCCATAGTGATATAATATTTTTTTTCTATTTCAAGCTAATCAAATTGTTAAAACGTATTTGAAATATATTTTAGCACATCTCATTAGCATGTCTCCTGATCAATGAAGATCAATGTACGCTAATGTAAGCTATAATACCCGATGAGCAATGGGAATATAAGGTCATTGTAAAGTAATTCGGACTGATAGTGATGGGAATGAATAGTCATTGCATAATCTTTCTAAACGATTGAGTGACGCTATAGGTATACCATATAGAAATACATAGTATACATTTATAGCTATAAGTTGTGGGAAATCGTATGGAAAAATTAAGGATATATTTATTGCCTCAGAATTACCAGCCTCAAAGACTTAACGGTACTGGACAATAAGGAGCAAAATCTCTATAGCGTTGCAAGTGGCTGACCTCAATCGGACGGGAACTTAGTAATAGTGTTAGAGTTGACCGCAGTACGAGCTACTTTAGGTATGTAAGCATGTGAAATGCTTTATAAGGACAAACAAAACTTATACATAAAACATATACACACATACAATCTATGTGCCCTGTGTTTGCTTAGAACCAAAAAGCAGAAAAAGAAATCCTACAAAGATACTTTCACATACCTTATATACCATCCATTACCTCATTCTACACTCTATCCAAAACGCCTAAACTCCAACTAGATTACTGTTAATAAAGAACCACCAAATGGAAGTCAGCCACTTGCAATACTGTTGCCATTTCTCACCAGTGGTCAGTGCCTTGACATCATTAAAACGAGAAATGTTGAAAATATAAATGGATAATATGTTGCTCCTTTGGATTTTATTACAATATGAGGCTATAAATATATACTAGTTTTTACCACACAAATTTGCATAGTTGTACCTATGACAGATACTAGGTTTCTCCATTTCTCAATTGCCTGTAAAGATATCATTTTACTTTCTTATTGCCAAAACAAACTATTTTGTCCTTATCCCCATGGCGACACACATTTTTAATTCCTGTTTGACTTCCAAGTACCATTCAAATGTTCATCTTCCGTCTGAGGCTATAGAGGCTATAATGTCCCTGTCCCTGTCTATTTCATTGAGCCTAGAAAAAAAACGTTTTTAATTTGTAAATTTCCTTACGGCTAAAACTTTTTCCAACATTTTCCTCATACAAAATTATTTAAGACTGTCTTCGCTACCTACTAGATTAGCGTGTATTGAAGTCAACTCAAACATTGTTACTAAGTTTCCGCCCAAATGAGATCAGCCATTTGTAAATTGAAATTGTTGAAATTTACGTCACCCATGTTACATCTCCCATGCCCCATATACGGTCCCAACATGTTAAATTACCGTTTTGCCCTAAAAATTTTCCGCTGTTTTCCCTAAATCGTTCCCTTTAGTAATGACAGGGTTAAGAAACACATAATCTGTTAGTATATTTCTTTTTTTCGATAGATTCATCAGAGCAGATTGGCAGGTTTTAATGAGATAACAAAACAAGGACAGATGAATTTTTGCAGAAATATCTCCTTGAAATGTTTCATCACTTATTTTATAGCGGTATGGATTTGCATCTCTTTCTTGGCTACTTGTTATGTGTATGAACTTCAGCTATACAATTACATCTGGAAACAACCTCAAGATGACTGTGTCGATTGTGAACACCACGAAAAAGAGAATCAAATTGCTTTTGAGGACTTGGAGTTATACCTTCGCATGACTAGTAGATTCACTAAGCAATATTACGATTTTCTGCTTCCGAGCTTGAGGTACTTTTGGCCAGGAAATGTGTCTGTCGTAGTTGTTCTTGATGAAGAGAATTCCCAAGATAAAGAACTCGGGTTGAAATTGCCAGGAACATATCCCTACCCTCGAGTAGAGTATCAAAGTCCGATTGATCCGGGTATTTACCATCATAAAGGCCACGAGAGAATGCAAAGGGACTTTTTCTACCCGGATGATAAAATAAAGAAAAAATATGTTGGTTTTTTAGATACAGATACTGTGTTTATAACCAGAGTGATACCAGATTTATTGTTCGAAGAAGGAAAGCCTGTAATTATTGGAATTTACGGAAAGTCAGATGAACCATATTTTAGAAAGGAATCTCTCACCACAGCATCAGTGTTCAAATCAAAGGAAGTCTTTAGAGGCATGTCTTTTTTCCCCGTGATAATGGATGTATCCCATATTGTTGAATTAAGAATATATCTAGAAAAACTTCACAACAAATCTTTTGATGAGATATACAAGCAATATTCTGGCGAACCAATATCCCAGTTCAGTATTATGACTCAGTATATGTGGTCCTTCCATAGAGACAAATATAAGTTTCATTTTCATTTAAAATCATATAACAATGGTAAATGGCACGGGGAGGGTAACAGCCCAAATAGGCAATCCTATGAGTTCTATCAAACCAACGTTACTGATGACCAAAAATGCCCAAAGCCGAGGTCAAGTATACATTACCGTTATCATCCGAACTGGAGAAAACCTCCAACATTAAGAAACATATTAAAAACGGGAATTTGTTTCTCTGGTGGTTTTGATGTCTGTCCTGATCAATGCAAACATCTAAATCGAGGTGCTTTGCAACCAGAACTTTATTTTTTCGAATCTGTTGATTGGTCATGGGACAAGCGCTCTCTCGACGAACAAAAGAAACATTATGCAAAGGTATTGGAGCAACGAAATGCCGACACAGACAGCGCCATTAAGTTGGGGTGTGTTGAAGCTAATAAACTGTGGTTTAAACCTTGATTATAAACGTAGAAGGCAACCACTAACTGAACGTCTGGGAATACCATGAAGATGTACATTTACGAACACATGGACACAGAATACCATGAAGATGTACATTTACGAATACATGGACACAGAATGCATTAAATACTTAGTTTTAACTTACTTTTGTTTTTCCGATCACAAGAAACACATAAATTGACACACAGACAATTGATACAGATTATGAAGTAGGCATTTATAGCAAATGGTATTTATAGTAAATGGTATTTATAGTAAAGGGTATTAATATGTTAGAAATTTTCAATATGTTGTTATGTATGATTGTCTGCTAGCTCTGTTGGAAAATTTAGCTTGTTAGTAGTTATTTCTAACATAACCTTCTTCTTGTGCCTAATTACGAGAAGGAAGAACGTTCGGCATTCTTAAGAATAAAGGTCACACCTATGTTGCATCTTGTGGGAATAAGCTCGGCTGCGAAGAGGAGGGATCGCTGTAAGAAATAGATACGACACTCTCTGAAGCTTAAAGTCGCACTGTAAGAAATAGACACGACATTATCTGAAGCTTGAAGTCGCACTTTATTGATAAATAGAACTACATTCTAAAGATACAACATATAAATTTATTTATGTTGAAACTACATACAATACATATTACAATAATAGTTCTTCCACAATCTACTACTTCATTTGTTTATTCATTTTTCTGCATTCTTGAATACAAGTGATTTGAATATCCAAAGAGCCTAAAATTCAATAACTGTCATAATCATTTTCAAGAAATATATTTTATTCCATTTAATGTAAGATAACGACCTGGAAAAGATCTGTGTGTGTTATACTTATTATTTAACGAATATATATTTATTCGCAATCAAATTATAACATGAAGCTGGTAATTAGTTCAAACAAATACTAATGAACATCGAAGCTGTAAAATATTTCATTACATTATGATTGTGGAAGAAGGGAACTCTCAATAATATTACATTATAAATACAATGAACATCAATTCAGTAAAATATCGAATCAGTAAAATATTTCATAGTAGAAAAAGAGAGCTCACTATTACATTATATTGATAAAAAAGGAACTCAACTGCTATAAAATCTTTTAACTTTAAGAGTGAGTATAAAGCATAATTTTCTTACCTGTAAAAAATAGACACGACACTCTCTGAAGCTTGAAGTCGTACTGAGAATCACCAGCCCACAGCCCTTTTTATATTTTGGAAGTTGGCGATCATCAGTATACCTCGTTTTCATTCAAGGTCAGAGAGGTCTGTCTAATGAACTATGCGTATGTTCTAAAAAGTCACGCGTGTTCTTGCGTGATAGTCAAGGACAGCTTTAACCTTTTATCAAGTTTAGAGGGGAGGGGAGAGAAGGAGAGAGCATGCTTTTGACTGCCCAGGACGGTCTTTGCTCTCCATTAAGCCCACAAAGAGAGAGAGAGAGCGTGCATGCTCAGTAATTTTCCTAAGTGATCGACCTTTCAGATCATACATTGTCTATAACCTTTTTAGTTGTAAGTGGTCATTCAAGTTCTGAACTTTTCACCCAGCTAATTCTGGTGTTCTAGACTGACTCAGTTACTTTGTTCCCAGTATCACAACGCAATTAATAAGGGTTTATTGATTGAATTGTGAGGCAGTAACGTTGTTCGTTGCTTCTATCCGTTGCTGAACTATTGAACCGGGCTTATTAATTTGATTAATGCAGGTTTTTCCCATTATTAAGTCAATTTAAGGAAACAATGACAGAGTTTAATCTGAATTTATTTTAACGTTCTATTATGTTCAGGATATGAATTATTGATTGGGCCATGCTTCTTTTACAATCCAAATCAATATTATAGTATTCTTTTCAAATTTGCAGGTTTTGTCTTTCAATAACTATAAATTTCAATATATTCTACACAAGCTAAATGTTATCGTTTCTTTCCTTTAAAATTGATATCTTGATAATACCTCCTGGTTTATTTTAGCTGAGTCCTCGAGGCTAGTGAAAAAAAAAGATAAGTATACGAGGAAGAAGAAAGAAAAATATTAAAAATAAAAAATTACAAAGCTTAGGTAGATTAAAAAATTACAATGCATTGGTAAGTTGATAAATTGCAAAAAGGCAATGAGAACAATGTCCATTGCAATACATATTGTGAAATTCAAAAAAAAAAGAATACAATAAAAGGTATAATAATTAATAAACGGTAAGATACATTGACAAATACACCAGAATAGGCATGATAAAAGATACATGGAAAAATGTACCATAAAATGTGTAAGATGGAGCCAATATAAAATGAAAAAGAGATTACAATTACACAAGGAAGTAAAAATATTAAAAAGACCAAAATACAATGCACTGACAAAAGTTAAGAAATAGGAAAAGACAACAATTTACCGTGTAGTACCTCGATGAGGAATGAAGAAAAACAATATATTAAGAAAACATTAAAATATGCAATGTGACAGGATAATATGTAATGTGACATCAGTATGGTAAAGGAGTTTATTCAAGGGAATCCTACGAAAACACATTTGACACATTCAATGAAGTTCAAGTACAATAGTGAGAAGATATTTAGAATGTGTGGTATGATGCTGTATTATTTCTGATAAGCTAAGTAATTTTATAATGCGCGATCGTGATGATTTCATTAAAACTAGAATTGATTGATACATCTTGAATGTCATCTGGACAACTGGGGTATGTAGCGCAAGATATAGGTCACGATCTTTACGTGCTATAAATATCATAAACAGTAATGTGGATCCTTCGGCGTTCTTGAATGACATATGTAATTGATAGATGCGATCGTTCGATTTGATCTATAAATTCCATTAAAACATACTGTGAATTCAGTATAGCAAGTGAACTCGCCTGCTGAAAATTTCGCTGTATGACTAATTTGCTTAGTCTCAACAGTTTGAGCTGCAATCATTTCTTCACTTTTCTAATATTAATCACGAATAATTTCGACAATGGCAAGCATTGCTTGCTATAACAGTATAAACGTTTTTGAGTTTGGACCAATAGCCGTTAACATTTTTCGAATTCTATTATCAACTTGTCTTGTATCGGAGGAGAAATTATATCGAGCAATATTACCGAAAATTTAAATTTCATTATTCTGTTGCGTCAGTATATTTGTATGACTTGCTAAATGTTGCAATGTTTTCATTATCAGCATTCCAAAGAGGTATTTACTTATTTTGTCAATAAGGGTAAAACTTCTCTCTTGACACATTTGAAGGTTGCAAAACACCTTTCTGAATTAACTAATTCATTAATGAGATTGTTATATTAAACTGCATAATACGTAATACATATTGACTTTAATTGTGAAGAATATCATTTATGTAGCTATATTTGACATCTCTGTGACAATATTCGATAATTTTGACTGAATAATTCAGTAAAAGCCTGACTTAAAGATGCGAATCCGCTTATCGGCTGTACCACAAAATAGTGGGAGTGGTTAGAGATAACCCATAGCTTAAATTATTTTTATTCTGTTACTGCGGACACTGAATTTAGAGTTTAAAAAAAGAAAACAATACTACGAACCAAATCCATATTCCATCCATACCTTAAAGAGAAAGAAAGAGGTTGAGAGGTTTTGCCGGTAGAAAGAAGAAATGAAATAGAAGGTACGAGGAAATAATGGAATGGAGGATAGGACTATAATCATTTCTCCCATTTACAACAAATTTTCTTCTGAATTTCGTATTGAATTCAATTGCGAAATATTCGACCTAGTCGTTTACGACGTGTATTCGATTGTGTGCGTGTTCTGTGAAATACTTCTTTTAATGCTGGAGAAACATTTTCTGTTGGTTGCCATGATGGCGTGGATCCATCGGTCCACCTTACTAAGTAATGTTTTTTTTTCAGAAGTCCACGTGAGTACTGAGTACCATTCTGTACTATTGTCAGTCGGTGCGTGACTATTGCTGGTTTGTTCGTTTGGTGCCTGATTCGTCTGAGTGAGAGTGTCGGCTGTATCTGGCGTCGGGGGTCGATAATCCCTAGGATCTTTATAATGCTTAAGTCTGTTGGCGTGTACAAGTGATTTCATTTCCCTATTGTCAGAACAACGGCGTAATCTGGAGGTATTATTCGGACCTAATTCAGTGATGTAATACGGATCTTCCCATTGAGGTTAAAAAATTTTTGATAACTCTACGAATATGTGTGCGATTTGTAGGTGTACATAATCTATGCTAATACTAGTCCTATAGGACGAGTATAAAAAGTTAATATCAGCATGTAATTCTTGGTTTCATATTTTTATATGTTATTTTACTCTTTTTTGTTACTTTTTTTGTTTTAATTTTGTTGCATAACATCAGTAGAACATATTTATCAGTGACTACTCTTATTATTTTGCTTCAGCGAAGTGTTGTAAAAAGAACTCTCATTATTATGGATAGTACTTGTAAACCAATATTGAATTTATCTTCTTATTGCATACATGATATCATTATATACCAGCAACATTGAGGTAAGAATGTTTGCTTAGAGAACCTTGCAAGAATTTGGTATTAATCAAGAGTAATGAAGGTGAAAATGTTAGTATTATGTTAATCCTACTCCAATAGCCATAACGTCTGTTCATTTGCAATCAAACCTTGACCTACCTGTGAGTGCATGAAATTGTATTTAATCGAACCTATGAGCAGTAAGTGAAAATATCATTAAAGTCGCAAAACTGAATCGACATGATTTAGTGCATCATTAAAATTGTAAAACTGAGCGTTTATTACTGATATTACATATGACGTGCGAAAGGGAATGTATCACCGTTATCGTTTCAAACAAACTTTACTCAGAAGTTGATCATATGCAGGGCAATAGCTGGTTCAACAATTCAATATGCAGGGCAATCTCTGCTTCAAACATTCAATATGAAAGTCATTAGCTGCTTACAAAACTCTGTGTTGAGCAATCGCTCAGACACTATAACTATAGAAAACATACATAATAACACTACATCATTTGATGCTGCAAAACCATAGAAGGAAACTCTCTTCTGACTGGTTTGAAAACATTAGAGCCGTACCTTTGGCGTTTTGCCAAGACAATACCATATGATAAACATTCATATGATTTCATCTGAAACACGTGAGAGAAAATCTCAATAACATTATCGAACAACATTGAGCTAACAAAACAAACAACTTCTGCATCGATATGCTTGAAACGGCATGGCGGAAATTACAATTCTTCTTAAGATAGGTAAATACGGTACGATCTGTTATGTATGATTAGTAGCGAAACATGTATGATGTAGGTTGAGGTGTCAAGACGAGCAGGTTTGATGTTTGATATAAATGCTTAGGGCATGGAATTAAACTTAAAGGTTCATTCACACTCTCTATGTAGTAGAATCTTAGCAACTCTGATGTATGTTAATGGCAGTAAGTACAACAAGGTTTTTTACTCAATAAAAAATGAAATATAGCATAATTTAGATTAGTGTTGTTAATCGTTTGAAATTTACGCACTAACTTTCAATTTTTCTTTTTTAAAAACTCAAAAAAAAAGAGATAGAAAAATCATACCTTTGTGAGATATACCACAATGAAGAAATATTCTTGATATGAACTAATAGCAAACAATACATCTATTGCCTCTAATACCGAAAGAGTTCAAAATGTTAAAGTCACTTTCACTGGGAAGGAGACTGTCCAAGCTGTTGTCGCTGATCTAATAAGAGCGTAGATGTCGCTGCTGGATCCATAAAAATCTATGTTTATAGCATGGATAGAGGTAATTCATTTTA
Source organism: Potamilus streckersoni (assembly GCA_016746295.1). Lineage (NCBI taxonomy): Eukaryota > Metazoa > Mollusca > Bivalvia > Unionida > Unionidae > Potamilus > Potamilus streckersoni. Next base: position 423,106 of record JAEAOA010001473.1, read on the forward strand.
GGTTGTAGTTAGGTCAAATTTGGAGCTGGACTTAGCACTGTATGCATTCGGAACTTCGTAGTCTCAGGTGATACTGCAAAAAGAATTCTCATAGGCGATGTATGCAGTTTATGTTCCAATCCTCTCATAGTTGTAATCATATTCGTTCCCTCTGTGATATTTCTGGTTGCTGTAGTTACTAACATGAGTGAGGAAGTTGTTCTAATTTGAGTTTTCTCTTTGGGATATGCCGACGCTGTCGCTTCTGGAGTTGATGTAGCATAGCCGGGCGGAGTGAAGTCTAATGGTGTTAGGAGTTACGGCGTTTAGTCTGTTCCATAGGTGATAATGACGAGGCTGACATCTACTCTATCATGTTAGAAAACTCTGCGTTGTTGTTTATTCTCCACCTCTATTATGTTTAAAATGTTTTCAATTACTATTATGTTAGAAATTTCAATATGTTGTTATGTATGATAGTCTGCTTGCTCTGTTGGAAAATTTAGCTTGTTGGTAGTTATTTCTAACATAACCTTCTTCTCGTGCCTAGTTAAGAGAAGGAAGAAAGTTCGGCATTCTTAAGAATAAGGGTCACACCTATGTTGCATCTTGTGGGAATAAGCTCGGCTGCGAAGAGGTGGGATCTCTGTAAGAAATAGACACAACACTCTCTGAGGCTTGTAGTCGCAATGTAAGAAATAGACACGACATTCTCTGAAGCTTGAAGTCGCACTGTAAGAAATAGACACGACACTCTCTGAAGCTTGAAGTCGCACTTTATTGATATATAGAACTATATTATAAAGATAGAACATATAAATTTATTTATGTTGAAACTACATACAATACATATTACAATAATAGTTCTTCCACAATCTACTACTTCATTTGTTTATTCATTTTTCTGCATTCTTGAATACAAGTTGTTTAAATATTCAAAGAGCCTAAAATTCAATAACTGTAATAAATGTCATAATCATTTTCAAGAAATATATTTTATTCCATTTAATGTAAGATAACGACTTGGAAAAGATCTGTAAGTGTTATACTTTTTATTTAAAGAATATATATTTATTCGCAATCAAATTATAACATGAAGCTGGTAATTATTTCAAACAAATACTAATGAACATCGAAGCTGTAAAATATTTCATACATTATGATTGTGGAAGAAGGGAACTCTCAATAATATTACATTATAAATACAATGAACATCAATTCAGTAAAATATCGAATCTGTAAAGTATTTCATAGTAGAAAAAGAGAACTCACTATTACATTATATTGATAAAAAAAGGAACTCAAATGCTATAAATCTTTTAACTTTAAGAGTGAGTATAAAGCATAGTTTTCTTACCTGTAAAAAATAGACACGACACTCTCTGAAGCTTGAAGTCGTACTGAGAATCACCAGCCCACAGCCCTTTTTATATTTTGGAAGCTGGCGATCATCAGTATACCTCGTTTTCATTCAAGGTCAGAGAGGTCTGCCTAATGAACTATGCGTATGTTCTAAAACGTCACGCGTGTTCTTGCGTGATAGTCAAGGACAGCTTTAACCTTTTATCAAGTTTAGAGAGAGGGGAGAGAAGGAGAGAGCATGCTTTTGACTGCCCAGGACGGTCTTTGCTCTCCATTAAGCCCACAAAGAGAGAGAGAGAGAGAGAGAGAGAGAGAGAGAGAGAGAGAGAGCGTGCATGTTCAGTAATTTTCCTAAGTGAACGACCTTTCAGATCATACATTGTCTATAACCTTTTTAGTTGTAAGTGGTCATTCACGTTCTGAACTTTTAACCAAACTAATTCTGTTGTTCTAGACTGACTCATTTACTTTGTTCCCAGTATCACAACGCAATTAATAAGGGTCCATTGATTGAATTGTGAGGCAGTAACGTTATTCGTTGCTTCTATCCGTTGCTGAACTATTGAACCGGGCTTATTAATTTGATTAATGCAGGCTTTTCCCATTATTAAGTCAATTTAAGAAAACAAGGACAGAGTTTAATTTGAATTCATTTCAACTTTCTATTATGTTCAGGATATGAATTATTGATTGGGCCATGCTTCTTTTACAATCCAAATCAATACTATAGTATTCTTTTCAAATTCGCAGGTTTTGTCTTTCAATAACTATAAATTTCAATATATTCTACACAAGCCAAATGTTATCGTTTCTTTCCTTTAAAATTAATATCTTGATAGCATTTATAGTAAATGGTATTTATAGTAAATGGTATTTATAGCAAATGGTATTTATAGCAAATGGTATTTATAGCAAATGGTATTTATAGTAAATGGTATTTATAGTAAATGGTATTTATAGTAAATGGTATTTATAGTAAATAGTATTTATAGTAAATGGTATTTATAGTAAATAGTAGATCTAACATAATAAGTATCATAATTACTACTCTTCTTACCACGGAATCAATATAAACATCCTTATAGGTCAATACATTTAATTAAAGTCTTGCTCCATTTTACGGATCCTCAGTGCGCCATAATAATGAGCCGGAATTAGTTCAAAATATTTTCTTGCAAAAACTTTATAAATTCATAAACGTATGACACAACAATAAAGCATCCCTCTTTGTTTAATAGTCGTGAATATTACTCTAGATAAAACCCTGAAGATCACTCTCGATAACAGCTTGAAGATTACTCTAGATAACAGCCTAAAGATTACTCTAGATAAAAGCCTGAAGATCACTCTCAATAAAAGCCAGATGATCACTATCAATAAAGACCCTAAGATCACTCTCGATAACAGCTTGAAGATCACACTTAATAAAGGCCCTAAGATCACTCTCGATAAAAGCCTGAAGATCACTCTAGATCAAAGCCTGAAGATCACTCTTGATAAAAGCTTGAATATAACTTTAAATAAAAGCTTTCAGACCACTCTAGATAAAGCTTGAAGATCACTCTAGATAAAAGCTCGAAGATCACCAGATAAAAAGCTTGAAGATCACTCTAGATAAAAGCCTGAAGATCACTCTAGATAAAAGCCTGAAGATCACTCTAGACAAAAGCCTGAAGATCACTCTAGATAAAAAAAACTGAAGATCATTCTCGCTAACAACTTGAAGATCACCCTCAATAAAAGCCTGAAGATCACCCTCGATAAAAGCCTGAAGATCACTCTCGATAAAAGCCTGAAGATCACTCTCGATAAACGCTTGAAGATCACTCTCGACAAAAGCCTGAATGTCACTCTAGATAAAAGCCTGAAGATCACTCTAGATAACAACCTGAAGATCACATTACTCTCGATAACAGAATTTGCATTTTGGTAATCGTTCTCTTTCATTCTTTCGCCTCTAAGATTGGAAAACAATTAGTATATTAATTGTAATTCGAGTTTTTTAACCTATTAAAATCATCAATGAACATAACTGGTTAATAATATTTTACTTACTTCTTGTCCACAGTTTACTGTCCATTTTCTTTGTTATCAATATGTCATTTAAAATGTTGATGCATTATTCAACTATTCTTTTGGATTCCAATTGATTACGAGACAGTTTGATGTCAATATGCCATGATGCCTCCATGTAGTTGGGTGGTTTTGGGTAGTGATTGTTATCTTTACAAAATCACAATTTACTTTCAAATTTACAAATTCGCTTTCACATTTGAATTTCCTTTGAGCTTTTCTTTGTTAATAATATTTCCTCCACTATATTGTCGGTTTGATTTCCTCGTATTTACAAACTGCTAACATCATTGGCATTTTGTATTTCGTTTAATATTTAATCAATGCAGTTTTCTTCTTTGCACCGACAGAAATTGGATAGTACACATTTCTGTTACTTGCATTTAGTAACATATTTAATCTAACTTTGGAATAAACTTCAAGATTCAGTGTATCGTAACGGCTATTTAAATTATCTGTTATATCTCTTATTCTAATTTGAACAAACTCGATGAACAGAAACATTGACTAATTACTCGATTTATTTTCTTAGCCAACATTTATGACATCTCCCAAACCTATAGTTATCAGACAGCAAATTTCTGAGCAAAACATCAATTCTTTAGTTATTTTGATGGCTGAAGTTATATTGTGGAAAAGGATTTTATTACAATAATAATTAACATTGATATATTAACATAATAAAATGTATAATAAAATGCAAACTGTCACCATACTTATTTATTATTATGATAATATTATGATTATCATTAAACTTTGTTTTTCAAGCCTTGAGGTACGAATTTTAAAAATGAATAATATTTGTTTTAGGCACACACTATTTTCAGCTGGATGAAAAAGTTCAATTCACAAGTAGATTATTATTATTATTATTATTATTATTATTATTATTATTATTATTATTATTATTATTATTATTATTATTATTATTATTATTCCACTCTGTTTCATGTTTAAGAACAAATCTTTCTTCGATAATTTGCTATCAGTATTGTCCCCTTTTAGTCATTCCTTCATTCATTAATTCTTCCTTTCTTCCTTTGTTCCTTCATTTATTCCTTCTTTCTTTCCTTCCTTCCTTCCTTCCTTCATTTGTTCATTCATTCATCCATTCATTGGCATGTACGACTAGAAAGCTGCCCGCGTTTGCAGTTTAATTGTGCGTTCAATCGCTATATCTTGCCACCCGAGCAAGCAAACTGAAGTAGAGGTACACCAAATATCCCCAACCGTATTCCCTCTGTGACATCTTACACAAGCAGCATTAACTTTATTTACTCCAAAAATATATGCCCCATTGTTTCTCTTTTCCGGTTGAAGGGAGGGGGTCCTAATCTACCTCCAAACATGTGATAGTCACATCCGTTTCAAATGTTCCTGAATGTTTGAATTATCCAACTCCGTGTTAGTTTCTTATATATATAAGAAACAGATAGATAGATAGATAGATAGATAGATAGATAGATAGATAGATAGATAGATAGATAGATAGATAGATAGATAGATAGATAGATAGATAGATAGATAGATAGATAGATAGATAGATAGATAGATAGATAGATAGATAGATAGATAGATAGATAGATAGATGCAATAAACTGACGACGAACAGTGCGAAACTAGTAACAAACTAGCCTGAGCGCTTTCGACTCTTAATGAGTCTTTTTCAAAGGCAAATACAAAACATATATAAGACAAACAAATAAACACAAAAACATTGTGTTTGTAAATCTCCACATGGCTGTCTCCAAATGAGGTAAAACTATAAATGCAACCAGCTTGTATAGACTTGTTGCGGATACTGAAAACTGTTTATAATTCCCTCAAAGTCTATAAGCCAAAGCGACATCTATTTTTACTTTTTTGTACATTTATGTAACGCAGATTATATCCCGCATATTTGATTCTATACCGGTTATTCTTATAGTAAAACTTGAAGGATACTAAGAAGATTTAGTAAAAGTTAAATTCTACTAGTGCAAAGTTTTCTTTCTCTAGTCTTCTTGGTTTAGATCGCTTCTTGTCAATATTCTAAGGTGGCGTATCCAGTATGATTCCTTTTCCTTCCTGGTTTCGGAACTCCAGCTGTGATTGTTAGCAATAGCAGTAAGTGTTATATCACTGAAAGTGTGGCCAGGGGGAGGAGAAGTGTTCTGCGACCGGGCTTCTGTACAGCTTTTTGTCATCCAATCAGAGCTATGAAGGTTTATCCTTTTGTGTAGCTTTTCAGTTTCTCCGACGTACTGAAGGCCACAGATCTTACATGTGATGAGATAAATCACATTCTCTATTTTGCACGTTTTGTTTAGACCATTTATGTTTAGTTTTTCTTTAGTCACTGTGCTAGTAAATGTCCTGGTCTCTATCATATGTTGATAGGTTTTGCATCTTTTATCGCCACAGGGTCCAGATTGACTAGGTTGGTTTTGACTAGCGATTGGCGTTAGCTTTGCCCTGACTAAGATGTCCTTTAAGTTTTTTGGTCTCCGGTAGGCTACTACAGGTTTGTTCGGAAGTATTAGGTTTATTATGTCCGACGATTGCACGGTGGGCTAGTGTTTTGTGATGATTTTACCCACTTTGGGGTTGTCTGGGTGATAGGTCAGAATAAATGGTATCCTATCAGCCTTTTCTTTCTGTCCATATTTGAGTAGGTCATCACGGTTTGTTTGTTTGGCCCTTTGGATTGCCTCGGCAATCAGGTCCTTGTCTTAGCCTCGGTAAATTAAATGCAGCTCTTCAGACCTTTCTAGGAATCTTTCATCGTCGGAGGAAATTCTGCGTATCCTCAGTGCCTGGCTATATGGAATGTTCCTAATGCAGTGTTTTTGATGACAGCTGGTTGGGAGGAGATATTGGTGTTTGTCGGTTGGTTTCGAGTAGATGTCTGTGTGTAATTTGTTTTCCACCAGTCTGGTTGTTGTGTCCAGGAAAACATGGTTTTGAGTTGGAAATTTCTGCCGTGAATTGTATTGAAGTATGGAAGTTGCTTGCCTTTGATATGAAGTCATCCAGACTTTCTCTTCCATACTGCCACTTCATTTCTATATCATCTATAAAGCGTACCCACTAGTATGGTGTACGCTCAACCGATGCTAGGAGCTGACACTCAAGTTTTCCCATAAAAAATGTTAGCATACGAAGGGGCCATTTTAGTACCCATTGCAGTTCCAGTGATTTGTAGGTAGTTTTCTTCATTAAATTCAAAGTTATTAAGTTTTAGGACAAGCTCCAGGAGTTGGACTAAGAAGTGTGTGGGTCGATTGTTTACAGTTCTTGTTTCCCATGCTTCGCTACATGCCTGTAACCCTTCGTTGTGCGGTATGTTGGTGTACAAAGATGTAACGTCTAAGGAAACAAGTAATGTATCTGGCAGTAATGGTTCACTAGCTTTGCTTTCTATGAGATAATCTGTCGTGTCTTGAAGATATGATGGTAATTTGTGGACATGTGGTCTCATAAAATGATCTAAATATTCTGATATCCTTTCTGTGGGGTGCCCGTTACCTGAGATTATAGGTCTGTCAGGGTTTCCTTGTTTGTGGATTTTGGGTAGAAGATAAAATCTACCTGCTCTTGGGTTTTCTGGGCTTAAGTAGTTTTTCGTTTGTTGGTCTATATGTCCGCTTTGGTTCGCCTCGTCAATAACATTAGTGATGATTTTTGCATATTGCAGCGTTGGATCATGGTCCAGTTTTTGGCAGAACCTAGCATCACTTAGTTGTCTACTTGCTTCACTAATGTAGTCTTAACTATTCATAATGACAACAGCGGAACCCTTATCTGTAGGCTTAATTATAATGTCTGTTCTGCTTTTCACTGAGTGCAGGGCATCTGTTTCTTCTTTTGTCAAATTAGAATATTTGTTAGTATGGTTGATATGTCTGGAAGTATCGTTTTCAACCGAGTTGATAAAGGCTTCCAGATTCGGAATTGAACTTTTTGGTGGGGTCCAGTTACTTTTCGTTCTAAATGTGGGTTGGTCGTAGCTTATATTTTCCTTTGATTTGTTTGTTGGTTGCAAGACAAAATGGGCTTTGAGTCTTAGTCGGCGGATAAACTCTTCGGTGTCATTCTTAAGCTTCCCTCTGTCGTATGTTTTTGGACGGAGACAGAAACTCAAACCTTTCGATACAAGTTTTATTTCTGCATCAGTAAGTTCTAAATTGGAGATGTTGACTACTGTGTTAATAACAGTTGCATTAGTGTTTGTTAGAGTGCTTGCGATTCTTCCTTTTGTGGAGATTTTTCTTCTTACGGTTGTTTATAGAAGAAATTTCGTCAATTGAAGTTTCTTCACAACAATCCTTTGGTTGTAGATCATTACTTCTAAGTTTTCTATCTCTGACTTTGTATAGTTTCGAAGAGTCTTTGTTGATCTTTATTTAGTTTGAAGTAAAACGTTTGCAATTGTTCTTCTGTTGAGACGGAGTTGAGCTGATGTTTTAGTTCTTTAATGGTTGCTGATTTGACTAGATATTGATGGTTTACGTTTTTACTAAGTAGGGCTGTGAGTTTCATGGAAGCGTCGTGAGTTATTTTATTCCATCTTTTGTTGAATCTGTTTTGAGCTCTTGCCAATAATTTGCGGTTTCACATGAATTTGAATACCTTTAGTGACTGTCTTTGTTTCGAGGAAATGATGCAAGAGAGTGCAATGATGCTTTAGGCGAAGTAAGGCATCAGTTTCATTGCGTAAAGTTTTGAATGTTTTCTGTATTGGTTGAGGCATCGTCTCCATTCTAAGAGATACGGCAACAATTTAAATATAAGAAGGAAAAAATGGAACGGATACAGTAGCACGACATAAATACAGGACTGAAAGTGTGTTAGATCACACCAAAGGTAGATCGTGCCATACGAGGTAGGTAATATAAATAATACAAATCAAATGGCGAATAACAATCCTTTCAAGCCCACTGGATCCACCAAGGGATCGCGTGTGTCAGGGATTGATTAAAATAGATGCAATAAACTGACGACGAACAGTGCGAAACTAGTAACTAACTAGCCTGAGCGCTTTCGACTCTTAATAAGTCTTTTTCAAAGGCAAATACAAAACATATATAAGACAAACAAATAAACACAAAAACGTTGTGTTTGTAAACCTATCTTTGCATCTATTTTAATCAATCCCTGACACACGTTATCCCTTGGTGGATACAGTGCGCTTGAAAGGGTTGTTATTCGCCATATGTGTTGTATTCTTTATATATATATATATATATATATATATATATATATATATATATATATATATATATATATATCCCTTGATGATCGTCAATTTTGTATACAAGGTCTTATAATTTAACGCTTTTTTCTATCTAAAATGAGAGATACCTTTGTTGAAAAGATAGTATCAAGCTGTTTCTCCTTTATTAAATTCAGATATTTAAAAAATGTTTGTGTTGTTAGATTACTAAGGAGATTAGTTAGTGCTACTATATTAATATAAGTAATGCATCTACCATTCTGTGTCATGTCTATACAATAGTGGTGAGTGCTGCTATATTACTATAAGTAATGCATCTACCATTCTGTGTAATGTCTATACATCAGTGGTGAGTGCTACTATATTACTATAAGTAATGCGTCTACCATTCTGTGTAATGTCTATACATCAGTGGTGAGTGCTACTATATTACTATAAGTAATGCATCTAACATTCTGTGTCATGTCTATACATCAGTGGTGAGTGCTACTATATTACTATAAGTAATGCATCTACCATTCTGTGTAATGTCTATACATCAGTGGTGAGTGCTACTATATTACTATAAGTAATGCGTCTACCATTCTGTGTAATGTCTATACATCAGTGGTGAGTGCTACTATATTACTATAAGTAATGCATCTAACATTCTGTGTCATGTCTATACATCAGTGGTGAGTGCTACTATATTACTATAAGTAATGCATCTACCATTCTGTGTAATGTTTATACATCAGTGGTGAGTGCTACTATATTACTATAAGTAATGCATCTATCATTCTGTGTCATGTATATACGTCAGTTCTGAGTGTTATCATACTACTATAGGTAATACATATATCGAGTTTTATTTGTAATGAACTACTTCCACATTGTAAATTATTAAGGTTCTATTAATCCTTTCCACTTCTGTGTGTGTAGCACCTTAAAAATAGTTTAGGGTGTTTAGATAGTTTTGTTTTAGCCATAGAAGAATTGCTTCTAAAGCAGCATAGATTTCTGAGTAGCATGCAAGTGTTTGGTTGATAAATAAAACATTAATCATTCCTTTTAAGTTAAAAACCAGTCATAATGTACAGTTGTTCTAAGCCAAAATATCTCTATATCAATGGGCAAACATACATAATGTTTTAAATCAAGATTTAGTTTGCTGCTGTTTTTGCTGTTTTTTAGAATTGTTATTATTATTATTACTATTATTATTATTATTATTATTATTATTATTATTATTATTATTATTATTATTATTATTATTATTATTATTATTTTTTGTTACTGCATTTCAAAGCACGTTGCTAGGGAAAAATAGATAAAATTTGTGCAATCTGTATCTATGGTGCATTAAATGACAATGTTTTGTGGTGGTTGTTTGCAACAAACAACTTCCAAACTACTTATATTCCAAATATAATGGCCATTTAGTCTATTAAAATGGCAAGATAAAACAAATACATTTGATCAAGTTCAGTTAGATGACATTTTATGAGATAGTACTGAATAATAAGATAAACGATTCGTGTACAACCCAAAGTTCCAAAATTTTCATTCAACGATTATACACGTTCTTACTTCTTTCATTAAGTCTTTGAGTATAAAATCTATGTTCTATGTTCCAGAAGCTGAAATCTGCATACAATACAAAATTATATAGTAAATTATATATCAGCATGTATTGCAACATATTCTAAAATTAGTATGTGTTGCGAAAACAGGGATGACACTGAAAGGGATATATGACGGATACACCTGTACAATATTTCAAAAAGCCTGAATCTCGAATAAATTATTGGATATATTTCTCCAAGCGTTTGCAGGCGGTATCATGAAGCCATCACATTTATGGAGATTCTTCATTTTACGGATATCAAAGATGAAGGTTATCTCCATGGAAGAAAAGAGGTAATTCTTTTTCAATTTAACAAAATGAAAATAAGCAAAACTCGTGTGCGGCCATTTTTTTACCCCGATGTCGACAATGTAAGAAATAGTCACTCTTCACAATTCTATAAGTCCAAATTATATTTAGCATAAATTTAGTGATGAAATACACGTGGCAAAACGACAAGACAACAATAACAATTATGAAATCTTCATGCAGTTATAGGATTCGTTCTGCTTGTGCAGTTTCATTTTTATCATTTATTAACTGAACTCATAAACGAGCCATCAGATATATTCATCTAGGCTTAAAATTATCAAGCAAACAAACCTTATGTATAGTCTGTTTGCAATATGTATGATACATAAGTTCCCAAATAATGCGCCGAAAATGCAAATTTGCAGACAGAGAAAGAAAACAAGACAAAAGATTTATTTTGATAAATCTAAAAATAAATGTCATGCATGGACTCATGCTGAAAACGAAAACATGTGATTATATGGCCAACAAAAACTCTAAGGGAATATAAATTTGTTCATTGCTGTCACATTCATGCGCGTAATACTAAGATGTAAATGAAGCAAATTTGCATATAACGACAATGGCACAATATGATATAGCTGCGTATCATTTGAATTACATTCTGCTACATTTAGTTAAAAAATTCCCCCCTTCCCCCTAAAATTGCCCTAGAACAGGATGGTCTATTCCTGATGTTATATATATTTTAAAGCTGACAGTGCTTCAGGGTTATAAGCCATTCCTATGCATTTGCAAAGCTCACATGTTGACATAGTGTTGTCAATTGTGAACATCAATGTATCATTTTTGTAACTACGTGAATGTTAACTCCCATCGTGTCAAACGGCATGCTTAAATTGGTTTGGTTTGATACGTGCGATTCGTGACATCCCAATTAATGGTGTATGAGTGTGTGTATGTGTGTATATATGTGCATGTGTGTTTTTCATATACTTCTTTTAGGCATATACCTCATCCCAACGAAACACTTTTATTGTACACATTTTGAATCTCTTAGATTTGAAAAAAACAACATTTTTTGTAAATTCATAATTCCATGACCATATGAATTCCTCAGCGAAATAACATCCATTGAAAAACTGAAATTCTTCTGGTAATAATTGCTCGATTGAGAATACATGTGTATACAGTGATAATATGAAAAAGTACACGTGTACTCGGTGACAATAAGAAACAATACGTATGTGTATATAGTGATAATATGAAACAATACATGTGTACAATGATTATGTGAAAAAATATGTGTATATCTAGTTATAATGTGATACAAATCCTACGATCAGTAGTGAGTACAGAAAACAACGGTTCCTTGGTTTAAGACACGAATCAACGGATCAACATAATAACTAAGCCAATACACATTAATCATGTCATGATGTGCATCGTGTGGAACATTAATTGGCAAATCTCATATAGTTTGTGTACTGTTTTCAAACTGAGCAAATGAATACACAACTAAAGAGTTAAGTTCATAAACTATTAAAGTGGGAGTGTTCTAATATATTGCAATATAGTTCTGCCACTGGTGTGTATACAGTGTGGAAATACAATTTTACCTAAATTGCAAGGTTCGGATGCTTTAAATATATTTTTACCACTTAATTAAACGCTATGTGTACACAACAATTGCCCATATTGGAATAAGTTTTCGACTGGATGTTTGACAGACTTAATTACACATAATTCACTGGGGAATTATTTTTGGTACTCACAAACTGAAATTTTAATGTGAAACAATTTGCAGTAAGTATATGTTACTTTACGTAATACCATTTTCTCACTAATTGAAACACCTTCATATTACATCATCATAAATGCTTATGTCATTTTAGGCCATGAAGTCAATTAAATGATTCTACGTTGTACCAGTTTGGTACGGAATACTTGCAGAGTTATATAGTTATTTAGGTATTGGTCTTTCACAACCAAGCCAGGGTGCTGCTTTAGGTTTGGGATAGCCTGCCTCCATTTGTCTCCGACTGTCGTTAAATTTGATGTAGCTGCAATGAAACGAAAACTGTATGCCACAAACGAATTACATAAAATTATGCGAAAGCAAGACAAGACTTTGAATGTTGGTACGATATGTCCGTAAGCTTGAAATTTACATGAATACTCAATAAAAAGGTAATTAATTTTCATTAAGATATATTTTATATAAAACAATTTAGCATAATAATAGTTTCATTTTTATGAGGCCAATGTATGGATTTCAGTGGAAATATGCAGTTTAATAAAGAATGAATTATTGATAACATGATTTTAGATATAAATCCTGAAAATGACGTATGTGAAAAAATCAAAACTCTCTCTCTCTCTCTCTCTCTCTCTCTCTCTCTCTCTCTCTCTCTCTCTCTCTCTCTCTCTCTCTCTCTCTCTCTCTCTCTCTCTCTCTCTCTCTCTCTCTCTCTCTCTCTCACACACACACACACATTGTTCACAAGGTAAAACTTTAACTTGATTAATATTTTTGTCTTAAAATTCCTAATGGATCTTTTAAATTGAAGACATAAATCACACAATACACTATTTTGCACTTCTCAGGCTTTCAACGGGGTATTGAGGATCAGCTTATGGAGAAAATACTCAAGGTGATAATGAACATATATGTGGGTGTAAAGTCTTGTATATTCCACAATGGAAAGAAATTAAGTCTATTTGCTTTATATCAAGGAGTTAGACAATGCGAAAATCTTTCTCCATTATTATTTGCCCTGTATCTAAATGACATCGAGAATCACTTTCTGAGTTCGAACTGCATCCGCCCTATAGTTGATTTACTGAATGCAGATACAGTAAGATATTTACAACTATATCTTGTACTATGTGCAGTCGACACCGTTTTTTTTTTTTACAGATAATCCAAGACATGCAAATTAATCTTCACATATTCTTTAATTACTGTACAAATAAAAGTTTATCATCAGCAGAAGCAATAAGAAAGTTATTATTTAGAGAAATATAGAAACAGAAAAATAAAACTAATTTAAATTAAAAGATTCGGAACTTGAAATGGTCAGATTTTAAAACTAAATAAAATATCAGGACCGACCCTAACGATAAAGAGTAAATATTTATTAGGAATTAAGAATCTAGCTAGACAAGCCATAAAAGCTGTTTGTCATTCTTAAAACAAAAGAATACTGCAAGAATAAACTTGTGATATGCCATTAGTTAAAATTAGTAGACATACAACTTAGATCTGAGGCTTTGAAAACTTAGATAAGGTGGAATGTGTTCATGTAGAAATTATAAAATACGTAATAAAAAATTGAACAATCCACGTGTAGGCTTTGTGGTGTGCTATGTAGACTCCTCTACATATTTAGATTAAACAGAATGGTTTGCTAAACGGTCAATATCATTAATGTTAAACAAGCAAATTTTTTACATCATGCATCTGAGGCTATTGACTGGTTATAATAATGCTCTACGTAGAAGTAAATGAATAGAGAAAATTATTAATAACTGATTGGAAACTGGGTTTCAATTAATTTTGGTTAATCAAAATATTCATAGTACCTCCTGGCTAGATGTAATCTTTAAGGAAAAACCTTCTTGTCCAGTTTAGACAGGTACGGGAATAATCCATTAATAACTCGAGAAAAGCCGATGAAAATTGTAATACGGACATAAAATCGTAACTTTGTTTGTAGAAAGACTTATAAAAACATATTGCAAAGATAATACAATGTAATAATTGTCTACCCACATAGAATGGAAAATAAGAAAATGTGCTTATATGTTACTAATTGTGCAAACTCTGCATTCAAAACTGCGTTTATAATGAATTTAATTATCTCCTTAAATGTAGCTATTTCAGAGTAAAAAGAAAAGAAAGCAGCTACGAGCCCAGACACTTCTATATTAGACCAAATGTACGGAACGTTTAAAAAATATTAAGTTTTCAGAAAGTTCTTGTTTAAGAAAAATTGACATAATGACTGATATTAATCAATATTTTCTTTAATTTCAAATTATATTTACTCAATATGTTTGTTGCTCTTTCCATTTTTAGGAAGAAAAAATGTACTATAGGTTCATTGTTATAAGGTAATGAGTTTACCACATTAATTTGCTTTCCATTAATCGTAGTTTATTTTCTGTATTTTCAATTATGTCTACATCCATGTATTTAGGCTTAATTTGGTCGAATTCCATTGTCGTATTGACTGTGATATTGCTCTACACTCTTTCTATTACTTATTTTAAGAGCATGGACTCGTAACAACTGAATTGAACAACTCACTTCTTTCCTTTGAAGAAATATGTGTAGCCGTCCCTCCATCGTATGGCAGCTTCCAGGTTTGGTATCAGATTTCCCCAGAAGGATGCGATGGGTCGTGGATAACCACTTGGTGGCCTAGTGAAATCTTCACGCCAGACGCTGTACTGATCATTCTATAATAATAATAATAATAATAATAATAATAATAATAATAATAATAATAATAATAATAATAATAATAATAATAATAATAAGAAGAAGAAGAAGAAGAAGAAGAAGAAGAAGAAGAAGAAGAAGAAGAAGAAGAAGAATATATGACCCTATTTGTAACAGACGTTTCATACAGCAAAGAAAATGTAAAAGTTGCCAGATGTTTACGTTAGGTACAAACATGTCTATACATGATTCAAGATTTTGTTTTCTTTCTAGGTGGATTGTAAAGAGTTCCTCGTGCAAAATGTTAGAAATAATCAAACAGAATTGTATTCGTAAAATGACTAATTCTGATATCCTATTGTGTAACAATACTCTAACGTTTGCCTTTTAATCGAAATAAATGAATAATCTAACATTTGCCTTTTAATCGACATGAATGAATAATTTCCCAACATTTGATTTCTAATCTAATTGAATGAATAATCTCCCAACATTTGCTTTTTAATCGAAATGAATGAATAATATCCCAAAATTTGATTTTTAATGGCAGCTAATAAATATCAAATATACCATTACTTTAGTGATTTTTATTTTAGTAATTTTCATTCACATCTAGAGACGGACAATCTTTATCGAAGATTGATGAAACCTGTTCTGAACAGAAATTCGTTTAGATTCGATGTACCTTAAATACGTAGATTTGTCCATCTCTCCATTCCAGGGCAGCCTGAATATCAATGTAGAACCCCTCAAGCATCTTAGGATACCCAGAATCCTTTGTGTATCCGGTAAATCGCCAAAACCGATTACCTGTTCAGAAATATTGAACACAGTGTTGTGTATATGTCACTTATTTTATGCTGCACAGTAAGATATTTATATTGTGTCATTGGGAGAAAATGTTATCACTACAGGGGCGAAACAACATTTATCGCAAAAGCAGTGATGTCACAACATTTAAACAACCCTCTCTCTCTCTCTCTCTCTCTCTCTCTCTCTCTCTCTCTCTCTCTCTCTCTCTCTCTCTCTCTCTCTCTCTCTCTCTCTCTCTCTCTCTCTCTCTCTCTCTCTCTCTCTCTCTCTCTCTCATATTCAAGACTGAAGACTCTCCAGTATGTACATATGTATTTAATTAGATATAGTCTATAAGAAATGCCACACACCCCTCAAACAACAAATAATAAGCTTCGGGATTACATTTTATAATTAGTTTTCACAATGAATTGTGCAATTTATAGGTGACTTACATGACTATTCCGGATTTTTGTGATACTCATAATATATCGTATTCCTGTCACACTCAATATATCGTTTTCCTGTCACACTCAACGAAAGAAAGCATTAAATGTTTTAAACTATTCATTAAATGCAGTAATGAAATTTTTAAAGGCGACTTTGGTCACATTTATAGTTATGCCTAAGACGATGAAGAAAAATAGGATAGACAAGTGCTGAATGCATACCGTAACATTCTAAATAATGGATGCAGCGTCTGTTACAAGACCAGATTGCAAACTTGTTGAATACTGAACTAAATAACAAAGAATCCAAGTTCTTAACAGTTAACAGTTATAAAACACTAACTCCTATCTTTTGTCCCAAGATGTTACGCTCTGAACTATGTCGGTTAAGATGGCTATAATGTTTCAACAATAGTCCCACCCAACAATGTTCTCTGGATCAATCCGCGCAATAAACGTGTTAGAGAATTATTTTTAGATTTTGCATCAAACACAATTTGAAGCATTATGTGAACAAGCTCAATTTCTATAAATAAAAGAAGCTGTCCTAAAAGTATTATGAAATTATGAAACTTTTTTAATCGATGTGTCGTTCAGCCATTAATGGCAAAGGCACAGAATAGATAAAAAGATAAATTACATATCGACGAGATTTGCCGTTAAAAATGTAATATATATATATATATATATATATATATATATATATATATATATATATATATATATATATATATATATATATATATATATGTATGTATATATATGTGTATATATATATATATATATATATATATATATATATATATATATATATATATATATATATATATATATTTATATTAAAATCGCGAAGTGCATACATTTGGTATCATCACTCATGGTTTCATCACTGGTGAACATGCGATGTTTACACAAGCGTACCTAAAAGTGTACGGGTTTGAATCCTACCATCGTATCAGACTAGATAAGCTACTGTGGCGTGTCTATGTAAGAAACGTATATAACACCTATACAGCCAGCATCAAATTTCACTGGGTTTAGAAATACCTTCCAACCTATCCAGCTTCTCGTACATATGACTGACGTCATTAAACCATTTTTATGCAACACAGCATGTTCAGGCTGGTTCCAATCACAACACGAGTAGGAAAAGCGAAAATGTAAAAAAAAAAAATTTTTAAAAAAAATAATGAAAGCAAAATATACCAGAAGAATGAAGAAAGAAATGGTAACGGCAGGAAATCAAAAACAGTATAAGCATTTCTTTCCTACCTTTGAATATGTATGTATGTCTGGTGTAAGAACTGTACAAAACGGCCCCTATTCCATTTGGTGCCTGCTTGTACACACTCTTTATCGGCTGTGGAAAGCCTGGTTCAATCCCGTAACCACGACCAGATAATTTGTAAATCTCTTTTTTGCTGAAGATATATGTACTGCCGTCATGGGCTGTAATTAGAAGAAAAAAAATTAGAAAAATATATTTTGCATTTGCGTATATATTTAACTTGGTACTAGAATTAGCTTTTAAGATATTTACCTGTAGGAATAACATTTCATCCAAATAATTTATTTCCCTAGAATCCAAAGTGAAAAACTTGAAAAAAACTTACGGTTTTATGAATTAAATCCAAAAATTATCCAAGAATTAAAAAAGAACTCATAGTACTTAAAGTCCTGAACGAAAGTTCGAGTCCCGATGAAATCCAAAATGGAAGGCTATGATATCTGTTGTCGTCAGCAAAGTGCTGCTGTGTCAACAGTTGTTTTTTTTTTTAATCACAGAAAATAACATTCCAGTTTTAACTTCCAACAAAAGCCTTCATCGAAGAATTTTATCAGAGCACTTATGTATTTCCAGGGAAAAGAATCATTAGCATTCAAAAATTTAAAGAAAATAAAAATTGAGACCAAGCTGGCCACAACATAATAACAATTTAACGTCTCAATTGTCTGGAGCGCTACTAACAAACCTCTATCAAAAACAACAGTTTATACGACTACCTATGACGCAAAATAACTGATACATGCTAAAAGTCACGTGCTTTAGGTATGACCTTGACTCAATGATTCTTCCTAGAAAAAGATATATAAAAAATTATTTAACAAACCGTCACTAACTTCGAAACAAGGTCAGAAACTAGATACAATGTTTCTATTATTAGTTGCTTACACTAGTGAAATTAAAACTAAAAACAAATATCAATCAGGTCAAACAGACAATAGATTTTGCAAATTTAGAGCCAGCACAAACACAATCATTAAATTGAATATATATATATATATATATATATATATATATATATATATATATATATATATATATATATATATATATATATATATATATATATATATATATACACACAGACATTGTAGCAATAGTTGAAATCATTGTGTATTTGTGCTATATTTATAGATTTAAGAATTGTTTTTTGTGTTTCTTTCAAAGACAAGAGGTGGTGGACTTTAGAACACAAAAGCAAAAGAACAGACTCATGAAATTAAATTCATACAAGATACATATGAAAATGGGAAAGCGATAATAAATTATAATATGGGTTAGTGGTTAAAGGTTTTGAATACAGGAAGTAAAATAGTAAAATAGAAAGTATAGACACTTGCCATTAGATATCCCATCAAATTTTAGATCACAAAATTTGTTATTGGTCGACGGGATTGTTGGTTTTGGCGCCTGCGTCGGTTGAGGATTGATTCTTCTTTTTGGTCCCCCTGTAATAATAATAATAATAATAATAATAATAATAATAATAATAATAATAATAATAATAATAATAATAATAATAATAATAATAATAAAAATAATAAAGTTTTATTGCAATACTAGTCACTGACCCAAGAAACTTATCCATACATCATGGGGTACAAAAAGATATTTCGGTGCGCAACAGAAAAACGTCGTATCTTTTGGAAGTGTTATACATGAAAGTAATCATTTTTGCATTTATACTAACGAAAACCAACGTGATGGCTCAGGACGCAGACCCTCTCAGCATAATCATCAACAACTACAAACTAGAAGTGGTCAGTGAGTTCACTTACCTTGGCTTTACCATCACCAACATCCTCTAACTCGATGTCGAGCTGAACAAGCGGATTGGAAGGCGTCAACAACTCTCTAGATTGTCCCAGAGAGTGTGGAAAACAGCAAGCTGAAGTTGAAAACTAAAATCTCCGTGTACCGTGCCTGCGTGCTTAGCACTCTACTGTACACCAGCGAAACTTGGAACCTGTAAGCCACTCAGGAAAAACGACTGATTGCCTTTCACATGCGTTGTGTCCGTCGCATACTCGGGATCACCTGGAGCGATCGTGTGACAAACAACGAGGTGCTTCAATAGCCCAAAATTCCCAGCATGGTCACACTCCTCCGCCAACGTCGCATCAGATGGCTGGACCATGTGCGTCGAATGGATGATGGACTGATCCCCAAAGACCTTCTCTACTCTAAGCTTGCCTCAGGCAGAAGATCAATCCGACGGCCACATCTTCGCTTCAATGATGTCTGCAAGCACGATGTGAAAGCACTTGGGATCGAGGTCAACACCTGGGAAGAGCTTGCCCTCGACAAGTCCAGCTGGCGACATGCTCTGTTCACAGGTCTGAAAGCCAGCTAGGAAAAGTTACAACAGCTCGCCGATGAGAAAAGATCTCAGAGGAAGAGGATGCAGTTCCAACCAAGACCTGACTCAAACTTCAAGTGCAGCAACTGCAGCAAGGATTGCCACTCTCGTGTGGGGCTTTATAGCCGCAGAAGACGCTGCACAACTACAAACTAGGACACCTTCTATGGGCGCATTTCCATCGTCTCTCGAGACTAACAGAAGCCAACAAACAACAATATATATATATATATATATATATATATATATATATATATATATATATATATATATATATATATATATATATATATATATATATATATATATCAGTAATCACACAACCCTATTTAAAGAAAATTCTCTAGCTTGATTGGAGCACGTTTTAGTGATAATATTGATCTAATGTAGCAGGAGTCGATGATAAAATGGTTTCTTAAATCATTGAGACTTTTATTTTAAACATTGTATAATTGTCCAAAAATTGTTCTCAATTGTGACTTTTATATACAAAGTTGGGTAAATATTTTCTTGGTAGTTCTACATAAAGCGGGCATGCAGTAATAAATTGGAATTCAAGGTCTTTCTTTATGAAAAATGCTTTCATATCTTTCAGTGCTAACTCCGACTGGGATGTTCTAAGCACAGTGATTATGCAACAACAATCGCTATTTGCTATATCTGTATTTCAAAATACGTGTATATATTTTACTCTGCATACTAAGTCTTCCTTATTCATTATATATGAATGCATTTGGAGTAGACTTAGATGCACCAAGAATATATTAACAAAATGACAATAAAACTATTCCTATATCATTGGCATCATAAAATCCTCAAGCCCCATAGATAAGGAGGGGGGGCAATATTTAAGTCAAACAGACGAAAGGACTCAGTTACGGGTAACTTGCCAAATCTTGAATATCTTTGTTTCAATATATGCATAGCCTTCATCACCTGCAAGGGTAGAGTTCTCTGGCAAATATACCAAGAGGTTTGGTAAAGAAAATATACATTATAGACACTTATAATAGGATTCAATCTTTACCTTTGTATGACCATAGTACCAATTTTCGTAAATTCTGAGAAAGCTACCTCTACGAAATACAATCAATCTTGGACTTTTCCATATTCACGTTTAATTTTCGTATTGAAGCAGTCTATTGAGCATATTTTGCAACTGGTGCGCAGTTTCAGCAAAGAAGCTTAAATCGTCTACTTGCAACAATAAACAAAATTCTACCGACAAAATATTGAAAGATTAAAGGCGTTAAAATACAACCTTGGCGTACGTCCAAAGGACAATTAAACACATTGGCAATAAGATTATTTTACTTAACACATGCCTTTACATTATTATAAATTGCCTAAATAATTCTTAATTTTTTTCCAACAAATATTTTCAGTTACTAGCTTTAAGTAAAGTAAAGGTCTATCTTCGCCCAGAAATTCATTTTCTTCCATCCATTTATGCATATTATTGTTTAATATCGGTGTTAACACTTTGCTTGATGCAGGTAGTAGATTAATGTCTCTTAATTGGAGGGTTCATTTGGATCCCCTTTCTTCAAAATTTGTATGACAACTGCTGACGAATATGATGGATAATGTCCAACATCGACTAGTTTATTAAATAATATTACTGATATTCCCCGTACATATAAAGTTACTGTTGGATAAACAATATGTTCTCGCAAATTTGTCATGTTTCAGTTTACTCAATGCTAGGCGAACCTCATCATCAGTGACTGTTCTATCTAAAGTTAAACCACTTAAATGTTTTCATTTTGCTTTCTCAAATCAAAAGATTTTTACAAATTAAATAGTTCAGAAAATTGTATTCATACCAAGTTGCATACGTGATATTGCTTTGCGTACCGACACTTATATTCGCTACAAGGCGCGAGAAAATTCATGTACATTTAGAGTATAATGCAGATCAAAGACGTTTTGTTTTAACTCATTTTTGCTTTTGATTCCTTCTTGTAAGATTATACATACGTCTATAAATCTATAATCTTCAAGTGATTTACTTGTGCCTTTTAATCTGTGTTATCTTAGATATCTTACGACTTTTCTTTTGGCGGTAATGCAGTCTATGGCAAACCAAACCTGATATGCAGCTCGTTTTCTTGGAGATGTCACATCTAGGTTTTGCTTTCTATTGACTGTTTCATTGCGTCTGCTGCATCGTGGTAAATATCAGTAATTGTTTAGAAGAATTGGTTGAGTTTTTTCATTGTTGATATCATTAAAAAATCTTATCCACATTTTGAGATAATAGGTCTTTGCAATTTGGGATTTAAAAAAACGAGTCTTTTTCTTTGTTCCATATGTAATTACCTATCTCTTAACACCAAGACATTTCAAACGTTTTGCTCAAGGTTACCAATTTACCAATTCACGGGTTACTTTCTATGTCTATCTGTAGAATCGCATCACTTTCTCTTGGTCATTATATCATGAAAATTTGATAATCATTGGTCTTGGGTTTTCTTTTTATCTCACTCGATGGGTTCTTTCAACTTACATCCTCCCTGCTAAATCAAGTACATCTTTCACATACGGTTTAATGGATTTTTCTGTATCCTCCCACTTCTCTTCGCGGGTTTCAAGCACACCATGAAATACCAGATTTGCTCGACATAAATATGCTTTTCGTTGTTCACGTTTTTGTTCATTCCCCTGCAATTGTGCTTCTATTTCATTAAATGACTACGGCAGATTCTAAATCTTCTTGCACAGTACCATATTCTGATTTGTCATCAATTCATGTTGATTTCTCAGCTCATCTAAGGAACAATCGATAGATATAAATCTTCTATTAGGTTTCCTTACTCCATTTCCTATCTCTAGCATTAGATTCATCAAACCTAAATCCATTGTTCCTGCTGTCTTTATAAATAAATCACCATTTATATCTTCCCTTTCTGTCAACGCCGTTTTAAGAAGTTGGAGGCCCTAGTCATAAACTCTAACATTAAAAGTAACCAGAATTGCACCTCAATCTTTCAGTCTCAGATATATAGCACTTCATTGCATTTCCATGTGCGTGTGTGTCATTTTGTTAATTTTATTAATATAGTACTAAACTTCTAACACTACCGACACCACTGCTCCAAGGGCCCTAGGCACGTGCCTTACGTGCATATGCCTTAAAACGGCATTGCTTTCTGTCATACTATTTGCAAACGCCCTGGAGTTCTGAAGTGTTAGTACAGAAACACGCCCGAATTGGACTTGTCAAATTAGATTGAGAGTTACCCATCCACAAAAATAATGAGTTCTGCGAGTTTGTCGCCCGCCCATTCCTCGGTAAGATGATGTGACCTATCATTTTTGAAATTGTTATTAGTCTTTTGTTACCTGTGTAGATTTGTTCTACCTCCTTGATTGATTTTGAGAGTCTTACCCAAGATAAGGACCTGAATTAGTTTCCATTCATTGCACGAATAACAGGAAAAACAATACATAATAATAATAATAATAATAATAATAATAATAATAATAATAATAATAATAATAATAATAATAATAATAATAAAAATAATAATAATAATAATAATAATAATAATAATAATAATAATAATAATAATAATCATCATCATCATCATCATCGTCATCGTCGTCGTCGTCATCTGTACTATCAACATAATAAAACATAAAAATACAAAAACTTATTTTATCTAATATAGTAAAGTGTTGTTTAGTTGCCGCTGGTAAAATAAAATGATGAGTGAGTTATAGTACTATATTTCCCGGTACAGTGTGCGGCATTGGAGTTCTAGTATGACAAGAACTATGACATGTAATTTTACCATATAATTGCTGAATGCGGTAAATATCGTCCGTGCCCAGTTTATAGTTCGGGTCATATCCGCTGTAGAACGGTTTCATAAGCGCTCCCATTGCATTCGAATGGCCAAGTCCAAGAGCATGTCCAAACTCATGTGCGGAAACAATTTCTAGATTAGTTCCTTTTTCTGTGTTTTCTGTCCAGATTTCGTCTTCATCAAAATGGGTATCCCCAGAAATAGAAGCTGTACCTGGGAAAAAGGCGTGTGCCAATGTTCCGCCTGAAAAATGTATTTGACGACTGAAATAGTCCTTTTTAATTTGAAACTAACAAATATCTAGATCAAAGTTAAATAAATACGCAAGAAGTTTCTTCTAAGAAAATACATTTAAAAGAAGTTAACAATGAATGTAAACATAGATTTTTTTCTTCCTTTCTGTCTATGCCATTTTGCTTTTGTCGTTCTTTCAATTCCTTCATTCCCTTTTCTCGTTTTGTTTGTATACAGCTCAGAGCACAGCAAAGTGCATGAAATATACTAAGTATTGTACAGAGATTTCTAGAGAGTAATAATGATTTACACGAAAAATATACTAAATGACGTATTGAGTTAACTAGCGATTAGTAATCATTCACAAGAAATATACTAAATGACGTCTTGAGTTATCTAGCGAGTAGCAATGACTGACATGAAATATACTAAATGACGTATTGAGTTATCTAGCGAGTAATAATGATTTACATGAAATATAGTGAATGACGTATTGAGTTATCTAGCGAGTAGTAATCATTCACAAGAAATATCATAAATGACGTATTGAGTTATCTAGCGAGTAATAATGATTTACATGAAATATAGTGAATGAGGTATTGAGTTATCTAGCGAGTAGTAGTCATTCACAAGAAATATAATAAATGACATATTGAGTTAACTAGCGAGTAGTAATCATTCACATGAAATATACTAAATGACGTATTGAGTTATCTAGCGAGTAGTAATCATTCACATGAAATATACTAAATGACGTATTGATATATCTAGCGAGTAGTAATCATTCACAAGAAATATACTAAATGACGTATTGAGTTATCTAGCGAGTAGTAATCATTCACATGAAATATACTAAATAACGTATTGAGTTATCTAGCGAATAGTAATCATTCACATGAAATATACTAAATGACGTATTGAGTTATCTAGCGAGTAGTAATCATTCACATGAAATATACTAAATGACGTATTGAGTTATCTAGCGAATAGTAATCATTCACATGAAATATACTAAATGACGTATTGAGTTATCTGGCGAGTAATAATGATTAACATGAAATATAGTGAATGACGTATTGAGTTATCTAGCGAGTAGTAATCATTCACAAGAAATATACTAAATGACGTATTGAGTTAACTAGCGAGTAGTAATCAATTACATGAAATATACTAAATGACGTATTGAGTTATCTAGGGAGTAGTAATCATTCACATGAAATATACTAAATGACGTATTGAGTTATCTAGCGAGTAGTAATCATTCACATGAAATATACTAAATGACGTATTGAGTTATCTAGCGAACAGTAATCATTCACATGAAATATAAAAAATGACGTATTGTTATATCTAGCGAGTAGTAATCATTCACAAGAAATATACTAAATGACGTATTGAGTTATCTAGCGAGTAGTAATCATTCACATGAAATATACTAAATGACGTATTGAGTTATCTAGCGAGTAGTAATTATTCACATGAAATATACTAAATGATGTATTGAGTTATCTAACGAGTTGTAAAGATTCACATGAAATATACTAAATGATGTATTGAGTTATCTACCCAGTAATAATCATTCACAAGAAATATAATAAATGATGTATTAAGTTATCTACCGAGTAGTAATCATTCACAAGAAATATACTAAATGACGTATTGAGTTATCTAGCGAATAGTAATCATTCACAAGAAATATACTAAATGACGTATTGAGTTATCTAGCAAGTAGTAATCATTCACATGAAATATACTAAATGACGTATTGAGTTATCTAGCGAGTAGTAACCATTCACATGAAATATACTAAATGACGTATTGAGTTATCTAGCGAGTAGTAATCATTCACAAAAATATACTAAAAGACGTATTGAGTTATCTAGCGAGTAGTAATCATTCACATGAAATATAATAAATGACGTATTGAGTTATCAAGCGAGTAGTAATCATTCACATGAAATATACTAAATGACGTATTGAGTTATCTAGCGAGTACTAATCATTCACAAGAAATATACTAAATGACGTATTGAGTTATCTAGCGAGTAGTAATCATTCACTTGAAATATACTAAATGACGTATTGAGTTATCTAGCGAGTAGTAATCATTCACTTGAAATATACTAAATGACGTATTGAGTTATCTAGCGAGTAGTAATCATTCACAAGAAATATACTAAATGACGTATTGAGTTAACTAGCGAGTAGTAATCATTCACATGAAATATACTAAATGACGTATTGAGTTATCTAGGGAGTAGTAATCATTCACATGAAATATACTAAATGACGTATTGAGTTATCTAGCGAGTAGTAATCATTCACATGAAATATACTAAATGACGTATTGAGTTATCTAGCGAATAGTAATCATTCACATGAAATATAAAAAATGACGTATTGTTATATCTAGCGAGTAGTAATCATTCACAAGAAATATACTAAATGACGTATTGAGTTATCTAGCGAGTAGTAATCATTCACATGAAATATACTAAATGACGTATTGAGTTATCTAGCGAGTAGTAATTATTCACATGAAATATACTAAATGATGTATTGAGTTATCTAACGAGTTGTAAAGATTCACATGAAATATACTAAATGATGTATTGAGTTATCTACCCAGTAATAATCATTCACAAGAAATATAATAAATGATGTATTAAGTTATCTACCGAGTAGTAATCATTCACAAGAAATATACTAAATGACGTATTGAGTTATCTAGCGAATAGTAATCATTCACAAGAAATATACTAAATGACGTATTGAGTTATCTAGCAAGTAGTAATCATTCACATGAAATATACTAAATGACGTATTGAGTTATCTAGCGAGTAGTAACCATTCACATGAAATATACTAAATGACGTATTGAGTTATCTAGCGAGTAGTAATCATTCACAAAAATATACTAAAAGACGTATTGAGTTATCTAGCGAGTAGTAATCATTCACATGAAATATAATAAATGACGTATTGAGTTATCAAGCGAGTAGTAATCATTCACATGAAATATACTAAATGACGTATTGAGTTATCTAGCGAGTACTAATCATTCACAAGAAATATACTAAATGACGTATTGAGTTATCTAGCGAGTAGTAATCATTCACTTGAAATATACTAAATGACGTATTGAGTTATCTAGCGAGTAGTAATCATTCACTTGAAATATACTAAATGACGTATTGAGTTTTCTAGCGAGTAGTAATCATTCACATGAAATATACTAAACGACGTATTGAGTTATCTAGCGAGTAGTAATCATTCACATGAAATATACTAAAATACGTATTGAGTTATCTAGCGAGTAGTAATGATTTACATCAGCTAAGTTTTGCAGGGACACGGAAAGTTTTGATAAGTTTTATAACATTTTTTGCGTTTATGTTAAAGCAAAAACAATGTTGGCATCAAGCGATACGT
This sequence comes from Potamilus streckersoni, assembly GCA_016746295.1. Classification (NCBI taxonomy): domain Eukaryota; kingdom Metazoa; phylum Mollusca; class Bivalvia; order Unionida; family Unionidae; genus Potamilus; species Potamilus streckersoni. Next base: position 450,403 of record JAEAOA010001473.1, read on the forward strand.
TTATATTTTTACAAGTTTTGAAAAACTAAATATGGGATCGTGCTAGTGTCAAAAAACCGCAATGAATCAGTATACTTCATTCCTATTTTCATTAAATTGTTGAATACATTTTTCTTCATGCTATAAAATGGACTTCCATCGTTGTTTGAAATTGTTAATTAGTTATTTTTGTCTGCTAAATTATCTATCACTAAGCTATCAACAGCAATTGTTGTCAATGAAAAATGATACAGCTTCCCGATAGTTTTAAAAAAATATTTTCGTCTGCACATTTATTGATTGTTGTTCATTCCTGAAATGTTCGAAAGAAAATGTTATTATTTTCCGTATATACTCGTTTATAAAATGAGTCAAACTGAAATCAACATAGATGCTAATCTGTGGAGGCATAACATGAGTCAAACTGAAATCAACATAGATCCTAATCTGTGGAGGCATAACATGAGTCAAACTGAAATCAACATAGATCCTAATCTGTGGAGGCATACAATGAGTCAAACTGACATCAACATAGAGCCTAATCTGTGGAGGCATAAAATGAATCAAACTGAAATCAACATAGATCCTAATCTGTGGAGGCATAAAGTGAGTCAAACTGAAATCAACATAGATCCTAATCTGTGGAGGCATAACATGAGGCAAACTGAAATCAACATAGATCCTAATCTGTGGAGGCATAACATGAGTCAAACTGAAATCAACATAGATCCTAATCTGTGGAGGAATAAAATGAATCAAACTGAAATCAACATAGATAATAAATAATCTGTGGAGGCAAAAAATGAGTCAAACTGAAATCAACATAGAGCCTAATCTGTGGAGGCATAAAATGAGTCAAACTGAAATCAACATAGAGCCTAATCTGTGGAGGCATAAAATGAGTCAAACTGAAATCAACATAGAGCCTAATCTGTGGAGGCATAATACGCATGCAGAACAGTGTTTATATTGTTTATTCTACCGATTACTTCTAACAAATTGCACAGAACCGGATCTGTTGGAGCATTATGCGCCGACTGATCTGGGTCTGCACTGTTTGCATTTGGACTCGTCCTATAACTAAGCATAAATGGTTATTTGAAGACGTTTTTCTCAAAATAATTTCTTTGATTCTTGTCTCAACCTTTTATTTAGTTCAATGTAAGCATCGGTTGTTATTCCTGCAAGGCAAATCTTCTTATCTCTTTTGGTTTTAAAACTATTGTTTCAAATTTCTATTTGACTAAGATATAGCTCTTTGTTCATTCATGTTTGGGTTCCTTTGGTCTTGGACCCTTGTCATTATTAAACTACAACTTTTAAATGGGAGGTAAATTATTGCATCGAAAATTCGTTTTATGGGGCTAATTCATAGTTTTTAAAATTGTTATATAAATATTCTGAAATCGTTAATTCCTATTCCAAAATGCAATCCGTATCATTGTCGCCTGATATTTCAACAAACATTCTTGTACCAGTCTAATTTACTAATGAGTTGCTAATCTAACTTTATTTATCGACAGGTATTTACCCGTGGTTATCGTAAAAATTGTTATGATCTATGTTCATAAGGAATGACATTGACCATAAGCTGTCGTGCTCGCCACCATTTTGCGTATCTTAACATTATGACCGAGTAATAATGGTGATTTAGTTCAGCATATCTATATTGCATCACGCTAATATCACACCAAATTTACTCTCAATCATCGATAACATGCCATGGTTTATCACCAGTTTTAATTCAATTACTGCTGTCTCGAAACTTGCATTAGCACTATAGTAAACACTATAAGCTAGTTTGTAATCATTCGCCATGACTAGGGTCTAGTTTGTAATTTTTCACTACATGATTGACCAAGGTCTAATTTGGACGTATTTGGACATATTAGAAGATAATGTGTGGGGAAGGGGATTTCGACTTCCTAGGAGCATCAACAGGTTTTAATTCAAAACTTACTAAAATAATGAATAGGGTCTTATTTGTAAACTTTCACTGTAATACTTACTAGAGTCTATTTTGTAATCATTCACTATCGTAATTACTAGGATCCAGTTTGTAATCTTTCAAAAAAGACATTTCCAAACTTCTCTAAAATGAACAAAACTTAAATATTTTTTCTTTCATAGTGATAGAGATATACGCATGATTTTACATTGAAATGCGTCATGACATATTTTACATGTTGATAACTGTCATTTACTATCGTTGTGTTGTTGAAAAGGAATCATATTTATTTTCGCTCCATAAATCTTTCATTACACTTTAATAAGTTATTATGTGTTCATGAGGCTAAAGTTCTTTCATCGACTGTGTAGATTGCGCATTTTTATTACTGTTTTAACGTTTCTGTAGTTGTCCGTCGCCCCATTGTAATCATATTTTGTATAGTATATCCCTCGTATTGAAATTTTTTTGGAAACTCCATTTGTTCTGGCAATTATTATTCTTGTTCCCTTCTTACACAAACCGTTCATCTATGGAATACCTACTAAATTATATGCATTTTGGTGGTCCTGAAATTTATTATTTCTTCAATTCAGACTTAATGTTTTGATGAATAATTGAATGTCATAAACTGAACGCTTATGAATGAACACAGGTATAAAACATTTTGGGCTTTTACATTTTCCACTGCATTCTTTATCTGATTGGCCTGTACACACCTGCCTGCCTCGTGATCGTAGTCACACATTTTTGATCTCCTACTTGATCACTGTCACAAACCTTTTGGCTTGCTATGTAATCGTAGTCACACACCATTTGACCTGCTACGTGATCGTAATCACACACCTTTGGATTATTACATAATTGCAGTCACACACCCTTTGGCATGCTATGTAATCGTAGTCACACATCCATTGGCCTGCTACGTGATCGTAGTCACACCTTTTGTCATACTACGCTGTCGTAGTCACACACCTGTTCGCTTTCTACGTAATCGTAGTCACACACCATTTGACCTGCTACGTGATCATAATTACACACCTTTGGATTATTACATAATCGCAGTCACACATCCTTTGGCATGCTATGTAATCGTAGTCACACATCCATTGGCCTGCTACGTGATCGTAGTCACACCTTTTGTCATACTACGCTGTCATAGTCACACACCTGTTCGCTTTCTACGTAATCGTAGTCACGCATCCTTTGGCATGCTATGTGATCGTTGGCACACAGGTTTTGGATTGATACGTAATCGTAGGCACACACCATTTGGCAAGCTACTTGATCGTAGTGGCGCACCTTTCGATCTGTCATTTCTCTCTTACCTTCTGTCATGCTAAGTTGTCATGGAAACACATTTTGTCATGCTACGTGATCGTATTCAAAACACCATTTGACATGCTACTTGATCGTAGGCACACTCCTTTTGGCAAACTAGGAGTGCAAGCTCTTTTGCTCCTAATTCACTAACAGAAAACGTTGAACTGATATCAGCAACTGACCAGTCGATATGTGTATAATTATTTATTCTATTCCGTTAAATGTCCAACTTATTTCCTGTTAAACTATATAAAATTTAAAACAGTTCAACGACACTCTCAATTTCACCTCAATTCAAGATATTTAGATGTGTTTTTCAGTAGTTCATATTTATATGCATGGCTCTCGCTATTCCCTCATCAATATGATCGTTATGTCTAAACGAGCTGAACAAAACCAACTGACATATGCGTCGAATGGGGATCTTATTCAAATGTACCACAATGTCATTAAACAGATTTAGGAAATCTTGGTTGTTACCGCCATAACATCTATGCTTATGTGGATTTCTTTGAAATCAAACTCTAAATCTTTTGGTTATTATTCTATACATACCTCTATTAAGCTATCTACCTTAGTTTTTTTTTGTTTTTAACTCGTAGTTAAATGGAGTTGGATTTTTCTCATTCAATTGGTCCTGGTTAGTCACGCATTTAAGTGTTTATTTCATTTAATTTTAACTAAACAATTTTAATATATTCACATCTTTTAAAATTACAACTACCTTACTGTTTTACGAACTATATCACTATTTATTTGTACTGTGACGTAGACACGGAAATAAATCATCGATAGAGGATCTCAAATGGTTAACAATTTAATACTGGATTTCTCAAACGAATTGAATAATAGCCAGCTTCTGCGAGCAGGACTGGCAAAAGCTGCACATTATTCAACGAGTTTCAGAAATTTAATATTAAATCGTTACCCATTTGAAATTCTTCTCCTCACATAGTTGTTTTAGTTTTCAGTCAAAATTATTTAGATAGAAAGAAGAATAAACAATTTCGTTCATTCTGACAGACGATGCAACTTTCATTTGTTGTGCGTAAAAATACTTCCAGTTCAAGCTGAACTTGTAAAATTAGATTATATTATTTAAAAGAAAACAAAAACTACAAACCAAAGAACAAAAGCTATCCAAACAAACGGAATATTTTACAAAGACAAAGTCATTTATCAGCTCCCAATGTCCATTGTGCGTAATATCACATTGTTCGATACGGTACATATTACCGGTTGGAGAAGGTCTACAATGCATGATCAGTGTATACCTCTACCCTAAAAGGTCACTTTCACAACTAAACAATACATTGTGACGATATTCATGTGAAAGGAGGATTACTGGATACAAAATCCCATATTTACTGCAATGTATTTGTCATCTAATATATTTACAAGTTTGATCTGGAAGACTGCACAGAAGATATAAGCACACTTCCTTTTTAGTCGGATTTGCATCACTTATTTACCGCGTAAATATGATGTGGTAGAATAAAGATCTGTCAAATGGGAGACCTATTTATGTCCACATTCGTCTGCGAACAGAGGTGAGTGTACTTACTTCTGTGATTTAACATTTAACTACTCGTGTATATAGGGTGGATTTTATGTTACAGGTATATAGTCCCCCTTATACCCTAATACCACAATCCTGACGAATATCCTTGGCCCTACTTCTTGTTGTTGTTCTTGTCTTGGTGTTTTACGTCATTTTTCACATGATAATATTGTTATAAGTGGTATATGTAATACTTTAGAGCGGATGATGTATATTGGGCATACACAGGCAGACGATATCATTTTTACCCAATTCCCTTTCCTGACTCAGTTCGTATAATGGCTGCCAAAATGTACCTTGAAAACAATAAATAATAGAGGCGGGTTTAAACAGTTTTCCCACGTTTCGTAGCCAATCGGTACATAGAAATCTGCACCATAATTTCATGGGCTTATTTGAGCCAATCAGAATCACATAGATTAAAATTTAACATATTCTGATATCAAAAATATGAAAGTGTGCATACTATAAAAAACTGTACCAACTAATATGAGTTTAACTTGTGCATGACATTTTTTACTATACATTCTGACGCAGCACGCAAGTGAAATTCAAGCAATATTTTATGTTGTGATCTACGTCATTATCGTAAGCTGTAATGTAGTATTATCTATAAAAAAATGTACTTCTGAAAAAGTGATGCATGTAAGGCAATGTTGTTTGCATTTAAAACATGCACATTGGAGAGGATTTTGGCATAACTCTACTCTGTTTTGGTGTAAAGTGGCTGAAATTTCTTAGGATACTGTACTTATGGAACTTGTACATGATCTGCCAACTAAAATCACTGCTCCATTGTACTAAAAAAAATCAGCTTGAATTTCTAAAGTACACTTTTTTGGCAGCTATTAAGATAGGGAAAATAAATGAACTATCAAATATACAAAATGCAGAAGGAAAAAATGTATCGGCTCTTATCTTTACAATTTATTCCTTAAGTTCTGGAAGTGAAAATGACCAAGTGTAGCCAGCAGCTTTTTGAAAGATACACAGCTGAAGTAAGGTAAAGATATATGCTGTATAACCCATCTTATGCCCATAAATTATACACCAAATTACAGGATATAAAAGATTTATTGAACAGTAGCAAGTATAACCAGTGAGGGAACCCTGAGAAATTGTTTCCTTTCAAATTCTAACCGCATGTAAAATAGGAAACTGCATAGCGCCACCTTCTATCAAACTTCGAGCCTCAGACATTTCAACTAATATTTATAATTAGGCATGTATGCCATGTACTGTTTGTTACCTGTAAATCCTAACAGTCAGCATTGTTTGTTCTGTTGTTTCTCTGCGTTAGTTTGGCTGCACATGTTTGATTTTTTTATTGTGTTGTTCTTGTATTCCTACACAAATTCTTGAGTACTAAACATTTCTACTCGAAATAACTCACAATTATTATTATTATTATTATTATTATTATTATTATTATTATTATTATTATTATTATTATTATTATTATTATTATTATTATTCTGTATGAATGGTGTGGTATCTCTACATGAGTTATTGAGTACTAAACATTTTTACTCGAAATAATTCACCATTATTATTATTATTATTATTATTATTATTATTATTATTATTATTATTATTATTATTATTATTATTATTATTATGTATGAATGTTGTGGTATCCCTACATGAGTTATTAAGTACTAAACATTTTTACTCAAAATAATTTATTATTATTATTATTATTATTATTATTATTATTATTATTATTATTATTATTATTATTATTTATTAATGTTGTGGTATCCCTACATGAGTTATTGAGTACTAAACATTTTTACTCGAAATAATTCACCATTATTATTATTATTATTATTATTATTATTATTATTATTATTATTATTATTATTATTATTATTATTATTATTATTATGAATGCTGTAGTATTACTGCATGAGTTATTGAGAACTAAACATTCTACTTTAATGCTGTCTTATCCTTAAATGAGTTGTTGAGAACTAAACATTTCTACACGATAGAATGCAATACTAATATTAATCTTCTATTTTGATGTTGTCGTATGGTTGCATAATATTATCAGATGTAATCCCGATTACCTCTTCCATCGAATGAATTCCCGTCGTTATGGTCATTTCGTCTGTAAGCAATAAGAATGTCAGAGTTTGAACTAGTAGATTCCCTGAAGACAAGGGGAGTAACTTCGGCCCATTTATTCAGCGCATTTTGAATAGCACGTCTGAAAAGAAATCAAAACTAATGAAATGTGCAGAAGCACATGCCAAATTCGTGATTAAAGATTTCATGTTATTTGTTAAACGTGATTAGCATTTATTTTAGTCCAATTTCTACTCCAATTTTCTAAGTATTTTCCGTGTTTGCACTATCCAGAAAACATGGTGCAGAAAAGACACTCACTATGTGATATGACATATCTCTGTGAATTTATATTTCATAGCAATTTCAGTCTCCCAGTATACAGCAATATGACTTTGCTAAACTGAGCTGGCCTTAGAATGAACATAAATATAGTGCTTTCTTGTAGCAAGTAATGCCACTGTCGAGCTTTCCGTAACAATGTTGTATACTGTAATCACCATGGTTTCCTATTGCTAAATATAGCGAGCCTTCGCTTGACAAAGTCTTTTTAATTATTGGTTATTGGATACAATTAACACCTTAGTGTAAACTTGGAAACCGAATATACATACATGCGGATAGAAAATTAATTCGTTAGAAAATACCTACAGTATATTCAGCCACTGATTATGGGTGTTGTGGTGGGGAAGGGTGGCGCTATATTGAATGCAGAAATGTATGATACAAAGTTGTCAACATAACATTTAAATTTAAACATATATCAAACTGGAACATGAACATTTTAATGAAACAAAATATGGATGATATTGGCAATGCAGTAAGGATGATATTGCCTTCGTAATAAGGACATAATACCGTTATGCATTGTAACAAAGACCCTGTCACCATTGTAATAAGAATTATCTTACCCATTGTAATAATAAGGATGTTATGACCATTGTAATAAGAATGTTTTGAAATCTGTGATCAAATTATATTGATGTTGTAATACGAATGATATTACCATTGCAATAATGATGATATTATCATTGTAATAAGAATGATACTGTCATTACATTAAGGGGATTATTACCATTGTAATATGAATAATATTACCGTTATAATGAGAATGATACTGACATTGTAATAAGAATATCTTGAACACTGTGATCAAATTATATTGATATTGTAATACGAATAATATTACCATTGTAATAAGGATGATATTATACCATTGTACTAAGGATGATATTACCATTGTAATAAGAATGATACTGCCATTACATTAAGGGTGATATTACCATTGTAATCTGAATGATATTACCATTGTAATAAGGATGATATTACCATTGTAATATGAATAATATTGCCATTGTAATAAGAATGATACTACCATTATTTTAAGGGCGATATTACCATTGTAATCTGAATGATATTGCCATTGTAATGAGAATGATACTACCATTGTAATAAGAATGAAATTACCATTGTAATCATAATGATACTGCCATTAAAAAAGCATGATAATACCATTGTAAAGAGAATGATAATACCATTGCAATCCAAATGATATTATCATTGTAGTAGGGTTATAGTGTCATTGTAATAAGAATGATATTGCTATTGTAATAGAAATGATATTGTAACGATTATGAGAATACCTTTGTGATGGCTCTGAAAGCTGTCTTGTAAAGTCAAGGAACTTGTAAGTGATTTCATTGTGGTCCCATTTGTAACCTGCAAAAAGGTGATGCACAAATTTGTTCAAGTCTTCCAAAATACCTACAAAATGTATAACCGGACCAAATTTCATGCAAATAAAGAAGTGTGCGTGCGTGCCTGTGTTTGATTTTTAACGTAGCTTTTACAACATTTCAGTCATATTGCTATGATGTCTGTAGTGTGGCAGTTTATAGCAATGGCTAAAATTGGGGCATCATGCCGTTGACATATATGATATCCCACCCAGTCATATTATCTTTCAAAATAAATAAAACTGAATGGAAGAAATTTGTGCAGCTAAATAAATCGATTCAGATTAAACTCAAAGATTGCATTAGATCATGCAAAAAAAGAAGTGTGCGTGCGTGCCTGTGCTTGATTTTTAACGTAGCTTTTACAATATTTCAGTCATATCGCTATGATGTCTGTAGTTTTATAGCAATGGCTAAAATTGGGGCATCATGCCGTTGACATATATGATATCCCACCCAGTTACATTATCTTTCAAAATAAATAAAACTGAATGGAAGAAATTTGAGCAGCTAAATAAATCGATTCAGATTAAATTCAAAGATTGCATTAGATCTGTTCTCTTTATTCTCCCGATGATCACCCATTCAGTGACATATGCATTTTTACATTTTGGGAAACTCAAGTTCAAGCCCCAAACCGACAGCACTCATACCCCAACCCCCAAAAGCCACTTGTGATACTTTTTTTGTTTATATGTATGCAATTAATAAAAACGTAGTACTCTATTAAAGAAAAAGGGTAACTGGATAATATAACAATATAGTAATAGGGTGGGCAGGCTTTACAATCAAATTAAAATCACATGTTAAACTTATTGAACGAAAACATTTTACCTTGAAAGAATAGGCGGTAAATGCGTGATATTTGATCAAGCAAATTATTTTTGCGCATGCATAAGCTACTAATGTTTCTCGGGTATTTTAAACATGCATCTAAAGAAATTAAAAATAAAAGTTACTATTGCTGAATGCCAATGGTTCATTCTGAGCCCTTGCTATGAGTTCTCCACTTCTTTCACTTGGCCGCATGACGTCACGCATTCCACAGCGCCTCTGTCTCATTTTTTTCACGGTGGCCTTGTCTAGCTGTCCCGAGACAGGAAGATTTGCGAACCTTTGGAATTCTCTTACGTAAGAAAAAAAAACAATTTACGTTATTTTACAACAAAATTTAGACAAAAATATAATGCATGTAATTTACAAATTGCTGAAAGCCATTGTGTAATTTCTAGACACGTTGTAATGGTGCAGACATTACAACAGATTTAATTTATGGAATAGAAGTATTGTATATAAAGGTTTATAGACATCAAATGTGGTTTTTTTTGGCATAGATTGACTTTTTCTGTTGATAAAATCGAAAGTTTGCGCCAGTTGACCCACCATCAAGATCCAGAGATCTTTAAAGACAGGTCTAATGTCACCATTATAAAATATAATTGACAAATTTTGCACACAAAAAATAGTAAAACATGTAACTCTCCATGGAACACGTCACTGGGATAGGAAGCAGTCCAAATATCCTACAAATTTTTAAGTTCGACTAAAGGAAATCACATTAATTAAGGTGAGCTTTCAGAATTACCTTCACCAGTCTTTCTGCAAATCAGTTTTCACTATGGATGTAATTCATAGAATAGCTGTATCCTTAATCCATGAACTTCAACGTTACTTCATTTCTAATGCAACGACACACAAGTAGAAGAAAAAACTTGTAATTATTACATTTGCTTTTCTAAGTGACTGAGTCAAGTAAAATCGCGTGATAATAAAGGCCCCTTCTTTCATTCCATGTGCCCCACCCCCGTTAATGGTAAAATATTTCATGATTTTATTGGAAACATAAATGCAGGCCTCGTTATACATTTGAGGATTCTACAGCAGTTACGAGACGCTGTCTTACGATTGTTGACTAAACTCGCCTTTATGAGTCATCGAGTGTCTAGTATGATGCTTTCAATGTTAGGGCCACTTTGCAATCAATATAAATAATTTTGTTTCTAAAATTTCATCAGATTGGTAATCTGCAAAGAATGTGTGATAAAAGTATATTTTATTGTGAAGAGTTTGGTTGGTTGTGGGCCATTATGAATTCCTTTTTACTTCCTGGATCTAGAAATCGTAATCCTTAAATCCTTAACTGGTCATTATATTTTAGCTGTCTCTGAAGAAAAGATGAAGTGTATATTACAAGTACTTTTTCCTCCCTGCTACACTTGGTACGCCATTTCCCAGTTTGTTCTCATATTTACATTGTGGTATGACCTCTATTTAACGATCACCTTTCTTTATCAGTAGAAATTGTTTCATTCGCTAGGTTGTTGTTTCTTTAAGTGTTGTCTTAGCATAATAAAGTATATCCTTTCTTGTGGTGACTAGACGTTCTCGTCTGCCACATATTACCTGATTGCGTTACTCCTGGTCTCCTCGCTGTGAGAGGCCTCGGGAGGAATAAGGTCAAGATACCCATACTTCTCCAGGTATTCCTGACAAAATGTCACAGATAAAATGTAATTAATCCTCACTTATCCACATTTATCACATTTTTATTTCAATTTTCGTATCGTGTGTGCAGTATAATTTTTTATGTCATCGTGTTAACATATTGCTTATGTGAATTTGAATCATCCAAATAAGCCCAAGAAATTTGTGTGCAGTATTATATTTAACGATTGGCTGCGACCACGGCTGATTTCCTTACCTTGCCTTCTGGAACTTGTTTAAAAACTGTTGCTATCAACATTTTGGCAGCCATCTTAGGAATCGATTGCCCAGGTGGTAGTATGTGGCCAATTTACCCTTCATGGGCTCGTTGCCAGTAGACTTGTGGGTCTGGATCAATGAATAGTGAGCGGGGAGAGGGAATCTCTTGCTAACACCTCCCCCCCCATGACAAGCTTTGTTTAAAACTTAATCTATAAGAATGATTAAACTCAACTGTTTTGAAAGAATGTCGACAGATGCCGTTCTCCCAAGTTAACCAGCCACAGCATGCAAATATCTGATCATAAATGCATTCATTCTCAGTAGCATCTTTAGTCTATATTTCTTTCACACCAATTTCCAATAAATGTAATTATAGATTTTATGCCCTATACAATTATCTATCCATTGTAGCACAACTGACACACTTTAGGCTGAAATATTGTAAACGTTGTAATCGAAATCAATAATATAATGTGTCTAATCTCACCTGAAAGAACTACGTGACATCACATAGTAATAGTTATAGGAGAACCAGTGTTAAAAATGACGTCATATGTGTCTAATGTTCTACTATTTGGAAAGGCCAGTAACTATATGAATTACAACAGTCATGTATGAGCATTTAAATTAAATATAAATCGTTGTTTTAAAATCAAATACTAATTTTGTTTAACCGAAGTCTTTTCAGTCCTGATTACTGAATGCTCTACACATTAACTGTCATCTAAAAACATCCAAACGATAATTGTCGATCATTATGGACTCTTACAATGGTGGCCAGGTACTTAACTGGGTCAAGAAAAGAGCATAAGTCTGGCTGGCAGAATTACATTTTGTAGCGGACACACTCAGCAGGAATGTGCGTTCATTCACCCAGTCAATACATAGTTTTCTCTTTTCGAGCTATCTCCGTTCAATGGCAAATATATGTATTTTTTTATTTAAATAAAATAAAATGTATAGTATGTACGCTGCATCAATGATATACCACTCATTGTATAAATGTTTCAACAAAATGAAACTCGGCAATCCTCCTTTCATTTCAATGAAAAATTTATACATCTATATATAGTATGTACGCTGTATCATATTATATATATATAGTATGTACCACGCGATATGTAACTTTTTCATTTAAAGGAAACAAAGCTTGCCGAGTTTCCTTTTAATGAAAAATTTATACAACTACTCTCTCTCTCTCTCTCTCTCTCTCTCTCTCTCTCTCTCTCTCTCTCTCTCTCTCTCTCTCTCTCTCTCTCTCTCTCTCTCTCTCTCTCTCTCTCTCTCTCTCTCACTCTCTCTCTCTCTCTCTTATCCTTTGATGGGTTTGCCTAAATTTTACCATCATTCAAAAGTCCAGAGATACTGTCGGAGAGAGAGAGAGAGAGAGAGAGAGAGAGAGAGAGAGAGAGAGAGAGAGAGAGAGAGAGAGAGAGAGAGAGAGAGAGAGAGAGAGAGAGAGAGAGAGAGAGAGAGAGAGAGGGGGGATCGGTTGTACTGCTGCTATATTTTGACATTTTCATATTTAAATAATAATAATCGATTTTTAGATTATTATGTTATGTTTAAGGAAAAATAATAACAATAAATATATCACAGTATGTGTACCCAGTATACGATGAATTTTCTAGTTTGCTATATTGTATCAATAATAAACACTGTTGATAAATCCCAAGGAAAGTATTACGTATCATTACGACGAGACATATTCTTGTAGGTTTCTTGGTGTAATTTCTATTTCAAGGTTTTAATCCAGCCCAAATTTCTTTTCTCTCTTATTCCGCATTTCTGCGCAGTTTGTCCGTTATGATTGAGAGGGAAGGGGAAGGGAGAACAGAAAGCAGAAAGGATTGTGATTAAAATGTGTACCATAATAAATTAATCTAGAAAACGGAGATTATTAATACTTTTCATCATTATTTTTCATACGTCACTAGTGACTGTGACTAGTATGTGGAAATTGATCATTGACCTAGAATCGAATCAAATGCGTGTAATTGCGCCATGGGCGGATCACAATTTGATATACCAATAGTATTGGTATATCATATTGCATTATACTAACACTTTAAATGCATGTTATTGTTTTAATTTATGTGGTTTATATATATATATATATATATATATATATATATATATATATATATATATATATATATATATATATATATATATATAATAAAATGCATGAATGAACAAAATAATAAATAACCCATTATTTACGTGAGTTCTTATTTTGAATGAAAATTCTTGGACGTATCCGATAGATTCTATCTTTTTCGAGCTTTGCAATTATTCGACGAGTTTATAAACTTTGTTTGAAATGAGATAAATGAAAGATTATGTTTATCGCACTCTAAAAATACTAGTGGTATTTAATCAAACCGCAGAATAGTGCATTAAAATGTCTTTGAAATAGATTCGCATGCCTCGGCCGCCAAATCTTTTCTTAAAGCATTATGACGTCACAATTGTAACGTTAAGAGGCATTATTATATGCTTTATGTATGCGAAAGATATGATATGTGAATATTGTTGTAAACTATGAAAATATTCACGTGATAAATCATGTTTCGTACAATACTTACGTCTACATCAACCGGGGGCAGTGCTTGTCGCTTTTCTCGTGTCAGCAGTGATTTCAGGCCCTTAATAAACTTGTCCTCTAATTGGACAGCAGGAACCACAGTCAGTAAGTAAGAAATAACAATCGCAACTGTGTGTATTTCTTTCATATTTAGACCGCAGGACGAGGTCGTTTAGGGTGGCTGTACAAGTGACTACGTGTTTATATATACTAGACGGTCACTGTAAGAAAGGGGTCGCGATAACACTATAGGACAGAACTGAATGCCTCTGTCTCTCAGGAAACCACATACTTTCCTTAATATATTTTTCATAATGATTCACCGATACTTTACCGTCCTTTCATATTTGGAGCTTAATATGGGGGTGGAGAGAACACATGCTCTCAAAATTTAAAGTATTTTGAGGCAACAATGTATATTATTGTGTAACAGGATTAAACCGTTGTCTTTAAAACCATTGCATAGATTAACTTTCAAAACCATAACCTATATGTTTCAGAGGATATAATGGAATGAAACTGACAATAGCAATGTTAACATTCTATTGCTCGACTTGTGAAATGAGATTCTCCTTTCTAAACAAGAATGCGATTAGGGTAACCAACAGTAGCCGTCAGCATTACATACAAAATGTCGTTACATCTATGTAGTTTCAGTGACTATCTCGTCATTATTTTTTGTCACGGTATACATTTAGTCAAATATACTTTCCGTCACGGCATGCTTTAAATAAACCTATAGTGCAGAGAATATAAAAAAAAATATCACAGGTTACCCATAACCATTTTGAGAAACCAAATCTTGAAATAAGTAGAATATATATATATATATATATATATATATATATATATATATATATATATATATATATATATATATATATATATATATATATATATATATATATATATATATAGTAAAAATTTAACTACTTATTTAATTTCACTTTTGGTGCAATATTGTAAAATCCATATGAGCTATATACATAGGTGTTAACATGTTTTAAAATAAATCTTAATGATAATCATATTAAAATGTTTCGGTGTCATTTCCCATTTATCTCATGGCTGCCAATTATCATATAATTTAGAAAGTGAAAGTTTGTGGCACACTTAAGTCTTACTTTCAGATTATATTTAAAGTAGTAGCTAATCTGCCAGATATGTTGATGTGTAATATTTTTTAAAATGTGAAGAAAGAAACCAAACAAAAAGAAGAAAAGAAATAAAACGTGTTCCAGAACTCTCACTTGTTAACTACTTTCTTTGACCCACTTACGAAGAGCTTGTTTATGTAGAAATGTTAGGTCACAATCAGTACCTAGTGCAAATAAATTGATAGATAGGTATGTAGGTCGAACTGTAGATATATTTGCACACAAAAGTACATACACGTTTTATTCTAATTCGGTAATAGAAGAGAAAAACACGAGGTTAATATTTTGTATTAATATATCAAGACCGTTTGGCCAGACGTAATCCTGTCATAGACAATGAGTTCCTTCTCCCAAAAAGAACACGAGAGGAAAGATGTGTATCCTACAGGGTCAATTCGGTGTATCAATCGACATGAGAACGTCAATGAAAAACGATAAATTAGTTTCGAACTAAGTGTGAGTCACGGAATAAGGGTTGAACATACATACATACATACATACATACATACATACATACATACATACATACATACATACATACATACATACATACATACATACATACATACATACATACATACATACATACATACATACATACATACATACATACATATATACATACATACATACATACATACATACATACATACATACATACATACATACATACATACATACACACACGCACACAAACGTCTATATATATATATCTATATATATATATATATATATATATATATATATATATATATATATATATATATATATATATATATATATATATATATATATATATATATATATATATATATATATATATATATATATATATATTGAAAACACCCAACTAAGGAGACAATGGGAGTTAAAGAATATCGCTACAGAAGCGTTATCACTTTTGGAACTGCTTTCCTTTCCACATGGGATGTTAATCTCTCTCTCTCTCTCTCTCTCTCTCTCTCTCTCTCTCTCTCTCTCTCTCTCTCTCTCACACACACACACACACACACACACACACACACACACACACACACACAAACACAAAGTCTTACCATTCCTGTTTCCGCCCCCTTCAGATCTTAAAATGTGTGATCGCTGTTGACACTTTTGGGGTACATTTATGTAATCAGTGTAAATGCATTATTAAAACGAACCCCAAAGAAAATAAAGCTGACTTCAAGTATTAGCTTCTTTTGATAGTTCGTTGTCCACATCTGCAATGCAGTTGTCTGAACATTTGTGATAGGTTGATGTTATAGTCATCCTTACCGTATTGTATCTCTTATACTCGCCAATAAATGGTACACGTGGTTAAAAAAAAAAAAAACTCTTGGTACAAATAATAACAATTGTTTAAGTGGCGCGTTTAGCTGTCATTACAATTGTGTTTATGACTAAAAACGAAGCAAAATTCAGGCATTGATTAGTGTTTATTGTAAACTAAAAAAATTAAGTGACACTTGCAATTGGGTGCAGCCTTTGTTACCGAAAAACTAGTACTAATATTAGTACCCTTAATTCTACCTTGTTGTCAGGGTACTAATATGAGTCTATGTGTGTCAATGGAGCAGCCGGGTGTGCATCACACCCGGCTCTTTGTTTTTTTTTTAGCCTAATATAAAAAAATTCTGAACATGTTCTTTGATAAATAATGAATTAAATTGAGTAGTCCTCTTATTTAATACTGGAATTATCGCAAAGCAATGTAGAAATAGTGGTAAAATCTCGTTTACCTTTCTTATCCGATATTTTCGTTTTGATCGTCCGCCATATTAGTTCAAATAATGACTTCTTTCGTTCTCAGCCTCGTTTGTTTGTACGCCATATAAGGACGTTAAGGCCTTATTTGGAGACATAAACAGATCGTAGTAAAAAAAAAAATATGGCGCGGTTTTAGTAGGAAATTCTGCGAATTAAAATTAAATACGGTTTTCCGGTGACTTTGAAATTCCACCAAGAAGCAATTATTTTCTCAACAAAAACTGTATTTCGCAATTTATGCAAGTATCCATTCTCCATCTTCTTACGTTATGTCATTTAACAAATAAGACCATAGCGTAGAATATCCATATATAGTCTGGCAAACATTATGTAGAAAAGGGGTCACGGCGAGAGTCTCGCGTTATCTGTTATTGTGGACACGGTGAGGTTAGCTTAACTATGTCAATTTATTTTACCATGTAAGGGCTTAATAAATTCAAAATAAGTCAAACTTCTTCGACAAAATGATTATCCTTATTTAGTAGATTTATAAACTGTTTATGTTTCTGACTTTAGTGAGGACTTTTTCTGCTCCATTACATGATATGTGATCATTTCATAGCCTCACCCACAACAAAACAAGTTGAGGTTACGATATCATAGTTACCGAAATACGTGCAGACTGCACGTATGCTACCACACAAAATTTGCTTCTAAATAAATATATAACAATTATAGTCATCAATTATCCTTAGAAATGAACTTACCCACATTAAAATCTTGAGTTTAATGATATAATGTTCTGGTGCTTACAGTAATGTTGCTAAAAATTCAATGCCTTAACACTGTTACAAATTTTCGGAACTTCTTTTGTATCGATGTTGTATTGTAGTCCATAATCGCATAGACAGAATTGGAGTAACAAATCCATGCTCAGCGAACGCTTTTGTCATAAACTATTAATAATGAAAAATACATGTTTTATTAGATATATGTAAATATTTCAATTGTAAAATCTATCTATCTATCTATCTATCTATCTATCTATCTATCTATCTATCTATCTATCTATCTATCTATCTATCTATCTATCTATCTATCTATCTATCTATCTATCTATCTATCTATCTATCTATCTATCCCTCCCTCCCCTTTCCTCTCTCTCTCGCTCTCTCTATGTGTCTGTCTGCCTGTCATTCTGTCCATCAATCCATCCAGACCTTTCCATCTAACTATTGATATAGTATGAAACAATCCTATTGGAAGCGTATGGACTCTGATAAGTCCAGACACCTTTACAAAATCGGGGTGTGAAAAGCTACGACACTTTTACTGAATTGGTAACTTGGTAACTCCCGATAGTTCCCTAAAATTGGGATATGAAGATTCCATATACATGGACACACAATCAATATAAGCAATGAAAAATTCAAAAGCTCGTAAAGATATTTTGTTTTCTTTTCAGCATGAAATATGTTTACCGTAAACTTTAATTTTTGAGATTATAAAGTGCACAAGTTTCAAAAATCTATGTATCTATATGGTTTGATTTTATTAATTTTTGTCACCAAAATGCCTAAACAAACTATAAAGAACTTGTGCAACTTAGGGCAACTTATTTTTAATGTATTAACTTATGATTTACACAATCTTAAATCTTAAACAAAATGCAATAAAATCGAAATTTATCTCACCATGATTTGATACAAATTAAATATGAAATTCATATTAAAACATATAAAAGTCAAAAGAACGCGTAACCAGGTAAATTTAAATAACATGACTGGGTTTTTTATTAAAATATTTATTGTAAATTGAATAAGAAGAAAAATTAGAAAGAAAACATTATGAGGAAATCTACTGCACAAAAAATTATCATTACCTTCTTCATAAAGTGGTTAGGCTAGTTATATCAAAATATATTTGTATTCTCTTCCCAGGAAAATATTTAAGAAATATTGGTAGATGTTAAAAGTCTAACACTTTACGGTGTTCAAAGACACGTCTTGTGTAACAATCATGTAGCTCTAATTTCAATGTAGTTGTCAATCAGGGGAGACAATTGATGGCTCTTAAATCAAGAATAAACGAGTTGACTTTTCATTCAGCAGACAATACCCTTAAGTCTCTTGCCTGAATCATCCCTGATAAATGCTTGATTTCTGAACTAACACTGCATGTTTATTATTATTATTATTATTATTATTATTATTATTATTATTATTATTATTATTATTATTATTATTATTATTATTATTATTATTATTATTGGTAGTAGTAGTAGTAGTAGTAGTAGTAGTAGTAGTAGTAGTAGTAGTAGTAGTAGTAGTAGTAGTAGTAGTAGTAGTAGTAGTAGTAGATGTAGTAGTAGCTGTAGTATCAGTATTATCTTTTTTATCATAGGCATTGCTGTTGACAATATTACATTCATGTTTCTTAATAATGCACAATATGACAATTACATGAAGCTGTGCTTTAATTGGGTGTAACGATCTAATGGAATTTTATTTGTCCCATACTCTCTTCAGAAATTATTTTGCATTGAACTGAACTAGTGTTGATTGCAAACTGGTTCATAAGACGATTCAATGTCTGTGACATTAAACGTTGCCGCTAATGGAAATCAAGTTCAACGGTAACTGATGGTAATGGACTGAACAGTAACTTAATTTGAATCAATTGAGCTTTTTTGGTGGAATACGTTAGATAAAGTGCATGGTGCAAATAGGGTCTCAAAGGGCACATTGCTTGAAGAGAACAATGATCGTATCATTTGCAAAACGTAATTAGTTTTCCCCAGCGATAAAGTCAAACAAATCTATAGCAAATGAGAAGACATTTATTTGTGCATACATTCCAAAGAATTTGCCATTTATAAAACTTTCGAGATTGAAGCTGAAAAGGAAATATAAGATTGATTTCCTGTTTGTATTGAGCTTTGATCAGAGACAGACAGACAGAGAGAAAACAAATCCCATCACTGTTGGTCACTTTCGTATCACAAGGATGCTAATCATGTGCTTTCAGGAAGAATATTAAAAAATTCATGTTTTTTTTTTATCCTGATAAGATCTTACTGAAAAAATGTTTTAACTTAATTAAGTAGTTTATCGAATTTGCTGGAAAGTGAGTTCTTGTCAAAACAGATCTTGTATAATATCGGCATAACTCGAGATGCCAAATTCCGATACGGTACAAATAATATTGATAGAGATGACTTTGAAGAAGAGTGCATTACGATATCCAACTCTTCAAATTGCTTTCGATTTCTCTATCCAGAATGCCAAAAACCGTCGACCTTTCATTTGAAAGGTCAATGTCATGTTTTTGATCAATCTTCTCCATCATATACCGTATAATGCCGATAAAAGACGCTTTTGTCCACGAACAATTGCTAAAGTTTATTGGAAATGGTTGATCACAGATTATCATATATTGCTAGCAATGATAGTGGATCAAATCTATACTGATTTTGTTCCATAGAAGCAGAATATTAGGAAAGGTTTGGAATTTGACAGCTTCCAAACGGATGCCAGCTCAGTACATATAGAGACTGTATTACTGCAGCAACACTGCAGTAACGTATCAGGCAATTACTTCTTCTCGAAATGTCCGCGGGGTTTGATTGTCACTTTCAATTAGAAGAGAATTTTGAAATATCTTTTTAGCGTATCAATTATATGATATTTCGGCTGTGTCGGCGATGAATTATGGTGTTTTGTACTACTGCTATTGATCAAATATTTGTTAATTAGATTTAGCTGTTGGCGTTGGTGATCAACAAATTTTTACGACCACGCGTGCATGCACACATTGCTTTCTAGAAAAATACTTCAACCATGATGATTCAACAGAAAATGAAGAATTCTTCACAATCAAGAATCGCCGTCGTTTTAGATAATATGGTCTAATATTTTTTCACATATGTGCTATAAAGCTCAAGATAAATCGCTCTACCAATAATGCCCATCGATCTAACGATGTAAACCGATGCAAATGTTTCAAAAGCAAGTACCTTGCATCATCAACATTAATGTCCTTGTGTATTATTGGGCAGATTGGTTTCTCAACCATTATTTCATTTGATTATAGTTACGTATCGGCTCGTTCATCGTAACAGAAGAAAATAGTAGAGACACGCTTTGTAAGTTTTAACAAAGATAACTTTATTTACTAGAAAAAACGGTGAAAAGGTGAAAATATAGAACAGGACTTACGGTTTGTGAATAAAAATCCAAACATATATACTAGAAGTGTGAATATATACGAGTCCTATTATAAAATGGTTATTACTGAATCTTGTTTGAATCTCAAGTAGTTTACAGGACGAAGGTAGATGACGTCAGATGAAGTCTTTACAAAAATGTTCATAATTTCACGTTGAACTACAATCTGAACTGTACTGTTCCAATTTAGAATGATTTTTACTGAATGTTTTCGTCCTAAACCAGAAAAAGTTATTATTCAAAATGTAGATGAACTCCTATGGCTGTCATCTATAACAAGGCACGTCTCTAGCTTTATAGATGTAATGAAAATTCAACTCTTTACGGCACAAGGAAAATATACCTTTCTTCTTCAAGGTATATTTTAGTACTCATTCCAACATAAGAAATAACATACCTTCTTCTCAAGGCATAATTTACAATTGACTATGACACAGCTGAGAAATATTATTTGACTGCCTATTTCACAGGGACCTAAGTCTATTTAAACCATACTGAAATGTCATTACATGCTGCACGTGCACGGATAAAGTGTGGTTATTTCATCTTCTGATAATACGTAGTACACAATATAAACACATGAAATCAGATAAAAATTTGGCCACAATCATTTACTTCGTTTGTTTATCAAAACTTGCTATCTAAACAACTCTTAAGAAAGCCTTGAAACATATTTACGTTCTAAATAAACAAAACTGTTGTGAAAGCCTTGAATGATATTTAAGTTATAAATAAACAAACTCTTACAAAAATATCAGTTACCGTGAACAATAATCAACATTACAATACAATTTAATGATACAAAATGAACTTGAAGGAATTCAAATTTTAACACACAATTAATTAATATTCAGGGTCGTAATATTATGTTAATTGTAACAATAGCTGTAATAAAGAGTGGAGAAGAGTGTCTGCTGCTAAGTCGGGGGGGATGGGGTGGTTGTATTGTTTTGTTTGTTTTTTTTTCTACATAAAATGCCAATCAGCTAAATTTGTATCATTATATTAGTATTTACTACTTCTGAAACATGCATTCCTTGACAAAAGTTTCTTGAGTTATTTTATAACATCCGAAAAGGTTTCTCAACTAATCCTTTTTTGTCAACATATCTTAAATTCTCTTTAAATATGAACAACGCTAATCATTTATAGGATAGTGACAAAATATCAAAGAGAAGCTTTTATATATATCTAGTGCAACAGGTTGGCTTCTTTTCAAAACCTTCAAATGGAGAGCTTCTTTTAACAGCTTCAAATGAACTATTTAGAAGGAACAATAGCATGTGCTTTTTATATTGTATCAACAATATTTATTAATGATACAAAACGATATTTATCAATGATACAAAACAATATTTATCAATGATACAACACGATATTTATCAATGATACAAAACGATATTTATCAATGATTCAAATGGTACAGTAGTTTAAACATACTCAAATAAAAAGTAGTTTTAACGTTGTTTTACTAGAGACTTGAATTGTAGCTGTTTTTCTCATATTAGTTTATCCTTAATATTTAACCTTTTAGATTTTCCAAAACTGCTTTAAGGTATTCTTATGATGCTAAATACAACGTATTTATATGCTTTTAAATTAAACGCAGGATGTCTAAATGTGATTTTATGGTACAGCCTCTATAAATATACACGGTATTTGATTACTGAATTAAATAGCTTCTCAGATGCAAAACGTCCAATATTTACTTTGACATGTTTGTTACATGATATTAATATGATTTGATCTGGAACAGTAGAGTACAGAAGGCATAAACAACTTTTATTTTGAGTCGGGATTACATGAAATATTTACCGCTTTAATACGATGTTGTTGGATGAATTTGTGTCAGATTGGAGACCTGTTTATGTCAACATTCTTCTCAGAACAGAGGTGACATAATTTACTTCGGTAAGTTAACATTTAAACCTTGTTTATAGTTTCGTCTTCATGTTACAGGTAATCGAATGACCCTTTTCCCCACACCCACTATCAACTGAACAATACCATATGTTTAACTTGTTCTTGTCTTGTGGTTTTACTTTATTTTTCATAGCATTTTATGCTATACATGGCTCAACGGATTCCAATGGAGGCAAATTCGCTAAATTCAGAAAGACGCGGCCGTTTTTCTCTATTTCCTTTGGTCAGTCGATGCAAAAAATGGCCTCCAAAATAGTCTTGGTACCAGTAAAATAAACAAGTTCCATAAGGCGGAAAAAGAAATTCTTCCTATGATCGCAGCCAATCAAAAAAAAGAAAGTACTGCGCAAGAATTTCACCGGTATATTTGGACCAATCAAAGAATCATAAAATGATATGTTCACGTGTGATGATATCAAAAAATTAAAATGAACACACTTTATTTAAAGTGTACAGACTGATAATTTGAAGTATGGTTAAGACATGGTTTCTGTACCATTGTTCCGCATCATGTAATTTACATTAGATCTGAAAATACTGTAGAACCGTAATATCTTAAATTGATACACCTTTGTGTGGATCGGGTAATTAACCATAAAAACCTTATCTCCTATGATCCTAATGTAAGACTGTAGATTACAGTTAATGTTACTTATTCATGGTTTACTCTTTTGCTTTTTATTTTAGATTTAGTTCTTCTTAATCTGTACAAAATAGGATTAACTAGAGAGATATGCCGGTATATTTTCATACAAAAATAATAACATTAGTTTTAAAGGAGTTCTGTGTTTATTTCTTTTGGATTTGAACAAAGAAATTAACATGGCTTTAGAGGTTTTCATTGTTTTTTCCATTGAATTTGGACAAGACAATAAAAAAAATGTTGGTTCCAAAGGTGTCAATTTTTTAGTTCTACTGAATTTTAACAAATGTGAGTTTTTATGATGTTAATTATGTATTTCTATTAATTCTATTGAATTAGGTCAGAAAATCATGTTGATTTTAAGTTCATTATGTATTTCTACTAAATTTAGACACAAAAATATGTGTTAAGCTGCTCCTGTCATTTATGAAACTACTTTGAAATTAAATATTTTTTTTATGTAAAGGTACAATGTTTTAATTACCACATTAGAAAATGTACAAAGTTATAATTACTTTTCTACCACATTTGTGAAGGTCCAGTTTATCTACGAAACTATCTCTGGTTGAATATCATATAAATACGTAATCTATCAATGTTAACAACAGGAACTTACTCATATTTTTTAAATTACAAAAATCATGCGTTACAGCCTGTTCAACCATTTCTTTTGCGAGAAAACTTCTATTTACTTGTCCAAAATTGTAAAGTAGAAAATCTGCCAAGAGCTAGAGACCCCATGTTACATGTGTAAAAATGTCCGATCTCTGTTATCAATTCATGCTATATGAGTGACGTCCCCCGAGTGCTGAGTCTTGGTTTCCAAAATATAATTATTTAGAGATGCCCATAACAATTAGGATAATCGCTTCCAGATTCCATATAAAGAGAGTTGTATGTCCAAATCTAACACATATATAATAATAAGGCGGGTACAAGTTCAATATATCGACGGAAATAATTTGTCCACAGAGTTATGCACCATGTTTCATTTAGTTTCACGTCATTACAGATATGGAATTTACTCATCAAAGAAGTTTTGGAGAAAGATAAACTTTAACTTTGAAACTATGCGGATATATATATATATATATATATATATATATATATATATATATATATATATATATATATATATATATATATATATATATATATACGCACAAACAAACAAACGCATCCATACACCGTGAATACACATATATTTGCATAATCGCGTGTATGCACAGTAAATGAATAGATATCTTCACACAAACAAACAAGCTCACACATAAAGAGGATCGCATAAATTGTTTTACAACAAATACTGGAGGAGGATTCTAAAGTTTATATAGCAAAAGAGGCATCAATGATGACGCGAGGAAGTAATTTGACATTTTAGCAGTCTTAGTGCATTATTAAACTAAATTGCCATATTCCCTGACGATTGAAGAGTTGAATTCCACGAAAACGAGAAAATGTCACAGAAAAGGCAGACAAAGAAATTTTGGAAATATACAAGCATGTCATTTATAATTGAGATTTCACTCAGACCTGATGTATATCTAAATGAGATTTCACTCAGACATGATCCATATATAAATGAGATTTCACTCAGATCTAATGTATATCTAAATGAGATTTCACTCAGACCAGATTAATATCTAAATGAGATTTCACTCAGACATGATGCATATCTAAATGAGATTTCACTCAGATCTAATGTGTATCTAAATGAGATTTCACTCAGGTCTAATGTATATCTAAATGAGATATCACTTAGACCGGATGTATATCTAAATGAGGTTTCATATCTATCTAAATGAGGTTTCCTCAGACATGATGTCTATTTAAATCGTTTACGTAGCAGTGCCTCTTTTGTGAAACCTACTTACTTACTTATTTACTTACCTACTTACTTACTTACTTACTTACTTACTTACTCCTCCTATGAAAGTTTTCCCATGAATGACCGTATTAGTTATGCCTCCATTAAGGGCCTTCTTCGTCATGCCTTCTGTGAAGGTCCTTCATAGTTAGACCTCCCATGAATGACCTATTTAGTAATGCCACCCATAAAGGACCTTCGTTATTATTGCTCCTATTAAGGGCATACTTAGTTATGTCTGCAATAAATGGCCTTCTTAGTTATGCCTCCCATGAAGAGTCGTCTTAAGTATGCATCCCATGAAAGGCCTACTTAATTATGCATACCATTTAAGGCCTCTGATTTATGCTTCCTATTAGGGCCTTTATAGTTACCCCCGCCCCGAGAATGACCTATGTGGTTATGCCGTCCATGAAGGGTCTTTGCTATTTCTCTGATTAAGGGCCTTCTTAGTTATGCCTGCAATAAATAACCTTCTTACTTGTGCCTCCAATTTAAAGCCTACTTAGCCGTGCCTTTTGTAAATGTTCTATGTAGCTGTGCTTTCTTTGAAGGGCTTTCTTATTTATGCATTCTAAGAAGGGTCTACTTAGTTATGCCTCCAATGAAGGGCCTACTTCGTCGTACCTTCTGTTGCGGGTCTATGTAGCTGTATCTCCTACCAAGGGCCTACTTCGTAGTGCCCTCTGTAAGGGGTCTACGTAGCTGTGCCTCCTACCAAGAGCCTACATCGTAATGCCTTCTGTAACGGGTCTACGTAGCTGTACCTGCGATCAAGGGCCTACATCGTAGTGCCCTCTGTAACGAGTCTACTTTTTATGCCTGCTTTTGAAGAGTCTACTTAAGTATAGCTCCCATGAAAGCCTGCTTCGTTGTGCCCTTTTGTATTGGATCTACTTTTCTGTGCCTCCTTTGATGCGCTTACTTCTAGTCGGACCTTGTGCTAAAAGGCCACATTACCTATGGCACCATTGAAAGACGTCCTAAGTCGTGCGTGTCTTCTTTAAAAAAAAAACCTGCTTTGTTGGGCCTCCTTTAAAGGTCTCACTTTTTCATTATACCCCTGAAAGACCTACTCTGAATTCAACAAATTCTCACATTTCCGTATTATTTTAGGTTGTACTATAATGTTGTTTAATTATGTAAAATTACATATTTTTACCGTTGATAAGACCTTATATTTAAAATTGTACTTCAAATGGCCAAACATGGATGTTTGAAAGAAATGACAGTGCAATTTTTAATTTATGCGAAAACGCATCAAAGAGTATCAGCAATATAATACATGCACAAAACAATCTCTCTCTCTCTCTCTCTCTCTCTCTCTCTCTCTCTCTCTCTCTCTCTCTCTCTCTCTCTCTCTCTCTCTCTCTCTCTCTCTCTCTCAAACACACACTTACACACAACACACACACACACGCACATCAATGTTTTAGAGGATAAGTAATATATCGCCATTGATTAGCACCTGATTATGAACAGAAAAAAAATTACTATAAGAAAAGAAACAATAAGATAAAATTATATCTCATTCTTTTGCTTAAAAGATCATGAATTTAATAACAAACATCAGGTACATAAATGTAGTGCAATGCAGTACAACCTTTCCAAAGCATCTGTTTTATGAATTCAGCGCTAATTGGGATTCGTCACTTGGTATTTGTGGCTAGTTAGAGACCTGAGTAAATGTGATTAATTAGGAACAACGTCATGTGCTCGGTAATTACAGCACTTAGACGGAATGACCTTTGGACCGTTCTTATCGATCGAGTGAGGTCTCCAAAGAATTGGCCAACGCGAAACCCCAATCTCCTCCTAGCATCAAAATATGCAATCACGTTCCATACATGTATAATATAATATCCATGTCTGCGTACAGTATTGGAATCAGGAATGCAATAAATAAAACTTCTGTCAGATTACTAATTTCTTTGACCCAATCAAAATAAGGCGTTCGTAAAGTGAGTTTTGCAGTTATAATTCTGAACCTGGACCAATGGCCGCTTAAGTCCTACAGGAATTGATAATGAGTAGTACAACGAACCAGTCTACGTTTATCATGTCATATTACTACACCAAAACAGCCCTGAATTTCCAGATCAATTTAGAAGGGCTCAAGCCGCAAGCTTTCAAACTCACTTAGAGGAGATGCAGAACGAAGCACGAACAATATAGTGATCATCCGGAATCGTGAGCATAGCTTTATAACCGGTATGTGCGTTCTAATATATTCATATTTTATATAGGTTTTTGATAATAAAATATCCTAGTGAATCAATACTCAACTGCCTATATGTAAGGTGATTTTTATGCTCTATCATAACTTTCAACTTTATATATGATAACATAAGTTATCCATTACAGTCATGTTTTTACTGTGCATTATTCGTCTACTTTATTCAGTTATTATTCATGCACTTAAGAATATGTGGCTTTTCTTCAGAATAAGAAAACCATTTCTATGGAAATTTAATGCAAATGATATACAATAACATACGCATTCGTCATTAATGTGTCTAGTGTCGGACAATAAAACTCAACTAGTAAAAGCAGACACGGAGACAATTTTGAAGATCGTTGATCAACTTGCTTCTGATCTAAGATAAAGTTTCGATTCTCTTTTTAATTAGTTTAGTACTCATTTTATCTCATTTTCAATTTATCTCATTTTCAAATTATCAAAAATACGATATTCTTTTTTTAAGTAAATAAGTAGTTTGTGTAATATTGGTCAAATATAGTCTTAGTAAATCATGAACTTTAAAGGACGCGTGAAAAATTGTGATATTGCAGAGTTTTGTTTACCTTTTCATACATAATCCCTGCACCGAATTGTAAAACCTTAGATGATATCCATTAAGGCAGGATGAAACAATGTTACAAGAGTTCAAGTTACTGGCTTTCAACCACTTTTTGTCACGAATACGAAAAAAAGATTACGCTTTTCAAATTCAGAGTTTAAAACATTTTCATTACTATAAGACAGAAGTTTGTTTAACTCTTTATATAAATTAATTTTAAAAAATACATCATCTTTAGTTTCAGTGCGAATATACCGTAATTAAAGTCGTTTCTAAACTTGCAAGACAGGAGAATAAATCGTTATCTGAAGAAACTTCTCTGTTTTACACTTTTCAACTCATCAAATTGTTATGTTTCAGTGACTGCATTTCCTTTTGCGTTTCCAAACATAACTACCTTAGTAGCCATAATCTTGTCAAGAATCATTGTTGACCAAATGACGTCGTAACTTATTCTTACCAGTGGTTTCCAAAATGTTTACAAACTAACAGACCTCAAATAGCAGTAATTTGACGTTCTCCAAGGTATAAAGAGCGTTAAGTTGACGTTATCCATGGTATATATATATAAACCTAGTACACACCATTTTATAGCTAGTTTAGTTCTTGTATCCATAATTTTATTTAGTCATCCACGAGATATACATTTAATGAAAAGAGTCCTTTATATTTTTTTGCAATTGTCTTCTACTGCGCCTGCGCAAGTTCATTATGTGCTTATCTTCAAAAACTATCTAATTAATATGCAATGACTGCAGTTAATGAAGAATTTTATATATTTTAAGCAAATAACCGTATTTACAACCGTGCTTATACTTTTTTGTCCCTTTAATTTTAAAAGGCGGTAAGATTAAGAAAATTTACAAATCCTTTTATCGGAGAAATATAACGAGAACTCATTGCTGACGAGAACTTATAGGATGTTCTTTGAAGAAACTGTGACTCATTACAGTCTATGACAGTGACTCATTACAGTCTAAGATCTATAGTTTTCAACATAGGAAAGAAAACTTATTTGTGATTATGGTAATATTGATAAAAACTAATTTTCTCAACTTCATGACATATGAAACTATTTTGTATTGTAAAACATATTGTAAAACACATACGAAACTTTAGCGTAAGATCATAAAATACAATATCCTGAATGATGTCATTATATATTTACACACTGTAACCCTTTAAATTTTAAACTTTAGACAATGTGTTTGAGAATACTAAAATGTTATATTTACAATTTTTTGTCAATCTGAATTTCAATAATGCGTGATGCATACATTGTTAATAAATGTTTACTTGTCAGAATAAAGTTTGCTTTATTCTCATTTTAAAACAAACTCAAGGTTGGGAACATAGTAGCTCCTGCTCACTCACAATTTCTACTAATATCATTTGATTTGTCTCATGGGGTGTTTTTATTTTATTTCTTTTTGATGACACGTTTTGTGACTTCGCTTAATAATTTATCTTAATTGGAAATGGACAGAGTGTTCCCAGTCTATATGTTCTTTATTATTTGGGCTATCATTATATTGGGAATATTTTACTATCGATAGCAGACCTTTATGTTCTACGGTTCACAAGATGAAATTGCTGGCATACATATAAATTTATATTTCGGTCCATACAGTGCAATTTTATATGGGAATATGAATGAAGGTGCACTACTCTAGAAGCCAAACAAACTTCGTAGCTATCTATCAATAAAATACATTCATAATTTTTAGCCTTTTTAAACAAGTCATTTACATCCGTTTATTGCAGTCTTACATGTACGAACAAAGAATGAAAATACACACATGATCACAAATGTATGTAAAAAAACAAGGTTAAAAAATGCTAAATTCCAAGAATTCGTTGAAACAGAGTAGATGTTAAGATAATTTCTAAACTGTATATGTGTGTGTGTGTGTGTGTGTGTGTTATATTTGTAACAAAACAGAATGTTGGATCGAATGGTTACATGTATGTATGTATGTATGTATGTATGTATGTATGTATGTATGTATGTATGTATGTATGTATGTATGTATGTATGTATGTATGTATGTATGTATGTATGTATGTATGTATGTATGTGTGTATATGTATGTATGTATGTATGTATGTATGTATGTATGTATGTATGTATGTATGTATGTATGTATGTCTGTCTGTCTGTCTGTCTGTCTGTCTGTCTGTCTGTCTGTCTGTCTGTCTGTACGTACGTACGTACGTACGTACGTACGTACGTACGTACGTACGTACGTACGTATGTATGTATGTATGTATGTATGTATGTATGTATGTATGTATGTATGTATGTATGTATGTATGTATGTATGTATGTATGTATGTATGTACGTATGTACGTACGTATGTATGTATGTATGTATGTATGTATGTATGTATGTATGTATGTATGTATGTATGTATGTATGTATGTATGTATGTATGTATGTATGTATGTATGTATGTGTATGTATGTATGTATGTATGTATGTATGTATGTATGTATGTATGTATGTATGTATGTATGTATGTATGTCTGTCTGTCTGTCTGTCTGTCTGTCTGTCTGTCTGTCTGTCTGTCTGTCTGTCTGTCTGTATGTATGTATGTATGTATGTATGTATGTATGTATGTATGTATGTATGTATGTATGTATGTATGTATGTATGTATGTATGTATGTATGTATGTATGTATGTGTGTATATGTATGTATGTATGTATGTATGTATGTATGTATGTATGTATGTATGTCTGTCTGTCTGTCTGTCTGTCTGTCTGTCTGTCTGTCTGTCTGTCTGTACGTACGTACGTACGTACGTACGTATGTATGTATGTATGTATGTATGTATGTATGTATGTATGTATGTATGTATGTATGTATGTATGTATGTATGTATGTATGTATGTATGTATGTATGTATGTATGTACGTATGTACGTACGTATGTACGTATGTATGTATGTATGTATGTATGTATGTATGTATGTATGTATGTATGTATGTATGTATGTATGTATGTATGTATGTATGTATGTATGTATGTATGTATGTATGTATGTATGTATGTATGTATGTATGTATGTATGTATGTATGTATGTATGTATGTATGTATGTATGTATGTATGTATGTATGTATGTATGTCTGTCTGTCTGTCTGTCTGTCTGTCTGTATGTATGTATGTATGTATGTATGTATGTATGTATGTATGTATGTATGTATGTATGTATGTATGTATGTATGTATGTATGTGTGTATATGTATGTATGTATGTATGTATGTATGTATGTATGTATGTATGTATGTATGTATGTATGTATGTATGTATGTATGTCTGTATGTCTGTCTGTCTGTCTGTCTGTCTGTCTGTATGTACGTACGTACGTACGTACGTACGTACGTATGTATGTATGTATGTATGTATGTATGTATGTATGTATGTATGTATGTATGTATGTATGTATGTATGTATGTATGTATGTATGTATGTATGTATGTATGTATGTATGTATGTCTGTATGTATGTATGTACCCTCTATATCTCTCTAGTATTAAGATACTGCTGACAATTTTCACCTATTAAGAGTAAAAATGAGTCTACCTCTCTTATTTTCTCCCTCACCCCCCAATAAAGCAGTCAATATTAAATGCTGTATTGGGTTTATAATTAGAATATGATTTATATTATATAATTTAGGTTGAAATTTTCAAATATAATCATTTTTCCTACAATTTGTTGTGTAAACTCCAGATCTTGTTATTTTACATCCACCTTTCAGCTATGACCTCATTATTGTTATTCCTCCAATAGATTTTGAGGAGAAATGAGAAAATCAAGAGAAAAAAGTTAATGTATTTGTTAGGTGTGTGTTAATTAGTAATTTCATTTTAGGGTATGTATCTTTATAAGTATTATATAGGTTGCTATTAGTCATTTTTAGGATTGCAGTACTGTATTTTGAAATATAAGCAATTACTTACCCTAAACTACCCGATTTATTCTTCTTTCATTTACACTGCATTAGTATCGTCTATTTTAGTTTTGCTGCATTTTTAAATACAAAAGAAGAATACAAATCCTTATAGCACGCTAGAAATAGAAATAAAGTAGATTTTACAACATCTAATCTATCTTAAATGCTTTTATATTGAAAACTGCTTTTGTAATGAAAGCAGTTTTTATTAGGAAAACGGGTTGTTATAATGAAAACGGGTTGTTATAATGAAAACGGCTTTTATCATGAAAAAAGCTTCTTTTTTTTAAAGAAAACCGGTTGATATAAGGAAAAACTGATTTTATAATGAAAATAGTTTTTATTAGGAAAACGGGTTGATATAATGAAAACGGCTTTTATCATGATAAAGGCATTTATAAAGAAAGCCGGTTGATATAATGAAAAACTGATTTCATAATGAAAGCTAAATTCTAAGCAAATTTGACGCATCATACGAAGACAGATCAACACTACATTCATCTTGTCTTGAACTACTGCCATTATTGTGGAGCGAATTACGCCAGATCTTGATGACTTTGGACTTACTGTGACATAATCGTAGTTTTACTAGACTATAAAGAAATCAGACTTTTATCACGTACAGTTTTCCAACAGTATGCCAGATTCATATTTTGATATCATAACATGTTACATATCATTTTATCGGATCCTGATTGGTCCAAATAAAACCAAAAAATTATTGTGCATATTTCTCTTTAAATATTGGCTGCGATCGCGCGAACACTTTTCTAACCCAGCCTTGTGGAATTTATTATTTTCAATAACCACTTTTGCCGCCACTTTTCCACTCAAATCAAGAAATCGAATTGGGGAATTGGGGGAAAATGGTCTCGTCTGTCTGAATATGGCCAATTTACCCCAAAAGGTTTTGTTATGTATACGAATATCAACATATGAAAAATGACGTAAATTCTCATGGCAAGAACAACCACAAAAAGTACAATTAAGGGTATTGCTCAGTGGGATTGTGAGGTGGAAGACGAGGTTGGCGGTATACCTGCAACATATAATCCACACTATATACAAGCGTGGTTTAAATCTTAACGTAGAAAAGTAAATAAACTCACCTGTTCACAGAAGAATGTGGACATAAACGGGTCTCCCTACTGATAGAACTTTATCCCACCACAGTATATTCATGTGGTAGATATGTGAATTGTGATGCAAATCAAAATAGAAATTTGCTTGCATCTTCTGTACGGTCTTCCTAATCAAATGCTGCAAATATCTGGTCACAAATACATTACAGTAAATATTATACAATCCAGTAATCCTCCTTTCAAATGAAAATGGCAACAATGTAATATTTAGTTAGTGAATGTGACATTTTAGGGTAAAAATGGACCGTGTATTGCATGACCACTCTAACTGGTACTTATGTACCGTATCAAAGACAGTGTAATGACATGCATTGGACATTCCATGTTGAAATATGATTTTGACTTTGTAAAATGTTGTGTTTATTCGGATGGACTCTTGTTCTTTGATTATAGTTTTTTTAAAATGTTTGTATGCAAAAGCTGCACATTAGTTTACCCGTTCCATAAATTCAGTATTAAATCAGCACCCATTTGAGATCATAAGTTATCAGTTTTTCTACAGAATGCGTAATTTCATATTTTTGACATGACATGTTAACATTTCGCTTTATGTGATTCTGATTGGTTCAAATAAACCCATGAAATTCTTGCGCAGTATTTTTTTACCCATCAACTCTGACCGTGGAGTTATCTTACTCTGCCTTCTAGAACATTGTTTAACTATTACAATTCAATTTTTGGAGGCCAGTTTTGAATCTATTGCATATGGGACATTGCGGAAAAACCGTTACGTTTGTTGGAATATAACCAATTTACCCCACAGGATCTAGTAAAAGATAATACAGGTATGACACTCTTTAGGTAGAAACATTGTAAATAATCTCATCGAAATAGAGGTATATGACTTAACTAACCTAAACCGAACCAACCAACTACGTGTCATCACGCAAGAATTTCCATGCTGTCTGAAGATGTCAGATGTCAAAAGTTATATTAATTTGGCAGTACGGTTGCTCTGTGAATTTAATTTGTAATCTTCTTTAAACGCTACAAATGTTACTGTTGATATCATTTAACTAGCGTTTGAGGCTATATTTTTTACGCGCAACAAATGAAAAAAGCAACATCTAAGCAAGAATGAAAAAATAAGTCTTCTTTCTCTCTAAGCGATTTTCATTTAAATAAAGCTAATAAACAGAATTTCAAATGAGTAATGATTTAATAACAAATTTATGAAACTGCTTGAATAATGTCAACGTTCGTAAATGCTGAACATTGTTTAACTCGTTTCATAAACTTAATATTAAATCATTTCCAACTTGAGATCCTCTATAAATACTAGCTGGTTGACAGGTAAACCGGTCCCATGACATGAGATAGAATCTATACTGCTTTTACAAGCACAAACTGTGACATAATATTTGAATAGGTTGCATAAATAAAGCCAATGACAATTTCTCATTGAAATTGTGTTTAGTGCTTACCGGGGTTTTCACGGAATCTTCCTTTGCCAATTAGACTGGCCGCGTTGAGAAATGGCATTAAATCCAAAGCAACAACATTGAATTTGATAAACACAGAACCGTAAGCCTCGCATGTGTTTTGAAGAACAGGACAAGAGATCCCTTCCTATCTTTCCACTGGCAGGTAGCGTCATATCAGCCTAGCATTGGAACCGCTTTCCATCTTTCCTCTGGCAAGTGGCTTCCATATCAACCTGGTATTAGAACTGCTTTGCCATCCTTCCACTGACAGGTAGCTTCCATATAAGCCTGGCATTAGAACTGCTTAATCAGTGAAGGACGCATTATCTACCATTACTGCCAATTGTCCAGATGTATCTCAGCTTGATCTGGGAAACAGATTATTAATGTTTGCAATTTCTACATGAATAACACAGTGTATATGTTACGGTATCGGCATCAGGTATGTAATGGCATGTAGATGACCAGGTATTTGCATGAGGTACTAGATATCACGGCGCTAACTGGTCAGAAATCTTTAAAGAAAGTATTCAATTACAAAATGTTTATTGTATCCTGTAATTATGGCATTTTAGCCTGTAGTGAGACAAGGATATTTTTTATAAATCACTTTAAACACAGTACCCTAATAAAATATTTTACTACAAAGAGGCCATTAAATTGGCAAAATATCATACCATATTTGAAGAAACTATCCGGAAGCTTGATAGTGTGTGCTTGTATGGAAAGTGGGGAAATGTTGATAGATTAAACAAGACTATTTAAATAAAATTTAATTTGCAAAACACATCTCCCACTTTCCTTTCATCATCGCCATCAGCATTATAATAAACAATTTTTAAAATCTTTTCATAAATATTTTGTAAAGAGTTTATATGTCTTACCATAGTATCTACCTGATTTAACACACGTCACGTGACAGATGTCTGTGTGTATATTACAGTTTTTATCCCATGATGCTGAAGAGCACAGTCCACCAATGAGATGATGGCGTTGAAACCATATGTCATTGTAGCAGTAATTCCAATTACATTATGCTACCTTCAACTACCTTATTTCACCGTCGATGCCATATCCAGAAATATGCACATTTCGCAAAGTGGCAAAATACATCTGACCCATCTTAAACACATGAGAGGGAATGGAGACCTTTTGTGAAAAATCAAAAGGTGCAATGACCAATCGCCTGTCTCTGCTTTCACTGGCACATCGCAAAGAAACTTTATGGACTTCTCTTTCTTTTCTCACAGACTCCATGAACTGATGCGTTTTTATTGGCGTCGGCAAAGTAATTTCCCAGAGAACATGTATTTGTATTGAAATCTTCTCTTTTCCCTTGGCGAATCATTTTCACCCAGTGCAATTCTTTCTAGTCCTTTAGCCTTTCTCTCATTTCTCTCATGTTTAACATGTGATCATTTATGGCTTTTGAGTTTCGCCTGGAAATAAAATATTATGTGCACTTGCAACCGTTTCTGATATAAACACTCACTGTCCTTAAACTCATCTCTGTTCTCCTTGTTTCAACGACTATATCGTTGGATTTCATTTCAGTTGCTTCATCACACTGTTTGATTCTTCATAAACAACGTTCATATTATCCACATTATCAATAGATAGTCTTGCCCTTTCCTCAAGGACTGACCACTCTGGTACCCTACTGGTTAGAGCGTCCGCTTCAGATACGGAATATCGCGAGTTTGAACACCGGTCGAGTCATACTAAAGACTTATAAAAATGGTACTAACAGCTTCCTCGCTAGGCACTCAGTGTTAAGAGATAATTGTTAGGACTCGTCAGCCTGGTGTCAGGATAATGTGATTGGGTGGGCCAATATGATACATGTCGGCGACACGATGTCCCAGTGCTAGACCTCACTATAAACTGCCTCACTGCAGACATCATAGCGATATGAATGATTTTTTAAGCTATGTTAAAAATCCAAATCTCTCTCTCTCTCTCTCTCTCTCTCTCTCTCTCTCTCTCTCTCTCTCTCTCTCTCTCTCTCTCTCTCTCTCTCTCTCTCTCTCTCTCTCTCTCTCTCTCTCTCTCTCTCTCTCTCACACACACACACACACACACACACAAGGACTATTGTGTAATATGCCACAGAACCGACGTCCAATCCAGGAGAGGGGAAATGGGATGTGGATGCAGGGATCCTACCGAATTATTCTGTAAATCTTCCAGTTCCAATTAAAATAACAAACGCTCTTTGTGCTAACACACAAAATGTTTTGAGCAATGTATTATATGAAGGAAAAAAACATCAAACAAACCAAAACAAAAAAAATCATTTATTGTCAATAATGCTTTTAATCTGTTGTCAATGATAGTTTCTCCAAAAGGCTGTGCAACATTTTTTTTAATTTAGAAAATAACAAAATAGTATTTTTTAATAATTTTCATTAGACGATGAAGATAATACCTGAAATTTTCTGAATTTTCATACGAAGAATACCCACGAAGAATACCCATTGAAACAAAACAACAACAACAAAAAATAATATAGAAAGAGTCATTCCATATTTTCTCTTACATTATACATTTAATTTAGCTTGTTATAGTAAACTCAATGTCTAAATGCCCTAGTTTTCTTTCTTCTTATGTTTTTAAACTTTTACAGTGTATTATTTTACGATTAAACGTACATGTACATTGCATAACAATGACTATAACATCGAAGAAAAAGCATTAATTTTATCATCTTCAAATCGTTTATCCCAAATTAAATTTCAGGAAGAAAAATAAATGGTATATCAAAGCGACAATTGTATTTGTATAGCACTTTCAGAGATAGTCATGTATAATATTTAAATTGTGTCTGTGATTCTCACGATTGTGCCACCAAATTATACTATTACAAGGTATCTTATTTTCATGCAAAACTCTTTGAACGAGTTTACATTATTTCGGGGAATTAAACTTATTGCATGAAGTTTTCCAAACGACACAGAAAGTATAAGTCATACCTGACTATATAGTAAATCAAGCTTGGATTCAGTTGTCGATCAGCAACGAATAATTGAAAAGATAATTTGCGAAAAATACGCATCTAATTATGCTAATTATAATTACATACTTTTGAAATATTTAATATTAAAGATTTACTTTTTTAATTTAAATGCAATAATATCTTAAGAATCCATAAAATAATAGTTGCAGGTAATTTCTCCTGAACTCGTATCGGTCACTTAATGAAACTTAAGACAAATAATTTTTGCGTAATCGTGACGTTCGAAAATTAAAGTCATACATTAAGTGGGGTCTTCTAGCGTTTCTTCTTCAAAGTCAGGTGTCGGTTTTCTCAAAAACTGAAACGTACGGATTTGACGAGTCAATTACAGCATGAAACATATTTATTAGCTTTTTAAAGTAAGCAAATATATGTCAATTTATATTGAACTCTATTCAGTAAATCAACACACTCTTTTCTAAACCAAATATTATCGTGCGTGTATGTATGTATGTATGTATGTATGTATGTATGTATGTATGTATGTATGTATGTATGTATGTATGTATGTATGTATGTATGTATGTATGTATGTATGAATGTATGTATGTATGTATGTATGTATGTATGTATGTATGTATGTATGTATGTATGTATGTATGTATGTATGTATGTATGTATGTATGTATGTATGTATGTATGTATGTATGTATATATATATATATATATATATATATATATATATATATATATATATATATATATATATATATATATATATATATATATACACACACACACACACGTAACAATTCTCACACAATTATACAATTTCATCTTGTGTAGAGTAATGAAGTTAGCGATGTTCAAACATTGGCATTGCACGTAACATTTAGTACATTATTTTAAAACAAAAAAAAACGCCATTTCGTATGCATTTTGTAAATACAGTAATGAATTCTAATTAGCATACACCATTGGCCAGTTCATACACTGGCTGACGCGCACTATACAACAAATGGGATCTCATGATTCAACTCATTCCTTGCGTTCTGTTTACGCTTTAATCCAGCGGACCGTGTATGAACCCTGCAAAAATTATCGCAGGAAAACATACAAACTTTTAATTTTAAAAACTGTTTTATGACATAATCCCCGACCTATGCATATAAGGTCCACAGTGCCTGCGAAACCTTTAACCACCATCGAATGCGTCTAAATAGCTTCAATGCATCATCCAAAATTGACAGAGACGAGAACCAGTCAACATTCTCAAGAGAACAATATTTAAAGTTATCGATAAATACGTCTAATATGCTCGGTAATGTGCATACGTTTAGACTGGTTTGCGGGCACACAACGTAATTATTGATAGTTTAAGTTTTATGGATTTAGCATACTGCATTTTACACATTTACAGAAATCCTTCTTGTAATAGATAGTTTAAAGAACTGTGCTTATCAAGATTCGAAGACAACAATTATATCTGAAATGTGGTAAGCTGTATTTTAAACAATGAAATATTAATCTCACCAACAAACTTATTTATTCTTGTTAACATGGACTTGAGGTTGAATAAGAAGGCAATGCCAAACTATATTATGTTGTAATCATCGAATTATTTATTATTGTTGAACTTCGAAGTATACATAATTATGCTCAGTATTTTCTATTTTTCAAATTTTGTCCTCATTTTAGTAATGACCGTTTCTTTGCGTCTGCAAGAGACAGAAATTTAAAAAAAAGAAAAGACCAAAGTCTCATCCGAATCAATTTGATTGTTTAATTCGTTTCGATGATCATGATTTAGGGTATGGAAGATCATGATTTAGGGTATGGAAAAAATACAAGTTGCTTGTATTCCCAAATTTCTTCATCCAAGACCTATGCGTCCTTTAACTTCTCTCTCTCTCTCTCTCTCTCTCTCTCTCTCTCTCTCTCTCTCTCTCTCTCTCTCTCTCTCTCTCTCTCTCTCTCTCTCTCTCTCTCTCTCTCTCTCTCTCTCTCTCTCTCGCAAACGTTATAATACATAACAAAATTAATGCAGTGAACAATGTCCTTCGGCCTTAATACAATTCTTATAATGCAAAAATAAATATGATAATTTCCTTATAGTTGCATATAAATTTCTACACAATACAAGATTTTCTTTAAACATTTACAAAAAAGACGAGTTGCCTCGTATTCATCAGAACGGCCAATGTATTACAGATAAGCAATACCAAACCAACTTGGGCCTCTTGATGTTATTGCTAGTGTCACTACACTGATTGCTAGTTAAGGAATGTATTATTAGGTTAGTCCTGACTCTCATGTAAAAATATTGTTCTTGCTGTATAAAAGACAAAATTACAGAAAGTAAAAGAACGGTGCATGAATAACAAAAAGTCAATTTGGAGACAGTAATGCACATCATTAGTAAATAGAAACTTGTATATAATATATACTTGTTAATTAGAATTAAATAATTTTACAATAAAATAAAAATCCTAGTTCCAAGGGTTCAAAAGTGTACCGGAAAAAAAAGATTCTTGTCTAAAATGGGGCACTTTATGGAACGTTTAGAACGAATGTCTTTGCACGCTCATAGTGGAATCAAGAGAGATAACTGCATGTATACTTCGTAAGGATGGTGGCTTGATTTATCACGCAAATTTCCATTTTGGCTCAGAGACTCGGCATGTTTGTTATTTTTTACTTGCCCATCAAGTATGTGCTAGTAATGACACGTTCTTTTGTAAT
This sequence comes from Potamilus streckersoni, assembly GCA_016746295.1. Taxonomy (NCBI): domain Eukaryota; kingdom Metazoa; phylum Mollusca; class Bivalvia; order Unionida; family Unionidae; genus Potamilus; species Potamilus streckersoni. The sequence continues at coordinate 490,861 of JAEAOA010001473.1, forward strand.
ATTTTTCAGGTATAAGCCATATTTGATTTGACTATATGTTTAACGTATGACTGTTTTGTTGGTTATCTCTCCATGAAACAAATTTTAATGAACCATATTTTGGTGTCTTTAGTAATAGATCTACATGGAAATAAAAGTTGTCTCTATCAAACAGTCACTGGAATAAAAGAGAAAATTAAAAACACAAATGTATCAATTTGACGTATCCACTGTACATCAGCATTTTGAAAAATGCAACGTGATTAGCCATTTGTACTCAATCCCTGCATGTTGATTAGCAAAGGGTTTTTTCACATACCATACAGGCGTCAAACAATACCCAGCCCGCTGCCCAATCGGTACAAACCGAATGTTTTACACTTGTTTAGTGTCATCGGGGATTAAAATGGTCTTCTTTATCATAATTGACTTGACTCTTTTTGACAAATTAAATCGGTGTTCTTTTGACGAAAGGAATTCCTGCGAACAAAATCTGATCTCCAATTCCTCAGAGCGAGTATTTTCTTGGTGAGTCCATTATGATGCTCCTCCGCTCGGAACTAATTTCCTCGCATGCAAACCCATACCAATTGAATACCTCCTTATCTTACAGATGTCATTTATGTCGTTTGATCAATGAGAAATGGATACTCTATCCCGACAAATCGAAGAAATTTCAAATTTTATGTCCAACCATAAATGCAATTTATAATAAAATGGACCAAAAGTAATCAGGTTTTGGCAAATATTCGAGATTGCATCGATCTTACGCTTCCAGGAGCAAGCTTCTCGTCTGCTCCTTTGAAACAGGCGATCAACTAATTTCAAACCCCAAATATCGAAGACACAATGTAATACACGCTTGTCTAATTTGTTATGGAGAATTGGGCGTCTCGGAGATCATCAATGTAATGGACTAATCGATCATATAAAAAGAGAAATTGAGTGAAACTAATCCAGCTCTAACCACTATATTGCCATAATACAATATATCCGTCATTTTCTATAAATAAAACAAACATAATTCGTGGAGAAATATTTATATAAAATGGCAGGGGTTTTTTTTTCTTTCCATTTTGTTGTGATTTTGTAATATGGTAAATCCCAGGAGCGTTTTATTTTAAAGAACTGTAAAATCTCTGAGGAGCTAGTGTCCATGAAGCATCCTAAATTTGACCGTTTTTGACTGATTGTACATTCCACTGATTTATAAATTCAGAAGGACTCTATTTAGGACTGTCCAATTTGTCATTCTTGCAATGATCGATGCTAAAGATTACTGCCAGAGTCAATACAATTTGGAATCGGTTACAGATCATTTCATGTCAAATCGGCTCAAGTGGTGTCGGTGAATGCAAAATCCTTTGGAAAGCACTGCATTTATGTGAACATAAGTAATGAATTTAATATGTATTTCAAATTCAAACTTTGTAAATATTTTACAAAGATTTATTCCTTTCTAACGTACCAAAAACATCATAATAACATAAATGTGACAATTTGTGAAAGCAAAGGAACATCCCCGAGCGTTTTACAACTCATGTTTTGTATTATTATTAAACTGCCGAATGATTTTCATTAACTTTCCAAGTTCATTTAATTCATGAGTGTAGTTATGCCTCTTTTTCAATCTTCTCTAAAGAGAATATTTAAGTATGTCTCAAAGAAGATGACAGTATTAATTCATGTCTCAAGAGCAGTGAAATAGTACGCCATAACTACAGGTATTTCACTTTTTAACCATAAGTGTAAAAAGTAGCAAACTTTTGTTAACTCAAGTTATGTTTTGGCATAGGACTGATACATCCAAACTGCGTCTGTCGAAGACCCCGTGCAACGTTGATCTATGCGCCCCTGTGTTAATCTATTTTGGTTGCTTTTTTTAGGGGGATTGGTGATTTTTTTATAAGAGGGTGTGTGTTATTATTATTTATTTATTTATTTTTTTGCTGTTGTTGTTTTAACCTGTTTTCGTTTCTCACACGAAAGATCTGACCGCACATAAAATTATGACACCGCTGGACATGAATGTTGGCATTCAACACAGTTTTGGATACCTGTAAAACCTTTAGGTTGAAAAGTGGTTTTGTTTTTTCTATTTGAAAAATGACTTCTCCTCCTACTAGAGTCAATAACTGTTAAAATTCTCAGTAGCATGTTTTTAGTTGGAGGGGGGGTGAGTAGAAGAAAAACAAAACAAACATTGCCACGGAATTTCTTATTACTTTGTCCTGCTCTGCAAATACGTTTTCTGCATTTGGAATGAACACACATTTCTTATATCAATTTTATTGTTTTTGATTAAGTAGGTATTGAACGCCTATCGTGCTTTGTAGAAATACATCAGACGCCATGAGAGTAGCGTGCTCTTTTCATCGACTTGGTACAGACATCAAGGCGCAATTCAGTAATTAATCTTCCTCAAGAGAAAATATCAGTAAAGATGGATTGGTCTTGAATTAGAGCCAATTCGATGCTTTCTTTCGCAAAATGTCAAGTAAATCATCTATCAGTACGAGTACTGCAGCAAGTCGATATATTCATTCTCAGGAATCAACAACACATCCATGTCGCTGTGATCATCACTGTGTATTGGAGAGAACGTCGTCTTGGATCCAATACTGACTTTAGTGTGTAGTCAGCATATTTAATTATTTCACTCTTAAAAAGAGTGTTTATTATATTGTATTTTGTATTTTTTATTGAAGCCTTGTGCAGGAATCGTGCTTTGCATTTCGTCAAATATCACTGGTTTTGATGTATGATATTTGAATAAACAGTCGATAACTAAAATACATGTTTAGTGAGTGAAGGGTGTATATGATCACAAACACTTGCATTAAAAATAAAATGGCAGTGTGTATATGTGTGTGTGTGTCCCCAACCCCTGGCAGACAATGTACTAAAAAAAAAACATGTAATATACATACACCCTTACATTTACATGTATGCAGTCAGTTTTGAATTAGTATCGGATGTTCCATGCTAACGTATGACAATTAGTTGTTATACTGACACAATACATTTTGTTTTCTTAACCTTACGGCCCGATACTTTATTCTAGTTACCGTCACAGACAACCGTAAAGTCTGATGTTCTATTCTTGTTACCGTCTCAGACAAGAGTTAGTACTAATATTAGTAACCCTACTTCGTGGACGGGGTTCTAACATGAGCTCATGTGTATCAAAACAGAGTAGCTTTGTGTGATTCAGCATCTTTTAGCCTAAAGTAGAACATTTTGAACATATTCCTCACACATGCTGAAAGAAATTAATATTTCTCTTTTTAATAACACTGTTGTTACGTATCATTGTATAAATAAGTGTAAAATATTGTTTACCTTTTTTATCCGATATTTTCATTTGAATAATCCGCCATATTAATTCATCTGATAACTAATTATGTCGCCAGCATAGTTTTATGCCACTTAAGGACATTGCTGCCTTTTGGAAACGTAAGCATATCGTAGTAAATATAGTATGCATTGATAACGCATCATGCAATATCCAAATTGGGCATAACAAGTCTTATTTGTAAAACAAATTACCATGAGAATCTCGTGTTATCTGTCACGAGGGACATATATACAATTGCCGTAAGCTTTCTAATATAACTTACCTGATAAAGGATTAATAACTTTATCAATAACCAAGCTTCCTCAAAATCATAACTCTACTGAGTTAGCAAAATTTAGCTACATGTAATATCATCTTTCCTGTCTTTGACAATACTTTTATTTGCCTCAATCTAAGATATAGAATCAGATTGTATCCTCAATCACGTTGAGAATACGGCATTGTAGCTAGATACGGGCCAACACAGGGTATTCTAAGGTATTCTTTGCCTTGTTGATTGAAACTTTAAAATACATTCCTAATCATTGGCAATTTTAGTGACCAATGATAACATAACAGCATGAATGATCCAAACAAACAGATCTGTGACCAGAAACCTGGATCCGCCTATACAGCAACATTGGTTTTCTTGTTCTTGGTTCAGCTGAATTCTAAACATTAATTCGTGTATTGTCATGATAACCTAGGTCATTACCACAACCCAGGTTATCAACACAACCCAGGTTATCAACACACCTGAATAATCCAAGTTTGCTGACAGTACCAACGAACGTCATGAACCTTGCCCTCGTTTCTGAAGGTCATGCGAGTGTGCAGGAAACCAGTACTGCCGAAGGAATTTTCAATAATATTAAATGACAAAAAATTAATAAAAGTTTTCACTAGGTAGAACAAATAACAAGTACATATACTATATAATTTTCAAACAATCATGTTTATTGAAACAAAAGCTGTCTTAGCTCGTAAAATGATATATTTTGGTCCCAAAATACAAATGAGGACAAAAAGTTTGTCCTACAGCCAAAATGACGTCTATCTTGCGTGGTTCTCGGACTTTAAGACAGGGAAGGTTAGCGAGGCGCAAATTTTGCATGGAGTGAGATGTGGTGGGGCAGGGTGGGGTACTATGAAATGAAGCCATTTTTGGCTTTAAGACAACAGATGACATTCCAGGCGGAATGTAAACAAATAAGTTTGTCTATATATATATATATATATATATATATATATATATATATATATATATATATATATATATATATATATATATATATATATATATATATATATATATTTATTTACATACATACATACATACATACATACATACATACATACATACATACATACATACATACATACATACATACATACATACATACATACATACATACATACATACATACATACATACATACATACATACATACAAGAAAATTGAAACGTCTGCGAAATTATACATTGGAAGAGAGGTATATAACTAATAAAGCGTATCAAATGGGTCGCTGAGTGAGATTAGTACGGAACAGAGCCTAAAAGATCGTCACACGGAACAAAATTTGTACCATATATCCAAACTGCATCTACGAAAGTAGCTGTATTTTGACAAAACTCATTGCAGTTATATGAACAAAACGTAATGTAGCGCACTTTATTCGGAATGTACGTCACTTCTGATTCAATATTAATCTGACCCATATGAGGTAGATACAAGCAGTAAAATATTATTTAATTCAGGAAAAGGGATAGAGGTTAAAGGTAAGCAGTCATTTTTGCTTTGAATGAATACATTGTTACCATTCTATTTATAAAAGTAAGCAACAATAAGAAGCAAAACCATAACGCTGTGTTGCACTTAACAAATTATTTAATTATTTAAGTTATAAAATGAAAATTTAAAATGAACTTATAGTATTGTGATTTAAATCCTAAATATTTCAAATAAGTTATATTACAAGTCCAAAGGAAAAGAGAGTTCGCAATTAATGCCAGTTTCCTGAATGTCCTCTTACTGAATAGGTTAAAGTGACGAAGTTCCTGATGTATCACAATGACATTATCCAAAACTCCGTTAAATGATTTCGCAATAATCCCGAAATGTTTCTTTATCTTAGACCCATATATGGGCACTTTTTCACTCCAGTAAATGATTGAAAGAAATGATCTTTCTGAAATTAAATCCAAACACAGCCTAAAATACATTTCCAGACTTATATCAAATAAAAGCAATACTAGGAAATAGGAATGATAATAATAGTACATTTTTATATACATCTCCACGACTCTAGTGCCAGTCAAAGTTACAATTCATCCCCACGAGACATACGTCGCAATACTCATTCATCCGATCAGATTTATGTCCCTCTGTAGCTTGTTCTTTTAAGGCTATTTTAAGGCTATAATCTATAAATCAAACCCCAAGTAAACAACCTCTGTCTAAAAATAGAATCCACGTTCATGGATCAAACGTGAAATACACAATATAGATATACATACCAACACTATGTCATAAGAACGTTGTCAAGATCAGACTGTTAATTTCAAGAATTAGGGTCAATAGTCTCCATTGCTAAAGTCGCCATGATGAATAGGTTCATCATACATACTCAGTAACTGCATAAAGAAATGGTAAAAACTACTCCAATTTCTTCCTATGGTAATTTAATTTAGCACTATTATGATTTATAGAACCATCTAACTCCTCAAAATCTAGTGAGTCAAGTTTGTGTTTCACACTCATTTTATCCAAAAGTTCTCTTTTAGCTGTTGATGCATAGCGGTGAAAGCAGAAACAGGCCGGGCGACTATAACGTTGATTTTGGAACTACTAAAAAATAACACCGAACGTCGATGTTAACATTGTAGTAAAAACTCAACGATGAATTAAGATTATAGAGATAAAAGATGAACCGCTTTAAAACAGTCAGATTTATGCAACCTACTACATGAACACACTTTCTCCTTTTAATACGACAAGGTATATGTGAATGATTCGCTATGTTGTATGCTTAAATTTTTATCAAGTTAATCCTAGATACTGCTAAGACGTGTATAATGTTGTGTGTGTGTGTGTGTGTGTGTGTGAGAGAGAGAGAGAGAGAGAGAGAGAGAGAGAGAGAGAGAGAGAGAGAGAGAGAGAGAGAGAGAGAGAGAGAGAGAGAGAGAGAGAGAGAGAGAGAGAGAGAATGGACTAAACAGCCTCACAGGCAGGTACAGACAATTACTACTTTGCTACTTTGATGGGTTAAATCCTTCATAAATATGGCGACATTCTATGCGGCAAAGAAGTCGTTCTCTTATTCCTTACAAAAGTTTTAAAATTTCAAAACTTCGCTAAATACAGAAGATTTTAAAACTAGTTTTTCGGGTTGTCACATGCAATATACATTTCATTTTCCTTTAATTATAAAAGTAATTCACATTTTTTGTCATAAATGCCATTGATCATTTTTATCATGCATTCACTTCCCTGAAAATGATTCATATCACAAAGACAGATGTGAAGTGTTACGTTCTAGGCTGGTACAAAATGTATCAGGCGAAGAGCGAAGTCAACAAGTTTCGTCTAGTTTAACAAATAATGCATTTCCCTAGAAAAAGAAGGTAACAATGAGGAAAATTACTAACGGTTGTTGAATCTAATCCAAAATTAAGTCAAGAATTAAAAAGTAGACGTCTTATCAAAGAAAAATCCTCAATGAACCTGTGTTCAAGTCCCGATGAAATCAAAAAAGAGGGAGATGACGTATGTCGTGACCTTCAAAGTCTTTGCTTGTTAACAGTTCCTTATTCAATCACAGAAAATAATATTTCAGTTTAAATTTCTGAGTAAATTTCGATAAATTTCCCTGTCCAAGAATTTCTAGTATTTTCCAGGAAAAGACTCAATAATTCCAAAACAAATAATTAATTCAACTCAAACTGGTCACAACAAGACACCTATAAGTGTCGAAGATTTAAATCCCAACTGGCTAGTTCTTCTCAAGAAAACGGTTATGCAGTAAGTTAAGACGCAAAACAGATTCCTGTATGAAGGTCACGTGATCACCTTCTATATCAATGTATAATTTTTCTACATGCTAATTACCACGTACTCAAAGCAACGGCCTTGAATTCCGAATCTTACTTTTAGAATGAATTTTTAAAAAATTAAAAAGTTGTTTACTAGAACTCTATGTGATTTCTGAATCAAGGTCAAGAACTAGATACAACGTTTCAATTTCTGATTGTTTATCTGGTCAAACAGAACTGAACTGAATTTCTAAAAAAAAGCAATATTTAAATTCCAGTATACAAAGTTATCATTAAAATTACATGTAATGGAATAAAATTTAAAAGATTAAAACTAACAAATAAATAATTACAAATACATAAAAGAAGACTGGTTGCACTTTAACTAAACAATCGAAAAGAGCGACAACAAAAAGGTTTTGTAAGATTCAACAACAAAATTAATTCTCTAAAAAAGCAAAAATTTTAAAAGAACTCGAAGTATCAAATCCCAAATAGTCCAAAACATTTTATAACCAGTGCTAATGATTAGATTTTCTTACACTCCAGTGGTATTTCAAATAAAATTCATCGCAGACTGTATTGATGTGCCTGTAGTCTTAAATGTACTAATGTACAAATGTAATGTTCGGATCTTCCGACAGTCTTTTGATGAATAAGAAAACTATAATCCAACATATCCTGTCTACATTCGTCATAATTCCAAGTTAATATCCCTGTACAAAAATGTTAATGAGCACTTTGCAATTCCAGAGAATACCATTTATATAATAACTGATTAAAACAAGAATGAACACTGTATGTACAATCCCTTTACTCGACATAGTGCATGATTATCATTTTCTGGAAATACTAAAACTTAATGGAATTATTTTTTCTAGAACATTAATGTTAGTAAAATTATAATACAGTATCTGTTAAACATATGTCATCGACTCAGACAAAAATAATGATCCTGATATTTAACCTGTACTCGTATAAAATTATTCGCTATGTATTATTTGTTTGCCAAATAAAGATAACATTAGTGTCAGGAACAATATGATCTTGATTTCGGTCAAGTTTAAAACTAGACTTAAACATACTTCATAGTGATGGAATAAAACATCGAGAAAAAAAAACAAACAAGTAATTATGTATACATAGCACAAAACTTGAAAAACAACGTGTTTCTTTTCTGATAAGTAATACTGTACCGAATTCTAGAAGTCAGCTTCACCTTGAACTTTTTATAGTTCATCATCATTAATGTTGACATAGTCGTCACTGTTCCGAAGTGACATCATTACAGACGTCACTTGTATTTTATTGAATTATGGTGGTAATAGTGGTGGTTGTGATGTCAACCATATTAGTAGTCCTAATGGTAGCAGTAGTTCTCGTTGTGTTGGTGGCGATGGTGGCATTAATATAAGTATAAAATGATAACAAGCAAAAAGAGAGTGAATTATGTAATAAGAAGTGGTGATGGTGGTGGTGGTGGTAGGGTTATTGTAGACTCCTCCCAACAACAGCATATTGATACTAAGACATGGCACTTTACTCCAATTGCCTTGGCTCAAAATAACCTACTAGTGTTGCTGTGCTTTCGAGCAGCAATATACACCAAACCAGCGAGCCAAACTCTAGCAGACATACTCATTTAAGTGCAAGTTATCTCCCCGTAACGGAGTCTTCGTATCAAAAATGCAAGTGACAGAGACCGTGTAAGCGAGTAGGGAGGGGAGTGAGCCTTTATTTTATTTAAAAACATCAATAAATTAGATCACCACCCAAAGATAGGTTTACATTA